>CM039133.1:26158509-26674818 GCA_022036555.1 Microstegium vimineum | reverse complement strand
GTATGGGAGATGTCTCATTGAGAATTTAAAGAGATAGTTATGGAATAGATACCATGCTCATTGATATCATCTTCCTCTCCAATCTCTATGTTGATTATTCATGTAAGTTCAAAATTCACTTGGATTGGTAACTCTCAAATTGGTCTTGTTTGGGGCCTCCTCTATACTTGGATAATTCATATTTTCAAATGGAGTTAAAACTAAACCAGGACTAGAGAAAGATTCTCCCAAACCATGGCTATACAAGCAGGGCGAAGCTCATAGCCATTCAAAAGAAATAAGGTGTGAAAATGTGGAGTTTCCAACAAGTCGCCCTTTGGAGTTGAGTATTTATATATTGTGGTAAGAATAAAATGGTAAGGTGAGAAAGGTGGTAAAAAGAAAAAAGGTAAATGGATGAGCATAGTTCAAAACTAGCACAACATTCCATAATGATAGAAAAGGTAAGAAATAGAGAAATTGAAAAGATAAGAAAAGATAAAAGTATAGATACAAAAAATAGCAAGATTCAAGGTTATCTCAGCAAACCGTCTTTCGCCCCGGCAACGGCGCCAAAAATGCTTGTTGATATTTGTTAACGCAAACAAGAAATCACTAGGAAGTAATCCGCAAGCGCACGGATACTGGTGAGCACTTCACCCGGGAGATTATCCAGAGTATCGTATTTTATTTATCCACAGGAGAAAGGGTGCATCTGACTAACCAATCTATGCTATAAACCTTAGGCTATTAACAAGGTGATCTTGATATGAGCGATTAGAGAAGACTGCGACTGTAGTCTCGTTCTAGTCATATAAGATATGTATTATTTTCTATTATGGAGAACCGTCGTGATAAGAGACACCTCAGAGAATGCTTACCATGCGGCCTATAAACCTTACCAGTCCTTCTAACGGATTGTGGGTTCCAAAGGTATCTACGGAATTGTCACTTTCCGAGCTACTACCACAGATCCAGCTAGACAGGGGATATCTATGAGGATCTTATCCAAACACCACGTTTATGCTAAAGACGATTACCACTACTCTCAATGCAAAGAGAATAAAGTAAACTCACAACCAAAGAATAATAAAACAGGGAACTTACTAAGATTAGAAGTCGAATTACTGAAGAAATCCTAGGAACAAGCCTCGGTTAGGAGCCTTGATCCCATCGATACAACTGGAGAAGAGACACTGACAGGTCGGGCTTCCTCCAATCCACACCTCCACTCTAACTCTCTCAATCTAATCTCACAGTATGCTAAGCCCTAGAGAATAGATCCATAAGGGATCCTCTCTGGCGAATCCTCTCTGGAAAATATGTAAATGAATAATGGATTGCCTTTAGCCAGGAGGCAGGGGTCCTCCTTATATAGCCCCCTCAAATGAACGTCAGCCGTCGGATCAAACCGACCCTAATGGAGGGGTTAGTTGCAACCTCAAAGGCGTGGAAACCCTAATCCACGAGGTTGGCTGTGATTGGCTCTCTGGCCAGGGCGGGCTCCCTAGAGGGTAGGGCGGGCGCCCTGCATGTGGGCCCGCTTGCCCTCTTGTTCCTTCCCGCACCTTCTTGACCCTTCTAGAATGTTCTTTTTCTTACGAATGATAATTATCTCTATGTAAACCTTACATGTGGGCCTTTCCTCCATATTTCCTGATAACCCCCTGCAGAAACAGACACTCACCAAAACTCGTAGAATTCTATCAGTATAAACCCTATGTCTAGGTGGTGTTTGCAAATATATCCTTTCTTCTGCTTAGTTGACACTTAGAATTGATACTTAAGAGGTGTCAACAGAAAACAAACACTCCTTGATTACGACATTGTTTTAAAAGATGTTCCACTCTTGTGTGATAATGAAAGCACCGTAAAACTTGCTAACAACCCGGTTCAAGACTCTCGCGCCAAGCACATAGATATTCGCCATCACGTTCTTTGAGACCATGTGGCACAAAAGGACATCACACTAGTGGAGTTAGAAGCGAAGAGCAATTGGCGGATATCTTCACTAAACCACTCGATGAATCAACCTTCTGTAGGTTGAGGAATGAGTTAAATGTGCTTGATCACTCAACTTCACTAAAAATGAGCTTTGTGATGACCACCATGCATTCATATGTAAAATAACATGTTTAATCTATAGTAATGCACATAAGCTTGGCTAATGCAGTTGAGATAACCGCCCTCAAAGCGTGTGACAAAGTTTAACCGTGGTTTAAACTTTCAAGCAACCTAGATTCAAATTCCGCATTGCATTGCATATGCATTTGTGTTGTTTTCCGTTTATTTTTGGTTAACTTTGATCATTCGTTGGGTTCATCCACTCAGGGGAGCATTCCAAGCTCTAGTTGTTACTATACCCCTCTTGTGGCCCTATGATGATCCTTGCTCTTCATTTGAACTATTTTCATATGAAACTATGTGTAGCCTATGGCAAACTATTTGTAAAACTTGAGGGTTTGAGAGATGATTCTTATGCCAAGGCCAACAAGTGTTCCTATCTGCTTCTTTTGTGTTGGTACTTGGCTAGGAGAAAGACTTGAAGAAGAGAATTTCAAGAAAATTCAAAGCAAAACAAGCTCCGGACCAACCTCCGGACCACTTGCATTTGTCCGACGCTTGGCTCTGAACTAGAGTCAGATGCTCTGGACCTTTTTGTTGTTTTCTGGAGGGCTCCGGACTACTCATGGGACCACTCATCCTGTGCACCTCCGGACTATAGTCAATTGGTCCAGTTGGTCGGTCAGCTCAGCATAGTTCCTAGTCAAAGGCTCCGGAACACTTCCTTTGGTCCGGCGCTAACCTCTGGACGCGGTCCGAAGCTCTGTCCGACACTTTGGCACTCACTATACTCCGTCGGACTACCCCCTCCGGACCAGTCTAACGCATTGGATCTGGTCCGACGCTCTATTCTCACGTGTGTATACCCTTTCGGGGTCCTCTGTTAGTTGTTTTTCCTTTTCCATCTGTACACCGTGCCACCGAGTTCCGCCACTCGCCGCCCTCATGCCCACGCTCCATCACTCGCCGCCGTGAGCCCCTCGCTTGAGAGCCACTGCACCCTCGCGCGCCTCCCTGCCCGCTCCACCGCAGCCGTTCACCTACCTCCTGCCCCGCGCGCAGCAGCAACACCGCTGCCACTCGCTCGTGTTGCCGCGCTGCCCTTGTCGCTGAGAGACACCTCACCAGTGACCTTGCCCTTGCCTACTCCACCACCCACTGCCCGCCATAGTGGCTTACATAGCTAGGGTTTGGCCCCACTGCTTATCACCAGCAACAGAGACCACCCCTTAGGGTTTGCTTTGGGATTTGGCGATTTCGTCGTTTCATCAAGTTCAAATTCTGATTCGATCATCCTCGACTTCGAGTCATAGTTCAAATTGTGCCCTAATTCAATTCATTGTAAATTCTTCCAATCCACATATACATGATTATCAATTGTAATCCGCAGTTGGTGAGATCCCTTGTGGAGTTTGGTACCGACTTGTCTCGCTTTTATTAGACGCGCTCGCTTTCCTAAGGTAGCATGACAGTTTTTCATTCTATTTCGTATCTACATGCTTGCTTCCATAGGTTTCGCTTCTCTAGAATATATATGCTTATGTATTCAATGTCTAATCTTTCTAGCAATAGTCAGTGGTTTGTATGGTTCACTAGGGAGTGGCTGACAGTGGTGCAGGTGGTGATGTTCCTCCCCCTCCTCGTCCTCCAAAGGAAAAAGGGGAAGAGCAAAGTACTTGCAAAGAAGAAGAAGCGGAAGAAGCGGAAGTTGACAGAGGCAGAGGTAGCAGAGGCTATAGCAGATGCAGCGGACCGCGCAAAGCGAGGCGGTGGCCGGGGCTCAGTTTAGATCGGCTCCCCTCCGTGGGTTCTACCTTCACAGTCAGCTATAGAGTGTTAGTCAGAGATAATTGCTTCGCCGGTTTCGACAGGGCAGTCAGTGCATGCCGAGGACTCTCCTGCAGTGTCATTGGTGGCTCCCACTACACGCGTGTTACTCGTTCTCGGTTCACTCAGCGTTCCACTCGTGTTGAGGGTCCGAAGCATAGTGAGCGTGCGCCACGAGCCACATCGGCAGCTGCCCCTGCTCCTGAGCCTCCTGTACACCTCGACCTGAGGAATATCACCGCCAAGCGCGTATGGGATCTCCGGTTTGTAGATCTTGAGCAGTGGTGCCTAGATCAGCCAGACCCTAGAGCTTCACCTGGTTGGCACACACCGTTATGGAGGACTTCTACATGGAAGCTCGGCTCAGTATTATTCAAATTTCACCGCGCGGGGTCTGTTCTTTGGAGAGTACAGTTGCTCTTGGAGGAGAGGAGATCCGCCCTACCTCACTTACCTCCTAGGTCTCTCTGACCTCCTTGGTCGCTCCGGGAGCTATGTTGAGCGTTGGGTGCGTGAGTTTTACGCTTCTATATGGATTGAGATGACACACCGCTACTTCCAGTACACCTTCAGAGGCAGACCATACAGGACCTACTTGATTTTGCTCAGAGAGGTACTTCGACTACTACTTACACGTCGAGTGTTACAAAGGTGTCAACTTGCCCCGCCGTGCTCACAGTGTGCGTACTCCATAGGCAGAGTTTGTTGCCCCGCTCTTGAGGCCACCCTTCGGGAAGGGTGTCGTCACACCCCCGGCAGAACTTCGCCCCGTTGTTCAGCGGTTGAACGACGTTCTTCGGCGTACCTTGCTACCTCACACAAGCTACAAGAGGGGTTGACGAACCTTCAGCAGTACCTTCTTCAGGCTCTTGTCACCCAGACACCGTTTGACTTGGTAGATTTTATAGTGTCAGAGATTGAGGATGTTGTCTCCGATAGGGTACGAGCTCAGCGATAGATGTCGTATGCTCATTAGATCAGTTTCATGATTGCTACACGACTTGTGAGGGTTCACCCTGGTATTCGCGATGAGCTTGATCAGTCATAGATAGTCTTCCCAGACTACAGGGTGCTCTCTTCAGTTGACAGTCGATATGGCAGCCGGGTTCTTCGTCAAGTCCGACTACGCACAGCTCCAGCAGACATGGATGACATGGATGCCTAGGACGAGGCCAGGTGGCTTGTACCCTCATTAGGCTAGCACAACATTTGCTTCTCTTTAGTTATTTCTAACTTGTTGTTGAGCTTGGGTTGTAGATTTTTTTATTTAGGCTATTCACCCCGCCCCCCTTTAAACCATCAATCGGACCTTTCAAGGGTCACCTCACAAGGACATAGTGCACCTCCATGGGAGGTTGAGACCCACTATTTCAGAGCCCCTCTTACGCCCTTTCGGGTAATTGTCCATAAACTAATGAAAGTCTAATACTAAGTCATGTGAGAGCCATATAGCTTGTGGTAGTACTAGTAAGTCCGGGGGGGGGGAATCCACTTATAGATAAGGGAAAATATAAATTACGATACCTTGAAATACTCCTAGGTGAAGTGCTACAACAGTATAATCTATGCACTTGCGGATTGATCCAATAGTCATAAGAAATACCAACAACGAGCACTAGCTTTGATCTACCCAATGCAATTTACCCATGGTGTCAAGGCACAAGATAACAAATCTAGGAAATCCTTAGTGGCAATAAGGTAGACACATGCATATGATAAATAGTGAATAAAAACAAGGAAGATCCCATGCTATACTTTCCTTAAATGCGGATCCTTCTTCAAGTGCTAGACTTCAAAGATCTTTTCTATATCAACTTCTTCAAGACCAAAACTTCAAACAGTCTTGTAAAACACAACTTCTTCTTGATCTCCAGCATAACACTCACCGATTAGACAAACACCACACAAACAATTGATCATACTTTCATAGCATACAAACATATCTATTTGAACAATAAACCATCAATGAAAAAGGATTAAAAATAAAACTATGCCTTGCTACAATCACAATGTCATGAAGAACACGCTAATCGGAGCTAAAATGATCAAGATACGACTAATAGAATATTGCTTTAAAAAAGACTAAGAGCTTATTAATTTTGGCTAGTAAAAGTATGGATAAGATTCTTTAGAGAAATACCTAAGTTTGTATTAAGTCAAGTTTATATTTAGATTGGAAAAACTAAAGTAGAAGGCTATTCATATTTATGTATAAAGTGAATTGCATATTCTTTAATCAAGTTAAGAGTTAACCAAGAAATTATAGAGCTATTAACAAGTATTAGATGACACTAATGCGTAGATCATATCATTACGAAACCAACGCAACTTGGACGAGTCGAATCGGATCTAACACATAGAAAGTTATGATTAAAACCACTTTTTGAGATTAAAACAAAGATTTAAAGTCATTAAATAAGTAAATATTTTTAAAGTTGCAAACCAGGTATATTAGGGTTTTTATCATGTAGATTACATCGCTAACGAATTCAACACAATTTGCATGTATCAAAACGAGTTAAAATAGATTTTAGGAACAAAACAAGTTGATGGAACTTGATTTTCGAATTAAAATTAGTAAAATCTGATTTAAAGATCGCCTAGACTACGGGTCCTAAAAGGTCAGGGCGAAAACAGAAGAGGGAGGACCTTTTTAAATAATTTTGAATTGGATGGAGTGCGGGTTTATTTGAAAAAAAAAATCAAGGGTGTTTTTCGCAAAAGAGTCAGCTCTAGCGAGTTTGACTGAGACATTGCCCACGTGTGTTCCACGTGTCTGTCTCTAGTGGGTCCCACAGTGGTGAACTGACTTAGAGTCCATGGGCGTCGGGTTGTGGACCCTGCCCACACTGCTCCATGGACCGAAGGTGTACGCCCTTTAGGCGTTCTAATCTAGGTCATTGGTTCTGATCGGACAATTAGGCATAAGGGAAAGGGATGGAGTCGCCGGGGTGGTGCTCAGGCACGACGGCACTAAGAGTGGGGTGGGCTTGTCCTCGCCAGCGAAGGCAAGGTCGAGCTAGGGTCCATGATTCACCTTGCAAAAGCACAGAGAGGAAGAGGAGGAGATGTCGAAGCAATCTAGGGTATCGTTGATCCTTTTTCACAACAGGGATAGTGGCGCGCTCATGGAGGTAGCTCAGGATGGTCGATGATGCTCTGATGAGCGAAAAAGGGATATAGGTGCCAGTAGGGGGAAAAGGAGCACCTGGGGGATTCATTACCTTAATAGAAACTCGATGAGGACAAGGAGCGGTGCTAGGGCACGACAACGTGAACCGACAGCAAGGTGAGGTCGGTGGTGGCAGAGTTAGGTTGCAAAGCTCACAGGCGGCACTCTAGGGTGAAGCAAGGTGGCGGCGCTTGCTAGGGTTCAGAAGAGACAACACAGGTATGTAGGGGCACTTATTTATGGGGGGCGAAGGCTTGCCCTGCATGGCAATAGCGAGGACGGGTGGAGGCGGACTCCTCGGTCGGGTCCATTTCTAGGACGAGGAGTAGGGAAAGTGTTGACAGCTAGGGCTAGGGTGGCAGCGACACGGAAAAAGGAGAGCTGGACGCTCCCACATGGGGGTGGAGTGGGGGGTGCGCTGCGTTGGGCCGTGGAGCTAGGTTGGGGCGCATGGGCTCGGGGGGGGGGAGGAAAGGGAGTGCGTCCCCGTGGCTCACGCTGAGGCGAGGCAGAGGGAAGGAGTGAGTGGTCTGGGGTGTGGCTCTTAGCTGGTGAAGGGTACACTTTTTCTTTATTTTTCTTTCTTTTTTTATCTTTTCAAACCATTTTCCAAAAGAATTTTCAAAAAACCTTTTTAAAACTAGTTTTGAAATTTGAAACTAGTCACTCATCAAAACTCCAGTGCATAGTCATGTATGCTCAATCAGTTGCTAGACTTATGGTAAATTTTAGATTGATAAAGTTTTTATTTTCCTACATTTTCACGAGCACAAAATTCTAATAAATCATTTAAACATATTTTTCAAAGCAAAATTTAGGATGTTACAACCTTTCAGAGAACTTGTTGAGCGGGGACATGATATCGAAGGCGAAAGGGTAGGAACTTCCTAGCACATGACATGGATGGTCTTGGTGTTACCCAACCCAAGGTCTTGTGCATGAAAGGGGGGGTTGCCTTGCTCTTAAAACCCTTGACAACGAAAATGGTGTTTGGTTTTTGAATTTTAAATTCATATTAAAAATTGGGAGGGTGCATGAACCATGTTTGGTTGCCTTCATCATAGACTTGGAGATATGCTTAGAAAAAAAACACATACATCTTAAATCACAGCAAGCGGGAAATTAAAAAATTGCAAACATTAGATTAAAGGGGGGGGGCAAGAGAGGGGACTAATGTCCATATTCTGAGAGAGAATTTGGGGCAGGACCCCAAGCAAAAGCATAGGAACAAACGAGAGAAGGAAAATCTGCAAGCATACCCCAAAAAAAAAAGGATTTTGCATACCATAATATGATTTGTGACGGAAAAGAAAGGAGAAAACAAAGAAACAACCAAAAACTTGGATCCATACCTCAACAACACTCAAGAACTCATATTTGTTATGCCAACAGCGAGATTGGGGAACAAACGCCCCCACTTAAAAATTTTAAATCAGGCAGAAAAAGGGGCAACGAAGGGGGAAAACCCCCACTCCCTCCCCAAGGGCCAAAAACCCCGACCTCCAAAAAAAAACGAAGTTTTCAAAGGGTCAGCAGGCCACAGGGAAGGGAGGTTTGGGGTAATCACCAACCCGGGGGCCCCCTGAAGGGGCGGGAAGGCCCATTTGGAACCCCGGGGATGGCCCTGGGGGGGGCCCTTCCCCCGGGAAAGGGGTTTAAAAGGGGGGGTAAAACCCCAAACGCCTTTCCCATCTTCCGGGCCCCCCAAAAACCGCCCCCCAAAAAAAGGGGGGCACCCCCACGAGCTTGGCCAGGGGCCCCCCGAAATTTTTTGTACTCGAGTTTTCCGGGCCAGGGGGCATTTTCACCCGTAAGGCCCCAGCCAAGTGGGGGTTAGGGAACCACTAGGACCCTATGCATCCCGCCAGCCTAACCCCAGACAGATGCAAAGTACCAAACGGGCCCTTTTAAAAATGTTTCCCCCAGTGTCAGATATCGGGCCCCCTCGGCAAAAAAAAAACACCGGGGAAACTTAAATTTTTTTGCCGGTGTCGGCAAAAAAGGCAAAAAAAATAAAACCTCCGGCAACTCGGCTAAAAGTCATCCGCGCCGTTTTTGTTTTTCCGATGTCCCCCACCGTCTGGCACTCGGTAATTTTAAATTTTTTGCCGGTTTCCCCAAACCCCACACTCGCCCAAATTAATTATTTTTTTTTTTTTTTTGGCTCCCAATTTTTTTTGTGGTTTAAAATGAACAAAAATAAACCCCAAGTTCCCCAAAATTTAGAATTTTTTAAAACTTTTTGGTGTTTTCCAAAATTTTATTTTTTTTTCTTTAAAAAATTTTTCCCCCCTTTAAGTTCATTTGAACCCACAGGTCAAGAAAAAAGATTTCTTTGGTTTTAAAAATCGAACCTTTTTTGGTGTGCCCCCAAAAATGGCAAACCAAGGCCTGCCGAAGCGTCCCGTACCACCCGGGCCCCCGCCCCCAAACCGGGGTTTTGTATATTTTAAAATTTAAATAAAATAAATTTTAAAACCCCCCCGAAAGAGCACGTGTTTTGATCTCAAAAACGTATGAAAGGTTTAAAAATTTGAAAAAGTTTTGAGCCCCCCGTCACCAAAGTTGTTCACAAACCCCCAAAGCCATAAAACCACTGGCAAACCCGCAAAATTTATCGTCAACCCCCCTCAACAAAGGGGATAGGGTGCTTGTTCTTGACCCGTTTGGCATTGAGGGTCTATAGTCCACACAGAATCGCCAAGTACCAACCTTCCTTTACGGACCAACAGCAAAAGGAGATGCATAAGGGCTCTCACTAGCCTTAAAGTTCCCCTTCTGTAACATCTCATTTAATTTGCCTTTTGATCTCATCTTTTTGAGCTGGGCATACGTTTGCTCGAACATTCACTGGTTGAGCCCCGGAATAAGTGGGATTCTGTGATCAAAGGATCTAGGGGGGGTTTAAAGTTGTAGGAGTTTGGAAGATGTCAGAAAAAGACCCTAAAAATTTGCTCAAACAGCTGAACTGATCTCACCCCCCCTCCACTGAAGCCACCACCAAATTATCCTGAAGAATAGCACTCAGAGAACTATCCAAACTCACGGGGTGCAATGGGTAAACCGCTTTTTCTTTTTCAATAGACCTTTGAGAGATTTCCCCCAGTGACAACAGGGCATTGTTTCAAATCCTGATTTCAGGTCCTGAAGAGGACTTTTGGGTCCCTGCTGCCCATGAACCTCACCCTTTTCCCCTGCCCAAAAGGGACCCACATTGGGCTATGATCCCCCCACCATCAGCTCCACAATCATGTCAAAGCATTTGGGGAGGAAGAATTTCCCACGGTGGAACGGGAAATATGCCTTTAGCACCCAAATTGCAGGTTTTTGGAAATTTGACCCTCCCAAACCATAGGACTACCATCTGCAGCTCCCAAAGGTGCATGGGAAAGTGCAAGGTACAGTTCCCCAAGTGAAATCGGGAAACCAACCCTTCACTGCCAAAAGCCCCCAACACTTCCTAAAATCCCCCAAGAATAAGGACGACATTTTCCCCGATGTTACCAAAAATTTTCTCAAGTTCTTTTTCTTTGGGCCTGGTTAGAAGGGGTTTGGGGCTTATCCACTGTTGCTTTTAATTTCATCTTCCATTTCTTCTGTGATCTCACTATCTGAGCCCCCAATCAGGCTCTAAGGGCCTCCAGGATCTCCTCTACCACATGGAGACCCACTTGAGGAGAGAAATTTAGGGTTGACTCCCCCCATTTGGTTTCCAAAATTTAAAGCACAAACCATTTTTTTCTCCTCATATCCCTTAAGGCAGCCAACTTATCATACATTTTTAAACCCAAACTGTCTCCTTTGGTTCTGTCAGAATCCCCAAACTTGGTTTTATAAAGAACTATACCTAAACTGGCTCTTCCCAAAAACCCCATTTACTTTTTGGGCTTCCCGCGACTCGTTTTTTTTTCTTCCTGCAAGAGGGCCAAAAGCACTAGCAGTGCCCACGTCCTTGGGGGATGCAAGGGTATGGCTGATCTGATATCCTCCCCGAAACCCTGCTAAAAAATCCGAAAAAAAAATAGGGATCATCATAGCGTCATTATACAGCAGGATTTCCCCAGCCCGCTTTTCAAACTCCACCTGGTAATCCTCAAAAACCCAGCCAGTTTGTTTCAATAGGGCAAAAACGTGTGAGCAGCAACTGAAAATTGATTTTCCGTCAAAACGAGAACCAAACACCAATTCACACAACTGCCCCAAAACGGTTTTCCCCGCCCTTTTCCTCCGAATGGTCCGGAACCACGCCTTACACTCCCTTTAAGTTCAGTGCTGCGAAACCCTTTTCCCAAAAGACGGGTGCACCAAAATAAACCTCGAAAAACCTTTCCCCATTCATCCCGCCATGGGACGAGGAAATTTACCCCTCAAATTTTGGAAACCCAATTTGGGGGAAAAGGGGGGAGAACAAAATTCGCATGCACAGTTTTTATCGCAAGGGAGAGGATCAGGTGGAGGGGAGGCGGAAACATACCCCCCATTGCAGTCCCTTTCGGCCGGGGGCCTAAGACGCCCCCGCAAAAACGTTCGCCGTGGCCCTTGGCCCCTCCGCGTCCCCAACGAAGGTGAGCTTGAAAGGGCATCTGGGAGCCAATTGGGGGTCCATCGCTCTCAACGTCGGAGCAATCGGACGGGTCTAAAGCGGAAAACCCGCGCTGGAGGGCCCCGCCCCAATGAAGTCAAAGCGGGACCCCCCGCCAACTCTGCACTCTTGGTGACCGGTCCACGATGCCGTCGTCTTCAATTTGTCCGCTCGCGCAAAATTTATCAAACCCCGTTGTCCGCTTTATTTACTTTCCCCGGCCCCACCGCATCGAGTGAGGGCCATGGTGCTCCTCATCATGGTCTGGGAGGGCCCCCCAAAATGCTTCATCATAACCCCAGTTTTTTCGAGATTTCCCCCATCGATTGCGCCATGTCCTTTTGAAATTTTGGGCGGAGCCCCCCTTCGGCGCCAAACCGCTGCCCACTCTTTCCCCTCCGCCTCAATCCTTTCCACTGAGAAAATCTCACGGATCGATAAACCCAAAAGTCACCATCCCGCTGGGAATCGGACGGAAAAACGAGAAGAGTTTGGTTGGGAATTTAGAAAAACCGGGTTTGGGGAAACCAAAAATGGCCCCCTTCAGAATACGAAACAGATTTTTAAATATTCAGGGTTCATGTCTTCCCCTTTTCCCCTACAAAACATTATAATGCCGGTTCAAGGCACGCAGGCCGACACAGCTAAGGGGAACCGACAAAAAGAAAATGCGAAAAGCATCAGCAAATCTACAGAGTCGTTACGGGTTGGGCCTTCGTAGTCGTTGCCCGGTTTTAGGCGCTATTGCCAAAAGGGGCCCCCCAGTAGAAGCCGATACCCTTTTTCCTTTCCCGACATATGTGGCCTTTTGGTTTTTGGCCCCCCTCCTGCCGGGTTGCTCGAAAATTTTTAAAATTTTAAAACCCCCCCAACGCACGGAGAAACAAGACCCGTGCTCAAGTTTTTGTGATTTTCAGAATTTTTTTCATTTAAAAATAATTAAAAATACTACAAACCCCCCCCGAAGGGGGACGTTGTCCCGTGAAACACGGGTTTATCGAACTAAACGAAAACCCCGGGGCCCTGGATTTTTTGCAAACATTTGCACTACCAAACCCAAGGGCTAAAACCCTTTTTAAAAACGAAAGAAATCTATTATTTAAATGCCCCTATATTTCCCAAATAAACATTAAGCGGGAAAATTGAAGAAAAAAAATAAACAAAGGAAAACTACCAAAAAAAAAATAAAAACCCTTCTAAATTTAAAACATTTTGTTTACAATAGTTCACTAAACACACAAAAAATTGGGAGCCAAAAAAAAAAAAAAAAATAATTAATTGCCGAGTGCTGGGGTTTGGCACTCGCAACTGGGCGGCCCAAAAAAAAAAAGGGGGAAACCCGGGCCCAGGCCGTTTCCCCCACCTCCCCTCCCCCTCACCCCCAACCCTCTGCCCGAGCCACCGCGCGCGCCCCCCACATCCGCCGCCCACACCCGCCTCTCCCCGGGCCCCCCGCGCCACCCCTTTGCCTCGCGCTGCCCCCCCCCCGCGCCCCCACCCGCCCTGCTCGGGGGGCCGCCCCCCCCGCCGCCCACCGCCACGCAAACTCCCCACCCCACCCCCACGCCCAGTAGCCCCCACCCGCACCCAGCAGCCCCTGCCCCCCACCCACCCAGCAACTCCCCCCACCTCCCCCCCGAAACCCCCCCCCCCCCCCACCACACCCCACCTAGCAGCAAGGGAAAAAAGGAGGAAGGGAGAAGAAGGAGGAGGAAAAGGAAAGAAAGGGCGAGGAGGGCAAAATTTTAGGGGGGGAAAGAGAAAGGGGAAGAAGAAGGAAGAGAAGGAAAGGAGAAAAGGGGGAGGAGAAGGACAAGAAGAAGGAGAAGGAGAAGTACTTGTCGGCCTCATCCCTCAAAACCAAACACGCCACTGCGGGCGTCGCCGGGAAAAGGGATACACAATAGTAGTAGTAGTTTCTAGTATTAGTTTTTAGTTAGTAACTAGTGGTTATAGTAGTTAGAATAAAAAAGAGGAGAGTAGTAGTATAGTAATAGCTAGTAAGGAATAATTATTTGGTTAGTAGAAGTTAGTAAGTAGTAGTAGTATGGGGGGTTGGTGAAGGTGCCTATATGTTTGGGTATATGTGGGTTTTTTCTTCGTGCCACTATTTTGTGCATATGTAGTTTTTTGGCCTTCGGGGCTAATGTTTTTTTTTCAGGGTTTTTTAACCTCCCCAAAGCAGGGGGTGCCCGTCAAAATTTTCAGTTGACACTGACCAATTGTTTTTCTTTTAGGAACCCATGAGAGGGGGCTTCGGGGGCATTTTCTGGTCTGCCTGCAAACCCCGTCGCCCCCGCCCAAAAAGCCCTTTGCTAGCCTTTCTTCACCGGGACCTTAGGTATAAGGCCCCCCTCCCTTTTTATTCATGTTTTATATTTATCACCCTAAACCAAGTTAGGCGTCCCCGGTTTGAAACAAATACATCAAAGGGATGTAAAATCTTTGCATATCTGTGACCGTAACTGTTTTTTGGGTTGTCCCCCGTATTTTGGGTAGCCCGTTGATGCGTAGATGATGTTTGTTTTTCCCTGGTTTTGCTTTTGGTCTAAGATAGAATTTTGGCATCACCTCCTTTTTTCTCCGGGTGCACACTCTCCCTGGTGAGACCACGTCTGGAGGCTTTTGATGGAGATGTCGGGGTCGCAGACTAGATGGATGACTTTCAGGAGGCATGGTTCGGTGAAGGATTTGAGGATGAGCCAGAGGAATCCACAAAGGCGTACTACGAGATGTTGTCTTCGGCACAAAAACCCCTTCACGAACAGACACGGGTTTCACAACTAGATGGCATGGATGCCTGATGGCGTTCAAGTCGCAGTGTAGCATGAGTCGAGACAATTTCAATGCCCTGTTGGCAGTTTTTGGATCTCTGCTTCCGGACTGTCACGTTCTGCCAGAGAACTTGTACGAGTCATAGAAACTTCTTCGTGCACTTAAGATGCCGTATGAGCAAATCCATGCTTGTCCTAAGGGGTGCGTCCTATTTAGGAAACTGCACGAGAAAGCAACACACTGTCCAAAGTGCAACTCCTCTAAGTATTTGGTCGACCCTAGTGATGGCAATAAGTCTCAACTTGGTATCCCGTGAAGGTCCTACGGTACCTTCCTTTCTTACCGAGGATCCAACGGTTGTTCATGACAGAGGAGTCTGCAAAACAGATGACATGGCACAAACATGGCAAAAGATACAACCCGGACAAGATGGTACACCCATCGGATGGCGATGCATGGAAACATTTTGATGACATGCATCGTGGTAAAGCTGAGGAGCTCGAAATATACGTGTCGTGCTTGCAACAGATGGGTTCAATCCCTATGGAATGATGTCGGCCCGTATACTTGTTGGCCCGCGTTCATGATCCCCCTCAATCTCCCCCCCCCCCCCCGACATCTCGTTTCAACCCAAGAATGTATTCATTTCGCTGATAATTCCTAGACACCCGGGGAACAAGATGGGTGTGTTTATGGAGCCTCTCATTGATGAATTGATGTTTGCTCGGGAAAAAGGGGTACTTGTAGGTTATGAGGTTGCTATGCTAGCCAGAAAACAAAATTTTTCTACCCCATGCTTATATAGGTGTCCCCTTGCTTATATAGGCGTCCTAATGAGCTCCCACGTTGGAGGCCCATTAGTAACCCTAGTCTAATTCGGGTCCAACCCAAATTAGGCTTCAAGCCCCTTAAGCGTGCGACCCTATGGGCTCACGCACACATAGACATGGCCCAAGTACTCTTACTCGACCAATAGGTTATAGCGGCCTCTAGCAAGGCGTGTCAACTCCTATGCATACGCTATGATCATATCAGATGAACCACACAATACAATATACATGTTATTCCTTTGCCTCATGATATTTGGTTTAACTCGTGGGTTAACACTTAACCCAAGCACGACCATGCATTTCATGATCTAATCATTTGAGTGATCCAGTGATATCTCTCTCATATGGAGAGTGGCAAATTCCATCTTGATTGCCTATGTCTCACAGCATGTTTCCTGACAAACCCGAAAGCTACCTTTATAACTACCCAGTCACGGAGTAGCGTTGGTAGTATCTAAGTAGGTCGTTTCACATCTTGAGTATATACGACAATCTCAGGTCTAAGGACATAACGTACATGATGTGTATAGAGACAATCTCATGTCGGGTCTGTCCAGCTCCATGTCATACATGTGCCAACATTATTAGTTTGACATCTCATGTCCATGACTTGTGAAACATAGTCATCAACTAATAATGTGCTGATCTAATATTCATGTGCATTCTTGCATGAACTCCGATCAGGACAACTTTTATAATAACCATACAAGTAAAAGAGTTTCACAAGCAATTCACATAATTGCTAATTGATACAAGTTGTCTTTAATGGATATTCAAAACATGTCATGGATACAAGGAATACATCATCTCTATGATTACCTCTAGGGCATATTCCCAACAGTACTGGCATACGACCGAGCTACAAAGAAGAACTTCACGATGCATGTGTGGTCCAGTACTCCCTGCATGACTTCCTGGCGTATATGGCATATTCTGCGCGTGGGAAGTTCCCATGCCCATTATGCAAGATAGTTGTACGGTTCTATCATCTGAAGAAGGGTGGCAAGTTTTCTTTGTTTGACCTACATCGTCAATTCCTCCCTCTTGACCATTCATTCAGACGAGATGTCAAGAACTTCAGGAAAGGGGTTCAAGTCACCGACCCTCCACCTCACATGATGACCGATGCCAAGGTCCGTGCTGAGATAGAGGCTCTCAAAGATGATAAAGATACAGGTGGTTTTATTGGATATGGTTTGGAACATCAGTGGACTCATAAATCGGGCTTGACTAGGCTCCCTTATTTCGATGACATTCTTCTTCCACACAACATTGATGTAATGCACATAGAAAAGAATATCGTCGAGTCACTTTTTTCAACACTCATGGACACAGAGAAGTCAAAGGACAACATGAAGGCTAGATTGGACCTGGAAACGAGTTGCGATAGGCCAAAGCAAGTGATGAAGTCTCCTGGGCCTGGTAAGGAATGGAGAAGGAATCTGGTCGATTTCGTCTTGAAAAGGGACCAACAGAAGGAGGTTTTGATGTGGATGCAGACGTTGATGTTCCCGGATGGGTATGCGATGAATTTGAGTCATGGAGTGAACTTGTCCACTATGCGGGTCTTGGGGATGAAGAGTCATGACTACCACATATGGATTGAGCGGCTCCTTCCTGTGATGACCCGGGGATACGTGCCCGAGCATGTGTGGCACGTGCTGGCAGAGTTGAGCTATTTCTTCCGTCAGCTTTGTGCAAGGAGTGGTCTCGGGACATCATTGCTGACTTGGAGAAGTGGCACTTGTGTTGCTCTGCAAGCTGGAGAATGATCTTTCAACCCGGCTACTTTGTGGCGATGCAGCATATGATTTTGCACCTACCTTATGAGACACGAATGTGGGGGCCGTGCAGGCCCGTTGGTGCTATATGATCGAGAGATGTCTAAAGATTCTTCGGAAAAGTGTAGAAATAAAGCCAAAATCGAGGCGAGCGTGGCAGAGGCATCATTCTGGAGGAGGTGTCAAACTTCACAACAACATACTATAAGGATAACCTTCCCAGTGTGCACAATCCCCCATCTCGTTACAACGCGGATGAGAGTTCATCGAACCTCAGCCTTTCCAAAGGGCAACTCGGCAAGGCAAGCGCACCAGGCACCAAGACCTTAAGGAATGATGAGTGGCGCATTATCATGTATTACATTTGTTGAACCTTGACGAAGTGAAGCCTTATGTGCAGTAAGTTCTCAATGAGCTTGTTACATACGTCGTCACTATCCTCCATGTATCCAACTTCCTTGTCTATTGTTTTTTCAGAGAATTTCTAAATATATACTGGAGAGGGAGTAGTGCTCCTTCCCCTCAAGAAGAAGATAACCTTCTCAAACATGGCAAACCCGATTTTCATTTCTGGTTCGATACGAAGGTACCTGTTGAATCTTTGACATCTCACTTTGCTCCTAAGAGAGACTAATGTAACTATCTATCCAGCCTCACCTTGCAGGCTCGCAAGATAGGGACATGAATGTTGAGTTGAAAGGCTCACGAAAGGGTTCGCCTATAAGGTCAAGAGATTCAACGTTTTATGATGTGAATGGCTATCGATTTCACACAAGAAACTATGAGGAGAGTTGGCCCAATCGAAAAACCACAAATACCAGAGTTCGTACACCCGGCACCGATGAGCGTGACTACTACGACATAGTAGAAGCCATATCCGAGTTCCCCTTTTGAGGGGCGCCAAAGGCCTTTAACCCAAATCGAAATTCAAATTCCTTTGGGTTTTGGGACCCTAATGTCACGAAAAAACATCCCCTTTAAGTTTGGACAAGTCGAAATTCGACAAGATTCTATCAAACAAGGAGAGGTTTGTCTAATTGTGGCCAAAGGCCACCAATCTTTTAAAACCTCCCATGGGCGTCCCAAAAAAACCCCCCAATTTTTGGGGGTTGGGTCCCTTTGTGAGTTGGTATGGGGCCGCACGGAAAAAATTTGCCTGTCCCAAAACGATGAGGATTACCATTTTGACCCAAACCAAAATTTTCTATCAATCAGAGGGCTAAAGGGGGGTTTGACATAGACATTTTTGGGGCTGAGGGGAAAGGGAAAATTTGAAAAAAAAACATTGATCGGGACGATGGGGATGAGGCCCAAAGGGAGAAGGGGTGCAAGATGGGAAGATTTAGAAATGCTTGAGCTTAAAACTTAGGCTTTGGGAAATGTGACAACGAGGGGAGATGAGGAAGAGGTAAAAAGGGGGTGCAATATGATAGTGATACGAACCTAGGACCCAACAGCTACCGATAAATGAAAAAATATTTCTAATTAATGGAATACTATATTATTATTTATTCAAATTAATTTTTTTGGTTAAATTTTGCTTCTCTTTATAAGTATTTGAAATTTAAATTTGGTGCAAATTTGGGTTTTTACTCTTTGAAATTGCAGGCACTCGAAAAAATGCCTGGCGGAAGGGCTACTTTTTTTTTTCACTCAACGACCTTTTCCGAGAGCCCCTTCCCCCGCCGAAAGGGCCCCGGCGCCCGCAGGGGGAGACCCCGCAGGCGAGGAGACCTCGCGGCCGGGGCCCCGGGGCCGGGGGGCCCGGGGGCAGAGGGGGGCGGGGACTGTGGAATCGGCCCCCAAAGGCCCGGACGGGACCAAAACCCCTTGGGCAGGCCACCAGGCGGCCCGGGGGTTTTCCCCACAGGGGGTGACGCCCCACAACGGGGGTAGGAGAGGGCTCTTTCCTCCCGCGACAGTCTGGGTTGGGTGGGCCCGCGAGGCTCCCTTTGCGCCCAAACCTACCCCCCCACCGGGCCCGGGTTTATTCAAGCCCCGGGGACGAGTAAGTAAATTTTTTCAGTACTAAATTTTATATGAAAATATTAAAATCGAATAAAAGACTAACATTTTTTTCAATGACTCTTGCAGAAAATGGGTAATTGTGTCCGGAAAGAAGGGTCTCAAATCAATTTGAAACCTTGGGCCCTTTTGATTCGGCAAAACCTACCCGGGGCTGGTCGAGTTCAACGGGGTGACAAAGCCCCCCTGGCTGGGCCCCCCCTTTTTACGCCGCTGAGGACAACGACCACGGGGCCGTTGCGGGGGGGAAACAAGGCCGAGTTTTGGGGGATTTTTATCGCACTAAATTTGTCCCAAAAAAAACACATTCATTTTGGGCCCTTTCCCGGGTATAATTTAAAACGAAACATGATTTTTTGTATCAGGACTTCTTCACGTTCGAGCCAGGGGGAAAGAGGAAAAGGGGCCCCAAGGCAGGACAAGGGCGCCAAAAAAACGACCGGACACCTCTACCACGAGACCGGCTCCAGTGCATTATCAACCACCCTCCCCACGCCCTTTGGGGGAGAAAGTTCGGGAAAAAGCCAGGGCCCGGGCCCTGACGCTTCCAGGGAGGAGTACCTTTTGGTAAGTATGAAAAAATTAAAACTACCACCCTACAATTGGTATTTTCTGACGTATCAATAACTTGATGACATGCAGGGTGTCCAATTTTGGGCGCCCCGGCCCCCCTCTTTTTGGGGGGGGGGGTTGTGGCAGGGGGCTCCCCGGGCCCCAGTGGGTGGGGAAAAAAGGGGGATCCGTCGTGACCTGCCGCCTGCAAAATGGAAATGGGGGCCCCACACCCCCCAAGGGGGAAAACCCGAGCCTCTCCCAATACGCTTCGAACTGGGTAAAATTTTTTTTGTGTTTTCATCTTTATTTTTTTTATTACAACTTCAAATTTTCATTAATTCTAATCATCTTTATGTTTTCCTCGGGGGTCCGGGGCGCACCAAGGCCAGGAGTGCAAAGACTTCATGGCGTTCAGCCCGGCACACAAGGCAAGGCGACGAACCCCGGCCCAAAACCTACAACCCCCGCCCCCGGGGCCCCCTTTTTACCCAACCCCAGCGCCCACAGAAAAGGGTTTCGGAGTCCTCTCGGGGGCTCGATCCCGCATGGGGAGGCCTTCGATCCGGCCCCCGAGCCCCTAGAAAGCAGAGATCGTGATAAAGGTTTGGAGGAGGGAAGCACAGGCCCCACGGATTGGGGAACAACGCGCTCGACTCCCCTCTGGTTTCCCCAAACCCTTTCGGAACCCTTTGGGCAAGGAGCACGAGCTCGTCCCTCCCCATACCCCCCCCGGCAAACGAAACTCACAGCAGCAGATTTTCCCAAACTTGCGGTTAGTACTCGTTATTCTTTTTCCAACTACCCGGGATTTTCATTGTTTAAACATTGTGGGTGGCCCGGGGGCAGGCCAACTCGGTGGGTTGGGAGGGGCGCAGGGGCAAAAAAAGGGGGGGCCACCCCGGGTTTGGGGAGGGAGGCCGGGGGGGGCGGGTTTGGGGAGGGAGGTTTACAAACCCAAAGGGGGCCGAGGGGCAGAAAACTACGGGGCAAAAGTTCAGCTTTTATCCAGCCTTAATCAATTCCAGGGTGGTCGTCCCCGGTTTGCTTCTCCGCCCAATTGTGTTTTGGCTCCTCCTCCTCCAAGCCAAATTTTTTTCCCGGGGCCCGGTAAGTATGTCCCGGGGGTTTATTTTTTAAACCCTTTTCCCCAAATTTTCCCGCAATATTTATTAATTGACTTCTTCTTTTGCAGCAAGTGGGCTATTAGTTCGAACCCAAATTTGTCGACGCAATGGAAAATTGAAACTCGGCAACAAATTATTAATAAAAAAAAAAAATTTTGCCCGAGTGCCAGCTCCTAGAGTCCCTTTAAATGGTTGGGCATTTGGGCCCAAAAAATTTTGGGGTAAAAAAAATTTAAAAAAAATTAAATTTAAACTGGTGTCAAAATTTCGGGCACCGGCAACAAATTTTCCATAAAGGGGTTGACGGCCCAATTTTTTTGGGCCCGAGTGCTGGATCCGGCACTCGGCAAATAAAATAACACTCAGAAATTTTTAGTTTGTCGAGTGCTCGAAATCTGGCACTGGGAAACTAAGTGCAAAAGGCTAGCACTGGGCAACTGCCCGGTTTTCCCGTAGCGTTTTGATCCCGTAAAGTTAGGGATCGTAACGTTTTTTTTTTGCATTTTATAATTATTGGGTTTAATCATAAAATAACTAAAATTTGAAAAATTTAATTCGTAAATTACAGATAAATTGAAAAATTATTATTTTTTTACTTAAATTTTAAAGCTCCAAAAGGTTTAAAGATTTGATGTGCCCAATTTAAAAATTTTTTTTCTTTTTCAAAAAACTGAAACTCAGTGAAACCCCCTCCGATAATAATCTCAAACATTGGGTCATCAACATCCTGCAGTACTCCAACAGCACTACAAAAATACCCACATTTACCTCCAAAACCCGAAAACAAAAAATCTGAGGTAAACAGAAGTCTAGAAACACTTCAAACATGAAATTCATCCATTTAAATCCTTTATTTTCTACACTTTCTAAAATTCCAGCAAAGGCAAAGGGGGGGTGGGGGGGGGGGGGGGGCCAAGAAAAAAACAGAAAACAAAAAAAATTACATTTCAATTTGCAAATTTAGCAACACCTTGCGTTTCCGGGGGGCAGGAAACCCCTTCCCTTGCAAACGATTGGGGCAAGAATCTAGGGATCTGCGTCCCTGCACCTATTTATGCTCTCCCCAACCCCCCGGGGGTAGGGGTTGGCGGTGGTCGAGTCCTCAGTTGTAGTACGGCACCCCGGTCCTGGAGCACGGCACCACGCGCCCCTCAGGGCGGCGTAGCTGATGTACCTCTGCCCGGTGGTGCCTCCCACAACATCCGCCGGGGCGCCCCGAGTCCATCTCCTTGCGGGCATTGTGCGAGACTGACTGAGATCTTTCTCTAGGTCTTCTTTTCTTCTTCAGAGTGCCATTGAGTTTCTTGCTCTCTTTCTCTCTCACACACACACCTCTCTTTCTCTCTGCACTGGATCTTTGCTGTTTTCCGATGGAGGGAACAGGAAGCACTGAGATCTCTATGAGCTAGTGGAGGAGGCCGGAGGGTGGGCTTAAATGCGGTGCTGAACAGCCAGTTGTTGGCAGCAGCCGCCGTGTCCTGCAGAAATATCAGAAGGGAGAGAATGAGGTTTCCTTGAATTGTCACTTAGCTTTCACTATTACAGAACCGGTTTTTAACCTGGTCACTTAGCTTTCACTAGTACAGAATCGCTTTTAACCCCGGTCTGTAAGGGCTTTTAGCCCCGGTGCCTGAACCGAGGCAAAGAATTCGGGACTAAATATCCCCCCTTTAGCTCCGGTTCGCAGGTCCCGATTGTAATACCAACCGGGCTAAAGGATGCGCTAGGTGGTACAGGCAGCCACGCGTGGCAGCACCCTTTAGCCCCGATTGGTATTACCAACCGGGCTAATGACTCATTTTTTTTTTCTGATTTTGATATTTTTTATTTTGGTTTTCCAATTAGATTAGGTATTCAAATGTGTGTATTCTTCGCTTCTAATACATGTATTCTCTGCTAATACATGTATTCACACGCACTTATAAGTTGTTTCAAGCATTAAACACAAATAAACTATTAAACTCTATATATAAATATATATATATACATACGTATAATATATATATATATATGCACATAAAATTACATCATTATCCATTATTACTTGACTTAAGACACAACCGCTCTCGTCACTTAAATATCAACAAATGTTCGTCTTGATTTGGCTTGAGTGGTTCGGCCGGTCGTAATAGTACTCGTCTTTAGGGTTGATCAACTTTTTCAAGAAAAAATCCATCAAGTGTCTCTTGAATTCCTTTGAGGCACACGATATCCATCACTTGTCGCTTAAACCATTCAACCTTCAATTTGCAGTATAAAAAACAACAAGTGTTAATATACATAAGATTTATTTAATAGCAACAAATAAATAAAATGGATGTATTATATATACATATCACATACTTTAGTTTCTCATTAAAAGTTCTTCTTGCATACACCGTGGGGAACTCGCAAACATAGTATCCACACAGATTATTGTCTGGTTGCTGCCTTAGAACCCACTGTTGTA
The DNA here is from genome assembly GCA_022036555.1 of Microstegium vimineum. Taxonomy (NCBI): domain Eukaryota; kingdom Viridiplantae; phylum Streptophyta; class Magnoliopsida; order Poales; family Poaceae; genus Microstegium; species Microstegium vimineum. Next base: position 26,651,655 of record CM039133.1, on the reverse strand, counting down.
AGATATAAAACGATTACTATCGTTATCATACGCATATGTTAAAGCATGCTAAGGTAACAGATTATGAGAACTAATAGAACTTACATTTTGCAGGTTATGACCCTTTAGTGGCACTTCCCGTTCCGGCGGTGTTTAGGGACGAACCAAGCCCAAACCCTACTCAATAATTGGATCATTAGTTAATTAACTCTTGTAGTGTAGTTAAAGAGCAGGAAACCATATTTAAAGATCAAAGTTACCCCTTGATAATGTCTATCATATCTTGATAATCCCCAGTGGTTTTCTCAATGAGTCAAAGATTATCAATTGACTTCTGGTCATATTGAAGACTATGAGTATCCAGTGAAATTTGCATTTGTTTATAGAGTCAACATATATATCTTTTTGCTGAATTGAGTAATAAGTAAGACAAATTGTGCAAACGATAATAACACTCACCCAAGTTATTAGGGGAAGAGTATATACTGTCTGGTATTTTGGTTGACCAAGAACCTCCGAAGATTCCTCTCCGTTTGAGGTATCCATTTTTTGCGGGGAGTGTTTGTGATCCGAGAATATGATTGATGGATCAATGAAACCAATCTCCATGTCCTTTTTACGTTTTGAGGTATGCCATCAAGAATCTTCATATATATGTTTGAGGATAGTTAGTTACTCATACATTTACATATGTGTTATAGTCAGATTACTAAAATAAATGATCCTTACATACAGTAGCAGCTGATGAGAAATTTGTCTAGAGTGTCCTTATGGCATAGTTGGTGGAGCTCACTATACGGAACAAATATAAGGTCATCGCCGAGGATGTAATGTTCTTGTCTAATTCTGACGCAAATGCAGTTGTCATCTGGGTTTTGGTACATGCCTCCATGTACCACGAGTTTAACGAGCGCAATGCGTACCAAGTTCCCTGAGGCCGATGGGTTGTACAGACTTCTGCCACGTACATAACTTTTCTTCCACTCATCGACTACAGTGGCATTGCGATGAGTGCATTTCCCTAAAATTGATTCGCGGTTAGACCAACTCCTGACAAGAACTCTTTCATACCATCATAATTGACCCTGGGGACACTGTAGTCTTCTAGCACGCTCATGTTGAACCATATTCATACCAACAACTAACGGGGGCACTGATTGCTTCGATTGTTCCCCGAGCTATGGGACACCCTTATGTCTATTTTCTTTCTCTTTAATTGCCTTTTCGGAGTGCGGTCATAGTCCAAAAGTGGAGATCTCTTCTGAGCATACATAGCTTTCCTCTTCTTTGCTTCCACCGCTTACCTTAGAGCTGATTGATGTAGAAGAACGGTTGTTTAGCTTCTTTCCTTGCTTTATGGTCATCTTTAATTTTTGGAAATGTGCGTCCACTGAGGCCTTTACTGAAGCGTCTATTTCTTCTTCAGTCTTCTCATACGAAAATTTCTGAGGAATTTTAATAAATTTCCTTGTAGCTTGCTCTTTGCTTTTGGTTGGGCGGCCGACACCTTTGCCTCTTCTTTGACGATGGGGCGGCAGGAGAACATCGTGGAGGCGATGGGGCCGGTGTGGCGTTGGAGACTGTCGTGGAGGCGATGGGGCTGGTTTCGGCATTGGAGAACGTCGTGGAGGCGATGGGGCCGGTTTCGGAGATGGAGATCGCCTTGGAGGTTCTGGGGACGAAGTCATGTCGTGCATTTGACCATCATCATCCCTCGCAACACTATGACCAGCAGGTGATGAATGGTGACTTAGGTCTCTAGGTGAGGTCCTGCATTGAAAACAACGAGTGTGAATAAAGTATCGCTATTTAAGCCAATACAATGTTAGTGAAAAAGAGATAGGTATGATACACTTTCATTCGCACCTAGGATAATGAGGAGGAGGCGGCGACAGTACAATAGGAGGTGATGCCCCAAGAATAATGATATAGCGCTTGCGCCAACAAATAAATGTCTTCTCCGCTAAAGGACGAGAACAGCGACCAGAGGGGGGGTGAATGGGAGCCTCAAATTTCTCTTGAAATATTCGGGCCACTCTTCCCAAAAAGACACCCCCAGTTGCTAGGAGACCAGTTGCTGGGTGAATGGGTAGGAGAAAAACCAAACATCTTCTGCCCCACGGAGGGATAGCGATCACCACGATAGGGAAAATGTGGTCCGCTAACGAAGGGTGGAGTAAAGCCACCGCCACGAGGCCCGTAGTCGTATGAGTCACGACCGGTACCCCCGCCGGGACGACACTGCGTGGTCTCGCCTCTTGAGGCCTAGCACCTTGAGGCATTGTACCTCTAGGCCTATAAGTGCGCCCTTGAACTTCTGGTTCACGCACACCAACTGGTGGATGGTACATGTCCCGGTTGTTCAACTCAACCTGCCTCCGATCATCTCTCTTCCTCCTATAGCAAAACTTAGCCAAATTCCATCCTGCTCACAATACTCACAATGGTACCTCACCACTCTCTTGGTAAGCACTCTCTTGTTGGGTTGGGTAGCTCTAGCTTTCTTAGGAAGGAGATCACTAGAGATGTCTGACAGTGTGTCAAGTGGGTTACCATTTGCACTCACCGATTTTACCAAACATGCATCACCCTTTCCCACCTTTTGCAAAGCCTACTCCCGTGCTGTCACCCTTTTTTGCTTTGGGCTAAGCATCACCCCCAAACTGCTCTCCCCCGGCCAAACACCCACCAAGATACCAAAGGGTATGGTTTTTTTCCTCGGTTCGCATCTTGTCGTGTCTAAAACGACGTGATCTCAAGCTCCAAAGCCTCAAACGATTAAACCCTTTGCTATCTGACTGACCTTCTCTGGGCACGGGCAATCCTACATCTCTTTGTGCCACTCAAACGCAAGCCTAACAAGACTTGCACCCCAATAACTGGGCCTACCTTCAGCTCACTCCTCCTAAAGTAGAGTGTCATACTTGCCCCTGGAGAGTGACAAACTAGACATGTGGAGGGCACAAGCATCACACCTACCCCTCGGAACCCCCCACGGGACGCCTTGGGCAAACTCTAGCTCATGCACGTCTAAAACTTAGCCTTAAAAATCGTTCCTCCCCCCCCCCGCACCGGAAAACGCTTAAACAAAGTATCCTGACTCCAAGGTGTCGTTCAAAGACTCAATCTCGAGAAGAGGGATGCGATTGGGTGGTCCCCCCTTGGGGTGCTCGGGTCGTAGTCATAGGGGGGGCCCCCCTTTGGCGTTTCCCCCGACCTTGCCTTCTTCAATCTCCATGGTGAAAAAACCACCGTGTTTGGCGTCGGCGTAAAGCAAAAGGCCCGGGTTAACTTGTCCTAAACCCTTTTCCCCTTGGGACTCACATCTCTCGAAAAGCATCCCGTAAAGGAGGCACCCGTTTCACTAAGGGAGGCGGGGAAGCCCTCTTTGCTTGGCCTTCCCCTTTGGTCAACCCACCTTCTTGGAACCTTCTTGTTAGCCACCCTTGGGCTTGTGCTTGTCCCAAGTGGTGCCGCACTTGCCCCTTGTTTTGGGGTGAAGTCCCCGCAACCCTTGGGCAGTTTGCGAGAAATGACCCTCATCACCGCAAGGGTCACCCCTTGGCTAGCCACCACGCCGAGGGTTAAAGGGGGTTGTTGGGAAACGTAAGAATTGGGGATGACCAAGATCTCTCGTGCCGTAGTGAGACTCGAAACCCGCTCAAACTCCGGAAGAGACAGACAAGAGAAGAGAATGCTACGGGCTCTTGCATTAGATGCATGCTGCGTAACCTGGGCATCGGTGATCCGAGCCTCAAGAACCACGTAGTTCTCATTCTCACAAATCTCCCAAAACTTTGTGTCAAGCCCTTGGAGGTAAGCCGACATGTGCACCTTCCAATAGGCAAGTTAGTTCCATCAAAGTAGGGAGGTTTACCAGCACCTCGCTCCATGTCGCCTTCGCGGATCAAGAACCGTTTTAAGGTGGATTGATCCTTAACCGCTCTGATACCAATTGAAGGACCGAGAATGGCGACCAGAGGGGGGGTGAATGGGAGCCTCAAATGAGAACGGCGACTAGAGGGGGGGTGAATGTGAACCATCTCAGACAAAAAACAAACAAGTGAAAGCCCCACCGGTAGTGGAGGAAAACTCACCGGAAACCCCCAAGAATGAGTTCTCAACCCCTATGAGAAAGAGGCAAGAACCCTAAGAAAAACAGCCCAAAAGACAGGTATTGGACGCTGGACAGCAGGGCGACGGACGCTGGAAGACAGCGTGATGGACGCCCCAGGGCAGGGCGTGGGACCCTGGCGACGGACGCTTAGGCGAGCGTCCGTCGGCCTTCCAGAGAGCCTAACAGAAGCTGAAGAAGTGCTGAGGCGATGGACGCTTGGTGATGGACGCTTGCACGAGCGTCCGTCGGTCTACCCGAGAGTAAAACAGAACAGAACAGCGCACACCACACCGACGAACGCTGGGCGACGGACTCTGGAGAGCGTCCGACGCCAAAACCGAAGGACGCCGATAAGCGAGGCGATGGACGCTGATGTCAGCACGTACCAGTGTCTGACGCAAAACCCGGAGCGTCCGATGCCCCGACAAACGCGCAGTAACCGCGAAAATCGTTTTTCTCTCCACCAAATCTTCCCAAATCTTGACCAAATGTTCTCCACTAGCAAGCCAACTTGGTAGGCATGATTCTAGTGCTATGGAGGAGCTATCCCGAAGAAATCATCGCTCAATTTGGTGAGAATTAAAGGAAAACAAGGATTTGGGGGAAAAGGGCAAGAACGAAGAACACCGCAAAGAAATCGCCCGATCTACGTACTCGTGAGGTTTGAGGGGAATTCCTTCGGTGCAAAGATGCTCCTCACGAACACGAACAACTTGGTTCAAACGGATTTGCATGAGCTACTCCTACAAAGAAAATCATCTCGGAAAAGAGGGAGCAAAAGCAAAACGCGAAGAACAGAAGCAAAACGGGGGACATGATCACAAAAGCGAAGCCACCGATAGTTTTGGGCTCAACTACCGAACCCCGAGTTTTGCGGCCCAAACTCGAAAACCGACGCGGATGGTTTTGAGGCCCAAACCACCAAACCACTCGACGTGAGCCGCCTTGTCTTCGCCCGGTCGGACTTCTGAGTCCCCTGAGCCTCCGCTCGACTCGCGCGTCCACCGTCTTGATTCGTCAACTCGGTCTACCTCCATGTCTTCTCGCACTCGCCGGTGCCAAGTACTAGCCACCACAGCTAGTCCACCGGCGCCCATGGTCCCTCAGTCCGAGCCCCGCTTCCGCCCTTCACCACTCTCTGTCCATCGGCACGGCAAGCCTCTACTCGACCTTCTCCACGCCATTGACCATATCACTAGGCATAGCACCTGCACACCACAAGCCGATAGACAAGCACATATTTTTGCTTTTGCAGAGGTTAGGTAAGCCATTGAAACTGAAACACTCACGTGTTGGACGGTCACTCATCATCAAAGCTGACATACATGGGTACTTATCCACCATGTGTTCGTATCCGCTTGTCCTAAAGTCGTCTCCCCATCACCTCCTTCAATGTCAAGCTTAACATCGCGATGACATTTTTGAACTCTATCCACCGAGACGTGAGCATATCCAGCTGGTATTTTTGACCCATGGCATATTGGTGTCTTCGTAGGGTCGATAGGAGATACAACACCGGTAGCCACCATGATGTGGTAGCCCCTCTGGACTGTGCAGCTCACTTGGTGTTTTAGGTTCTGTGATGTCATCCCCTGGGAAGCGTAGCTTTGCGTCATCACCAGGTTGAGGCACTTCCGTGGAAGCACAACTGCTTTTCAACTGAGCTGATGGGCTGATGTTGACTTCCAGTACTGATCCAGTACTTGCATTTGGCTCATTTCTAACTCCACTTGCCTTTTTATTTCCTCGCTCATTCTCGCTTCAAGTTTCTCTTCTCGCTCTTTTGCTTGAATAGCTGCTTCGCATGCTTCACTAAGCATTTGCGACATGCTAAGTTTCATAGCTTCCTCCTCTTTCTTCTTTCTCTGGTGGCTTCTATATGTATCTTTGTCTTGAGGGAAGGCATGCTTCCACGTGAAAGGTCTAGAATGGCTAGATAGGGGGAATAGCTATTAAAAAAATTCTACAACAAAAACTTAGGCAAACTTGTTAGAATAAAACACGGCTATAAGCAAGTTTGCACTAGCGCTAAGGTTAGGCAAGCCACCTACTAATTCTAGCCACTAGCAAGATAACCTATGTCACACACAAGAGCTAGAGAACTAGTGCTACACTACTAAGTACACAAGCTAAGCTAGAAGCTCTACTTTGCAAGAATGTAGGAATGTAAATGGAAAGCTAGAGTTAGAAAGTTATACCGACGTGGAGAGTAGCAATGAGATAACCAATCAATCACAAGATGAATCCTCAATAGAGACAAGTTGACACAATGATTTTTTACCGAGGTTCACTTGTTTGCCAACAACTACTCCTCGTTGTAGCAATACACCCACTTGGAGGTTCACGCGCTAATTGGCAATCCAAGCCAAACCCATCAAGGGTGCCGCACAACCAACACAAGATGGGATCTCCATGCTACGAGCAATCCACTAGAGATACCTTTCGTGAACTCCCACGGGGTAGGTTCAAGAACCCCTCATAGTCCACCGATCGGAGCCTAAGACAATCACCTTCCTCCACTCAATGATCCTCGTCGCACCAAGCCGTCTAGGAGGTGGCAACCTTCGACAATAACAAGAGCTCCGCGATGACGACGATCACCAAGTGCCACTAGTATGCAATCAAGAGCAATGCGCTTGGATTCACCTCAATCTCATGAATATGTCAAATATGTTTAGAGGATAAGTGGTGGAGCTCTCAAGCAAGCACAAGTGTATTAGTTATGTGAATGTGCAAGAGATGCCCCAAAGGGCCGGCCATATCACTTATATAGCCTTCACTCAACTAGCCGTTTTGCCCCTCGAACTGAGCCTCTGCGTCCCATCCGGACGCTGTTTACACAGGGGGTCCGGACCAACAGACGCGTCCGGACCCAACACCAGCCGAGAACAAACAGCTCTGCTTGAGACTCCAGATGCTGACTATCCGGTCGCACTCAAGGTGCAGACCGAACCAACGCGCCTGCGTCCGATCAGCTGTCGATTCAAACGACTCTTTTCCCGTTCGCACCACAGCTTCCCACTGCTCACCACGTGGCTCCGGATGACATTGTTCACAGGGTCCGGTTCCACTGCTCACACAGGTCCAGAAATAAATTCCCGAGCACCCGAGAGCTCCACAGAGCCACCAGCACCTCCGGACGCTTGTCTAGTTCTCCATCCGACTAAGACTAGCATTCGGTTCCTTTTACACAGAGACAACAGAGAGCTCCAGACTCCAGGACGCGCGTCTGGATCCCTGCGTCTAGACAAACAACTGCGTCTGGATGCCTCTGCTCAGCGCTGCCAGCTAGGGTATGCCTCCGGACCCATCACCGATGGTTCGGACCACCAACATACCCTGTGTCCGGACCTCACAACTGAGTCCAAACAGCCTCCAACCTTCTTCTGCGTCCGGATGCCTCTGCTCAGCGCTGCCCGCTTAGGGTATGCCTCCGGACCCATCACCGATGGTTCGGACCACCAACACACCCTGTGTCCAGACCTCACAACTGAGTCCAAACAGCCTCCACCTTCTTCCAAGCTTCAAGAGCCAACACTAAGTGATCCCAACACTTGTGCACGTGTGTTAGCTTTTAGTTCACAATTATCTTGGAATAAGTTGGTTGTTTCACTTGGTTCAATTGATTTTAATGCAATGCATATGAACCTAGTGGCACATGATAATCGTAATCATACTTAAGAGCTCCTTACTTGATAGTACGGCTATCTATCCTAAACGTGACCACATCCTCTATGATGTCTTGATCACCAAACCGAAAATGGTCCTATCATCACCTTTGCCTTGGCACCATTTTCCATTCCACCACCATGCTAGAGCTTGTGCTATCCACTTGATCCACCTTGCTCCATCACATGGCATGTACCAACCTATCTCATGATTCACACTTAGAGATCGAAGGTTAGTACTTAAGTGGGTTTCATCAATTACTCAAAACCAAAAACACATGGGGACTCTCACCACGGCACCGCGCCATGACCTCTCGTTCGCCCACCGTGTTCCGCAGTCCCCAGGGCAAATGTCAGCTCATCCCTATCTCTATCTGGTGACCATACTCTTGTTCCCTCAAAGATTGAGTGTAAACCAGTTTCCGTGCTGCTTCTATGAGTCCTTCGTATACGTTAATTTCCCGATCTGAGGGTCAAGGCCTCCCCCATGACCAAAAAACCACCACTTACCGCGCTCAGACCATTTACCTGATCTGGTTGGATTTCCCCTAGCTTCAAGGTCCTCTTGATTTTTCCCACTTAGGAATGGCAGTAATGTAGCCACCTGATCCCAAGTAATGGTGGTATTGCTTCTCTCGGTGCATTCTGTTGGTTCTGTATCGCTCGTGTTGTGCCTCTTCGAATGTCTTGTAAGCTACAAAGTCATCCTAAAATGGTCTCAACTTGACGTAGGCCTTATTGTTGAAATCTGGAGTCAGGTTCTTCTTGATAAAATTTAGTATGCAATTTCTCCTTCCAGGCCTGGAAATATGTTGCCATCTTCTTCATAGCACAGTCCCTGACTCTCCCCTTCAAAGATTCATCCTTTGTATCGAGCGAGAAATGTTGAAGGACTTCTTGCCAAATTAGTTCCTTGTCACGATCAGAGACAAAACTAATTTCAGTTGTCCTATCCTTTGCCGCCATTCACGAGCATTGATCGGAAGCCTATCCCTTACAAGGTAACCATAGTGGTTGGCAAATTTATGTGCATTTGGTCCAATTACTGCCCCTGTTTCCTCATCGAATTCCGTGATAATGTACCGACCCTCCAATGGCTTCTTCGGGCCTCGTACATTTTTACTCTTCCCCGTAGTTGTCGTTGATGCAGACGGCTATGTATGTAGACACACAAAACTTAGTGTAATTATTTTGATTTTCATGTATACACAAGAGATTGTAGACATATATACCTCATCAACATTGTCTTGCGCGATATTTTCTTGCTCAACATCTTGCGCAAAGTACTGACTTGCGTCATCTACTTGATTGGTGTCGTCGTCTACTTGATTGGTGTCATCTATACTTGATCAGTGTCATCGTTGATCATTAAAAACAAGAAATCCTCCATGTTGTCATTCGGGTCGTCCATTTCTGCAACTCTATATAGTAAAAGGGTTTAGACACTTAGTGTGTGTGTGTACACCATAAACAAGCTAAGTGTGTAACACTTAGAGTAACCAAAAGGGTTTATGGGTAGACACTTAGAGTTAGGCATTTAGTCTTTGTGTGACTAATAAAAGGGTTTAGGGTAGACACTTAGGGGTTTTAGGCATACTTGGGGTAGACACTTAGTCTTTGTGTGACTAATAAAAGGGTTTAGGGTAGACACTTAGAGTAAGGCACATTGGGGTAGACACTTAGTCTTTGTGTGACTAATAAAAGGGTTTAGGGTTTAGGGTAGGCACTTAGAGTTAGCACTTAGGATATATATTTCTCTAACAAAGGAAAGATCTATACAATTAACTACAAATATGAAAGGTATCTATTTCTCTAACAAATGAAAGCTTAGGGGTTTAGGGTAGACACTTAGTGTGTGTGTAAACCCTAAACAGTGTGTAAACACTTAAGGTAGACTCATATATATCAAATCGACACTTAGAGTTATTTTACTAGTAATATATATAATGAAAGGTATCTATTTCTATAACAAATAAGAGGGCTCTATACATATTTTATTAGCAATATAATGAGATACATATATATCAAATTATATATAGCAATAATGGAAGGTCTATATTTCTCTAAGTGCTAAAATCTATTTCTATAACAAATGAAAACTCTATACATATTTTACTAGCAATATAATGAAGATACATTGCGAACACATGGTGGATAAGTACCCATGTAGTTCAGTTTTGTGATGAGTGATTGCCCAACACTTGAGCGGTCCAGTTTGAGTGGCTTGAACTAACCTCTTTGCGAAAACAAATGTGTGCCTGTCTATTGGTTTGTGGTGTGCAGGTGTTATGCCTAGTGACAGTGGTCAATGGCGTTGGAGAAGGTCGAGTAGAGGCTTGCCTTTGGGAAGTTTTGGGGCAGAGAGAAAACGATTTTGGGTTCACTGTGCAGTTTTTGGGGAGCATCGGACGCTCTGGGGTTTTAGCGTGGGATGGTCCGCCCAGAGGCTCGGACGCTACTCATGCTGACCGTTCTTCGATGGAACAAACTTCGCCTATTGGAAGGTGCGCATGTCCGCTTACCTCCAAGGGCTTGATACGAAGTATTGGGAGATTTGTGAGAGTGCTAACTATGTGGTTCTTGGCGCTCGGATTAATGAGCTGCAAATCATGCAACATGCGTCAAACGCAAGAGCCTGTAGCATCCTCTTCTCAAGTTTGTCTCTTCCTGAGTTTGAGTGAGTTTCGAGTCTCACTATGGCACGGGAGATCTGGCAAACACTCTTGAGATATCATGAGGGCAACCCTCAGATCAAGTCCAGACTCTTCGACACGTACCATAGAGAGTACGAAAACTTTGCTTAGTTGGCCGGCAAATCTGTTGACGAGATGTTCACTCGCTTCCAATATATCGTCAACAAGATGTGTGCTAATCGAGCCAACTTGCCTTATGATGATCATGAGATGGCTATCAAGATTTTGCATACTCTTGATCGGAAGGTATGGGAGATGAAGGTGGCTGCCATTCAGGAGTCACCGGGCTATGATGCCCTGACCGTGGACGAGCTGTTCACCAAGCTCAAGTCCTCGGAGATTGACTACTAGACCCGGGCCAAGCTTGGAAACCCATTGATACCATCTATGGCGTTGGTTTCTGGCCCCGGCGATACGTCTTCTTCCTCCTCTGACTCTTCACACTCTTTGTTCGCTTTGTCTTTGATTTCTGTGACTGAGGTTCAAGTGGAGGCTCTTGGAGATGATGAGCTGGCTTTGGTCATCACCAAGTTCTCACGGTTTCACAACAACCGTTTGAACCGTCGATGTGGTGGCTTGGCCAAGGGGTTTCTACCGTTGCGGTGATGAGGATCACTTCATCGCAAACTGCCCCAAGAAAGCTACGGGTGACTTCACCATGCGCAAGGACAAGCGCGAGCACCACTTCGACGACAAGCACAAGCCCAAGGGTGGCTACCACCGAAGATCCTCCAAGAAGGTGATCGATAAGGTGAAGGCCAAGCACCGGCCTTCCTCGCCTCCCTCAGCGACATCGATGCCTCCTCCGACGGAAGTGCTTCTTCAAGCAATGATGAGTCGAAGGGAAAGGTTGAGGACAAGCTCAATAGCCTATGCTTTTACCCCGACGGCCAAGCACGGTGGCTTTTGCACCATGGCGATTGAAGAAGGCAAGGTCGGCAAGCGTAAGGATGGCCCCGACTACGACTACGACTCCGACACACCCGAGGTATCACCCACCATCGAATTCCTCTCTCTCGAGCTTGAGTCTCTAAACGACACCTTGATGAGTCATGATGCGTTGCTCAAGCATGTCGCGTGTGAGATGAACGATTTTAAGGCAAAGTAACCTTAGCACGCTGCATGAGCTAGAGTTTGCTAAGGCACAAGTGGTGGTTACCGAGGAGGTAGAGTGTGATGCTTGTGCCATCCACATGTCTAGTCTTGTCACTCTCCAGGACAAGTATGGCACATCTACTTGAGGAGGTCCGTGAGCTGAAGGCTAGGCCTAGCTTACTTGGTGCGTGCAAGTCTTGCTTAGGCTTGCGTTCTGAGCTGGCACAAAGTGATGCTAGGATTGTTGTGCTAGAGAAGGTCAGCTCAGATAGCACTAGAGAGTCGGATCGCTTTGAGGCTTTGGAGCTTGAGATCGCATCGTGCAACATGACAAGATGCGTACCGTGGAAGAAAACACATACCTTCGGTCCATCTTCAGTTGGGTGTCTTGCGAGAGCCACAGCTAGGGATGATGCTTAGCCAATGCAAAAGGGCTGGCAGCATGGGAGTAGGCTTTTCTATAGGTGGGAAGGACGATAGGCATGTTCGGTAAGATTGGTGAGTGCAGTGGTTTTGAGCGAGAATGAGAAACCCGCCACAACTCCCAAGCTTACCAAGATCACTTCACCTAAGCCTACCAACCCCTCTAAGTTTCCTGTGAGAGATGGTGTGTTTGAAGAGCTACCCAAAACCACTCCACAGAAGCAAGTTATGGATTGCAAAACCAAACCATCTTCGCAACCCACTTGACACACTACCAACATCTCTAGTGATCCCCTTCTAAGAAAGCTAGATCCACCCAACCCAACAAGAGAGTGCCTACCAAGAGTGTGGTGAGGTACCATTGTGAGTATTGTGAGCTGGATGGCACTTGGTTGAGTTTTGCTTTAGGAGGAAAAGAGATGATCAGAGGTAGGTTGAGTTGAACAACCGGGACATGTCCACCCACAAGTTGGGGTGCGTGAACCAGAAGTTCAGAGCGCACTTATAGGCCTAGAGGTGCAATGCCTCAAGGTGCTAGGCCTCAAGAGGCGAGACCAAGTGGTGGTCGTACCCGGTGAGGTACCGGTCGTGACCATACTGACTACGGCCTCGTGGTGGTGGCTTTACTACACCCTTCTCTAGCGGACCACGTTTTCCCTATCATGGTGATCGCTATTCCCCGTGAGGCAGGAGATGTTTGCTTTTTCTCCTAACCCATTCTTTGGGCAAGTGGGACAACACTGGTATCCTTCACAGTTTACTAACCCTAGTGTTGGTCCGTTTGCTCACCCTATGTCTTTTTATTGATGTAGGAAGGAGGACTGGAGGAGACTTGCCTTTTGGATTCCGGATGCTCACGCCATATGACTGGAAGTGCCAAGTGGTTCTCCAGCCTCGACCCTGTGCACCACACATAGTATATCACATTCAGGGACAAGAGTAAAGGTAAGGTTGTCTCCCGTGGGTCCATTCGAGTCAATTCATCTTTTGTCCTCAAGGATGTTGCTTTGGTTGCGAATCTACATTTTAACCTTCTCTCGGTTTCACAACTCCTTGAAGACGGTTTTGAAGTGAGCTTTAAGCCAAACTTGTCTTGGATTTTGGACTCGCGTGGTGATCTTGTTTGCCGGATTTTACCCTTCGGGAAGGTTTTTCGTGTGGATTTTTCTATCTCTTCTGGACCTTCTCGTTGTCTTCTTGCTGGTTCTTCCCCCGAGCTTTGGAAGTGGCATAGGAGATTGTCGGTTCTTCCTCCGAGCTTAGCTCAATGGACCTTATCCAAGGATTGTCAAAGCTAAAGTTCGAGAAGGATTTGGTTTGCCATCCTTGTAGACATGGCAAGATGGTTGCCGCTTCCCATCCTCCTATGACTGAGATCATGACCACTCGACCCGGCGAGCTCTTACACATGGACACAGTTGGTCCAGCTCGGGTTAGGTCGAAAGGAGGGAAGTGGTGTGTGGTTGTAGTCATTGATGACTACTCAAGATACTCTTGGGTGTTCTTTTTGGAGAGTAAGGATGAGGCTTTTCCACTTGTTCGAGATCTTATTTTGAGATTGCAAAATGAGCTACCTAAGAATGTCATGAGAGCTATCCGCAGTGACAATGGCATAGAATTCAAGAATGCTCACTTTGCAACTCTTTGCTCTTCTTTGGGTCTCGATCACCAGTTTTCCTCACCTCACACTCCCCAGCAGAACGGTGTTGTTGAGCGCAAGAATCGGACCCTTGTCGAGATGGCCAGGACGATGCTCGATGAGCATAGGACTCCTAGGCGGTATTGGGCTGAAGCACTCAATTCTGCCTGCTATGTTTCCAATCGCATTTTTCTCCGAGCATTCAAGAATAAGACTTCTTATGAGTTGCGATTTGGGAGACCACCCAAGGTAAGTCACCTACGGGTGTTTGGGTGCAGGTGCTTCATCCTCAAAAAGGGCGGTAAGTTGGACAAATTTGAATCACGGTCTTCTGATGGTATCTTTCTTGGTTATTCTACTCACTCTCGATGGGAGTTAAAAAATTTTTGGGGAAAAACCCGGGTTTGGGGTTTCTTATTTCCTCCCCACCTAGTTCCCAAACCCCATGGGTTTCCAAATGGGTTTTCAAAAAAAAACCCAAAGTGAAGTTTGGGGGTGGGTCGAAAAGGTAGGGGGTAGCTCGGCTTTTTTTTCAAAAGGGGGGGGAATAGACTATGAGGAAACCTTTGCTCCCTTTAGTTTTTAAAAAGCCTTAGAATCCTTCTACTTTTGCGGCTTCTAAGGGTTTTAAAATTTTTCAAAGGACGTTAAAAGTGCTTTCTTAAAGGTACATAAGGAGGAATTTTTTGTTAAACAAACCCCCCGGGTTTTCAAAAATCCCAAGTTTCCAAACCATTTTTTTAAAATTTCCCAAAAGCTTTGTATGGTTTGAAAAAAGAAACTAGAGCATGGAAATGATAGGCAAAAAAATTTTTTTGTTGCAAAGGGGTTTTTTAAAAGGGGATCGGTAGTAAGACGTTGTTTCTTTTCAAGCAAGGAAAAGGGCCCCCTTTTTGCCCAAAAATATACATGGATGATATATCTTTGGTGGTTTTTCTCATGTCTTGTTCCCAAGGGTTTGCAGATCTTACGAGTGGAATTAGTGTGGCCAAAAATCCGTGCTTCACTCTAAGACCAAGCACATTGAGGTCCGCTTTCACTTTTTGCGTGATCACTACGAGAAGGGCGACATTGACCTCCGGCATGTCGAAACCCAAAACCAGCTTGCGGATATTCTCACAAAACCTTTGGATCAAGTTTGTGTTTTCTCGCCTTCGGGGCGAGTTGGGTGTTTGCTTCCCTTTTTAGTTGAGGGGAAACTCTTTGTGTATCATAGTTCTTTTTTGTTCTTATTTGTCTTTTCTTTCTTTTCTTTGGGGTCTTTTTAGTGTTGATTGGTGTCATTGTATTTGCATCTCATTTGCATTTGTGACATAGTTCATTTTAAGCTTCATACATATAGCCGATATAATGAATCTATGCTCTGTTTGAGGTGCTTTATGTGTCTATGGTGTTGCCTAACTTAGACTCTCTTTGATCTCTTGATATGCAATAGAGTTAAGTTAGAAAAGCTTTAAAACTGAATTTAATTCCCCATGTCACCTCTGAAATGGCACTAGCATGTGTAGGCTTTTGAAGATCCTACTTGGCTATTTTTGTATATAGCTTGTAACTATGGCTCTTCATTGTTTCATTCATTTCCATTGAGCATCATGATTAAAATTGCTCTCTGATTTGTGAATAGGAAAGATCGAGTTGGGTCTGCATTGTGAGCACTCACCGTGTGTTCAAGACTGCTACCCATATGGGTGGAACTTGAGCAGTGTCGTGTATGACCAAAACCGGTGTGTTTAAGTCCTTTGACTTCGCCCGGTTGGTAAGCAGTGGCATCACCTTGCATACAACCACTCCATACAACTTAAATGTGCCTAAACTGAAATTTGGCTGCGAAACTCGAACTTGAAAAATTTATTCAGTTGGGTCATTGGCTTGTTGTATGAATTTTGTTAGGGATAGTTCTACTTGCTATAAATGAGATTTCTTTGAGATAGATCCTATCTTGTTTGCCATGTCTAGTTGTCTCTAGGAGGTGATACCCATTCCTTGCTCACACATGTAATCTTCTCTATTTTGGCTTCTAAAGTGATCTTTAGCTCAACCTGAGTCTTTGTTGGGCACGTAGAGCTTTTCCTATTCTCACACGATCACATCACTTAGAGCATCCATTCATTATCTTAGCTCTATGTATGAAGCTTGTTGCACTCATTTTGCATTTCATGGCATTTGTGGCCGATTCTTGAGTGTTGAGCGTTGATGAGCTTCATGTGTCAACAAGGGGGAGAAATGTGCATTTCACTCATACTCAACCAAGGGGGAGAAAACAGTGCATTTTCATTCTTGCACTAGTCAAGGGGGAGAGATGTGCATTTCATTGGTTTCTTTGGTTTAGAGCGTCTTTGGTTAAAGGGGAGTTTTTGTGCTTTTCATTCTTGCACTAGTCAAGGGGGAGAGATTTGCATTTCATTGGTTTCTTTGGTTAGAGCGTCTTTGGTCAAGGGGGAGTTTTTGTGCTTCTTTTGCCTTAAGACGTTCAATTGGTATCTTGCTCGAGGGGAGCTTTTGCTAGATGTGTTGAGCATTTGCCTCTTCTGGAGAGTCTAGCTTGTCTTGTTGGCTCTGATAGGTTTCGATTGCTTCTTGAGCTTTAGTGATTTAATTGGTATCTATTGAGCTCCCTTAGTGTTTCAATTGGCATTCTGAGCTTTGAGAGTTTGATTGGTATCTTTGGCTTGCTAGCAGTGTTGAGCCCGTTTCTGCCTCTTCTTGAGGGCTAGTTTTTTTTACTTGGTTGCGTCGAGCCATTGCCCATGTCTTTGGGAACCAAGTTTTGGACTTGTTTTGCTTCTCTCAAGTGACCCCGTGTTTGGCTTTCATAGATTTTTGGTCATTTGGAGAGCTTTACCTTGTGGCTCAAATCTGAAATGCACTTGTGTTGACAATGCACTCATCAAGGGGGAGATTGCGAACCACAGGTGGATAAGTACCCATGTAGTTTATTTTTGTAATGAGTGATTGCCAACACTTGAGCAGTTCAGTTTGAGTGGCTTGAACTAACCTCTTTGCGAAAGCAAATGTGTGCCTGTCTATCGGCTTGTGGTGTGCAGGTGCTATGCCTAGTGACAGTGGTCAATGGCATGGAGAAGGTCGAGTAGAGGCTTGCCGTGCCGATGGACTAAGAGCGGTGAAGGGCGAAGCGGGACTCGAACTAAGGGACCATAGGCACCGGCGGACTAGCTTGTGGTGGCTAGTACTTCGCACTGGCGAGCGCGAGAAGACATGGAGGTAGACCGAGTTGACCAAGTCAAGATGGCAGACGAGCGGGTCGAGCGGAGGCTCATGGGACTCAGAGTCCGACCGGGCGAGGACAAGGTGGCTCGAGTCGATTGGTTTGGTGGTTTGGGCCTCAAAACCATCGGAGGATGGTTTCCGAGTTTGGGCCTCAAAACTCAGAGTTCGGTAGTTGATCCCAAAGCTACCGGTGGCGGGTTTCGCGGGTTTGGGCATCAAAACCCGGGCGGAGCTTCCGAGGAAGCGGGGATGGCACGTGGCGGAATCCTGGAGGTTGCGTCGAGGCGACGGCAACTCTTGGTAGGAAGCGGGGCCATCCATTCAAACAAGTGGCTGGGAGTTATCAACTTGGATTACAATGTCTTAGGGCTAGGTAATTCGGTCATGTATCTAGGGGGCTCTTTTGGAAATAGCCAAAGTCCTGTTAAATAGAGGATGAAGGGGTATCCTCATCCCATCTCTTGAACCCTAATCATTTGCCCCAACTCTCTCTCTCTACCTCTCTCTAGTTCATGAGATCCCTAGGTTAATTTCACCAACCTTTGTAAGAACTTGAGTTTGTTGCGAGGAATCGGAGGTCGTAACCTCCGTAAGCCATGGTGGCTTTGATTTCTTGATGGTGTTCCCATTTTGTTTGTGTTCTTCGCATTTTGCTTTTGCTCCTCTTTTTCCCGAGATGATTTCTCTTTGTAGGGAGTAGCTCTTGCAAATCCGTTGAACCAAGTTGTTCGTAATCGTGAGGAGCATCTTTGCACCGAAGGAATTCTCGTCAAACCTCACGAGTGCGTAGATCGGGTGATTTCTTTGCGGTGTTCTTCATTCTTGCCCCTTTCTCCCCAATCCTTGTTTCCCTTTAATCCTCACCAAATTTTTTGGGTGAGCTCTCTTCTCTTCTCTCCGGGTTTGAGAGCCGCACTATCTATGTCTCGGTTTGAGTTTTTGGTTTCTGGAAGATCCGTTGTACCTCTTGGTCATCACCAAAGGTATCCACCCTCTCTGGGTCGTGAGCTTACTTGCTAGGGTTGTGTCAGATACCTAGAAATAGGGTACCCAATTTACCAGACTCCACAAAAACAAAATCACCATCGGGGGCTCTTCCGTCTCGCCCAAGCCAAGGGGCGTCATCCGTGACGTCATCAACCCTCAGGGGCTCTTCCGCCTTGCCCGAGCCAAGGTGGCATCATCCGTGATGTCATCAACCCTCGGGGGCTCTTCCGCCTTGCCCGAGCCAAGGTGGCGTCATCCGTGACGTCATCAACCCTTGGGTGCTCTTCTGCCTCGCCCGAACCAAGGTGGCGTCATCCGTGACGTCATCAATCCTCGGGGGCTCTTCCTCCTCGCCCGAGCCAAGGTGGCGTCATCCGAGACGTCATCAACCCTCGGGGGCTCTTCCGCCCCATCCGAGCCAGGGAGACGTCACCCGTGACGTCCCTCACCTTCGGAGATCTCACTGCCATCAACAGCCTAGGATTTTTCCCTGTTTCCAGCGGCAACACTTTCCGTTTGGGCAAAATCCTTCTTTTCATCTTTGATGCCTCTTCAATCTTCTGCTTCATCGGCAACCCGATAGCGGGATCATGATACCGATAAGGAACATCAACCAACCCTTTCCCCGATGAGTGCATCCGGCCATATTGACCGTACAAAAACGGTATCAAAACATGCCCCCCCAAATTTTGATTAGAAATATATCTTGCGCCGGAAAACTCTATCGCAATCTTCCTTTCCGAAATATCTCTATCATTACCTTGATTACTGTGCACAAGCTCACAATTTACCAATACTCCCACAAATGTACGCCAACGGTTATAATTTTCCCGACCCTTAATTGCATTATCACACCCCCTTTCGACGAGAAAGGGAAAAAATTTAAAAACACCCCCGACCTTCGGGGTTATAAAGACCGATGCCGGGCATTTCTCCTTTTTTCCCTAAGCTCATACCTTCATCTCCCTTCACTGGCGCTTCTGAAGATCACTCCAACACATCAACAATGGTTCTTTTTCCCCAAACGGGACAAATCTGCAAGAATTTTCTCCGATGGGAAACAACTGCAATATCCCTGCGGGAATTTCCTCCCCTGCTCCGCACTCGCAATTTCATCCTTTTTACTGTTTTACAATTCCTTTCCTCCTCCTTTCTTCACTCCTTTAATCTAGGAAATGCGAGACAAAAAAGTGATTTCCGTTGATCAAGCCACTTTTTTTTTTTGGTCCCATGGGAATGCGATCCAACAAAAATCATCAAGCGGGAAAACCCAACCCCGCCCTTTTTAACCAATTTTTGATCAGGGTTATGGACAACACCTTCCTTCTTGGCCCAAACCCACCAAAGGAGGAAAAACTGGTACCTTAAATGGCCAGACACAGCAAGTCATTGGTCAGAAAGTAAAATAGTCAATGCATCAAATTGTCTCTTGCGATATGGCCCAAAAATAAAAAGATGTTGCTGCTTCCTATTTCTGGGCCGATACAAAGAACGCATTTCATTCAGGCACGGACCACCACTCCCCCACTTGCTGATGGCACATGCTTACCGGCCTTGATGTCTCCCCTCCCGTAGTGCGCTCCTTTCCAGAGGAAACCTAACATCGGGAAAACTCGCAACATCGGGGGTTGGACTGGATATGTTTAAGAATACCAAAAGCCGGATCGGCAGGCCAAAGGGAGCATGCCACCTTCCTGAATATGTGGTTGGGAAAAATTCATCTTTGTGGGAGGGTGCGGGCCTACCAAAATGTACTTTCCGCGCAAGCTTTAGCCAACGGGGGTTTTCCTCTTGGCCATATCTCCAGGCCTTTCCATCTCCTGCACCACATCCGGAAAGTTGCGCTGGGTAAACCCCTGGGAAACCCTCAGGGCCCTTGGTGGTTTATAACATGTGGCTAAATCCCCATATGCACAAATTCTTAAATTTGATTTGTTTTAGCCAAAATTTCCCCAAAGAGATCTGATAAAGAGCATGTACATCCGATGATGAATGGGAAACCCCCTTTCCCCTCTCAATTTGGGGGAAGCCATAAAGTGCCCCGGGAACCGATGCCAATGAAGGCCAACTTGATGTTTTTCTAGAGACTTTATTTGGGGAACCCTACGGGCATCCCCCGAGGTACCCAGGGACGCCATACCACATCCATGGCCCACCCCCATCGTCTCCCCCCGGGGGAACAATTCGCTCGGGGGCGGTCGCCCCCGGGGCCGTTATCCCAGTTGGGGCGCCAGCTCGACACGCTCAGGGGACCCCACCGACTCGGGAGTCCCGCACCCCTCTACATCGCGTTCGCCAACCGGCGGCAGGCTCCGGATGGCAGCCGCACTCTTCCGGGCACAACACACCCGTACGTAAAACGGGAGCCCCGGGCGCTCACGCCGTGGGACACCAGCGGTTCCCGGACCCCCGCAGCTGAACCCCGGAGGCCCACGGCGCGGAGGGCGACCCGAAAAGGACAGCGAGGGCCCAGTCGGAGGCACCTCCCGGGTGTAGCCACGACCTATACACCGGGGGGAAAAGGCGATGGGCAAACCCCGTTCCGGAAGGAAAAGGGGCGGGCCGCGACGCGGCTACGACACGGGGGTCGCATCGGCGGATCGTGGGCCTCCTTTTCGTCCCCCGGCGGGGGAAGGGAGGCTATAGAAAACCCCTCAAAAGCTGTGCCCATATACAGCGTGCCGGTCAGACACATTTTCCGCAGTGTGACAAGGTGGCTAGGTATCTCTCAATCCCGAAAAGGGGGGTAGAATCACAACAACCCCTTTCTCCCCGGGGGACAAATGCCTCATGACTTGGGCGATTGGGGGACCGGATACCAAAGTGCGGCGGGAGCAGGAGCCGCAGGTCTTCACTTCGCCCCAGGCCCCTGTTTTCCCGACTAGTCGGAGACCGACTCACTTTGGGGCAAGGCGCCCACCCGAAGCGTATCCCCCCTCGGGACGCTATCCACCATCGTGGCCCCCGATCATGGGGGGCATATGTTCACCAAGGTACTATGGAGGGGGCAGTGACCTCAACATTGTTTTCAACCCCTTTCGAGGCCCTAACGTCCCTCGAAAAAAACTTCCCCTGGAGGGGGTTTCCTTCCAGGGATCGCCCCCGGGAAACCTTCCATACCCTTCGGGCAGGGTTTACTTGCCCGTGACGTTTGGGAGACATCCTTCATCATGCCGTTTGGCTCTTTTTGCTACATCACTATGCCATTCGGACTCAGGAACGCGGGAGCCACGTACCAGCGGTGCATGCGCTCGGTTTTTGGGAAACTCATCGGCACAACCGTTGAGGCGTATGTGGCTGATATCGTGGTGAAGTCGAAACGGATGGAAATCATGGTCGCAGACCTCGAGACAGCGTTCGGGGCCATGAGACTCAAGCGCGTCAAGCTCAATCCTGAGAAGTGCGTGTTCGGGGTGCCGCGCGGCATGCTTCTCATCTTCATTCTCTTCGAGCGTGGCATCGAGGTCAATCCTGATAAAATCTCCGCCATCGCCGGTATGGGAGCAATCTGCAATGTGAAAGGGGTGCAGCGGGTCATGGGATGCCTCGCGTCCTTGAGTCGTTTCATCTCGCGCCTCGGCGAGCGAGGCCTCCCCGTTTACCGACTTGTCAAAAATACCGAACACTTCACCTGGACCCCCGAGGCGCAGGAGGCCCTGGACAAGCTCAAAGCAATCCTCACGAGCGCACCCATCCTCGTTCTGCCGACGCTGCGCGAGGACCTTCTCCTATACATAGCCGCACGCCACCCAGGTGGTGAGCCCCGTCATCATCGTCGAAAGGGAGGAGGAGGGCCACGTGCTAAAGGTCCAGCGGTCGGTATACTTCATCACTGAGGTACTATCCGAGACCAAGACCAGGTACCCTCAAATCCAGAAGCTCCTTTACGCGGTTCTCATCACACGGAGAAAGTTGGCCCACTACTTCGACGGCAATCACGTCACCGTCGTGTCATCCTACCCCCTTGGGGAGGTGATACAGAGCCGCAAGGCTACGGGAAGGGTGGAGAAGTGGGGACTGGAGCTCATGGGGGAGTTTATCTCTTACGCACCGCGGAACGGCCATCAAATCCCAGGTCCTCATGGATTTCGTCGCCAAGTGGACCGAGATCCAGCTGCCACCGGCAGGGGAGAACCAGAAGTTCTGGGTCATGTATTTTCACGGATCGCTGATGAAGACTGGCGTCGACGCCGGCCTCGTTTTCGTCTCCCCGCTCGGGGTCCAGCTCAAGTACAAAGATCTGTATATTCTTTTCGGCGTCTAACAACATTGCGGAATACGAGGCCCTGGTAAATGGGCTACACATAGCAACAGAGTTGGGCATCAAAAGGCTCGACGTGCGAGGCGACTCCCAACTCGTAGTCGAAAAAGGTTATGAAGGAGTCAAATTGCCACGAACCCAAAGATGATAGCATACTGCCAGGCGGTCCGGCGGCTGGAGGAAAAGTTTGACGGCCTGGAACTCAACCACGTCGCTAGAAGATACAACGAGGCGGCAGACGAGCTCGTGAAACTAGCCTCCAATCGGGGTACGGTCCAACCCGGAGTCTTTGCCAACGACCTTCACAAGTTGTCTGTCACCTGGCATGTGGATCCCGATGTCGGGACTTCGGAAACTACCGCGGCGGAGGTCATGGACATCGAGAGGTACAGGATGCTGTGGATGACGCCCCGACCGGCGACGACGACCCTCCCCCCGACTGGAGGGTTCCTATCCCGGATTGGTTTTGGGTTCGGAGCGCCTCCCCGACGACAGGAACAAAGCGCGCCGCATCGCACGGCGCGCCAAGTCCTTCGTCCTTATCGATCAAGAGCTCTACAGGCGCAGCCCACAGGGGTCCTGCAGCGTTGCATCCCCATGGAGCAAGGTGTGAGCTTGCTGACAGACATACACGCGGGAGACTACGGTCACCACGCAGCCCCCCGCACGATCGTCGGAAAGGCTTTCCGCCAAGGTTTCTATTGGCCAATGGCCGTATCAAACGCCACGGAGGTAGTGCGCGCCTGCGAAGGGAGCCAGTTCTACGCCAACAAGACTCATCTGCCTGTGCAAGCGCTACAGACCATCCCCCTCACATGGCCTTTCGCGGTCTGGGGTTTGGACCTAGTGGGGCCGCTGTCCCGGCGCCCGGGGGCTTCGACCACCTTCTTGTCGCCATCGACAAATTCTCAAAGTGGATCGAGGCACGCCCCCTCGCCTGGATTAAGTCGGAGCAGGCAGTCATGTTCTTCACGGACATAAATATCGGTTCGGAGTGCCCAACACGATCATCACCGACAACGGTACCCAATTCACTAGCAAGAAGTTCCTGGACTTCTGCGACAGGAACCACATCCGTGTGGACTGGGCCGCTATCGCGCATCACCCCAAACAAATGGGCAGGTCGAGCGCGCCAACGGGATGATCCTGCATGGGTTAAAACTAAGAATCTTCAACCGGCTAAAAAGTTCGGAGGCCGTTGGGTCACGGAATTGCCAGCCGTCCTCTGGAGCCTCAGGATGACTCAGAGAAGGGCCACCGGCTGCTCCCCCTTCTTCATGCTCTAACGGGGCGGAGGCCGTGCTCCCCACCGACCTCGAGTATAGTTTCCCCGTTGGTCAAGGCATATGACGAGGAAGGAAACCAGGCCAACATGGAGGACGTCGTGGATCAGCTAGACGAAGCAAGGGACATCGCCCTCCTACACTCCGCAAAGTACCAGCAGGCCCTCCGGGGTACCACGACCGTCGCGTCCGCAAGCGCGAGTTCAACATCGGCGACTTGGTGCTACGCTCAGGCAAAGCAACAAAGACAAGCACAACATCACACCGCCGTGGGAAGGGTCGTACGTCGTGGTGGAGGTCCTCCGCCCCGAAGCTACAAGATCGCCACTGTGGGCCCGACAGCCAAGTCTTCTCCAACGCCTGGAACATCGAAAAGCTACGTCATTTCTATCCCTAAGCGCCTCTCCTCGAATCACTTACACCCGCATGTATCTTTATTTTAAAAGAGATTCGACATACGCGGCGCAGACGACGCGAAGCCCGAGCGCTAAGCAAGATGTGTCCCAGCTTGTGGTTGCGTATCTTGCTCGGGGGTTGGATAAGGGTGCTCCTTTCTACTTTTTCTCATTTTTTCAATAAAATCTTGCCTCGACCCGATCTCCTGCCCGTGTTCGCGCACTCTCGCTCAAATTCCGCTCCCATGTGTGGAAACATTTTTTCTGATATTCGCATGGACACTAGCTCAACGCCACGCTTACCCCCAAGCGCAAGCAGGGCTCGGCCCGACCCCCGACGTGGTTCACCTGACGCATCCGGAGATGGATGTAACGCGCTTCACCAACATCAACGGGGACGGCCTCCGGGTCCAGGTAAGACCAAGGGATAAGGGCTATAGACGCCCCGATGGCCCATTACGGTACAGAGATACGAAGACCGACTCAGCGGGGTTCGAAATGGCCGTCTCAAGACAACAGAGCGAGGGGCGAATAGGGAATGGACATGCTAGCGGTCATTATCCTGGCAATCGGTTGCTAAGGTCATTCCTAGACTTCGTATTTGAGTCCGTCTTTACGGATGATTGGTTCATGGTATTCCTACCGAAGGAAGGCAGCAGGCCCCCGGGACCCATCGAACGGACACGGCTACTAGATGAAACCGATTTGGGGTGAGCCATGACATGGGCCACAAGCCGGAACCCCAGCGAACGGGAAACCGAGCACCCCACTCAGATTTTCCCGATATTACCTCGAAGAGCATCCATGGTTCGTTCCGCCTCGAGGATAGCATGGTCCGGGTCATATCCCCCTTCTCCGAAGAGAAGCGCGGGGAACGCACGAAAGACGATACGGCCACGAGACGCTTTCTCTGCTCCGGGCAGAGACTCCGGGGCTGGCATCGCACATCACCACGGTTCTCGCAACCAGGTGAAAAAAGGCGGACGCACGAGCCTCACGCGTCAGAGGTCCACATAGGTAAAAACGACAAACGAACATCACATTCTTATACGCTAATCCTTGCGAAGATTACATACTTTTCACGTGTCACAAGGGCCAGACCAAATCATCATAATCAAACACAAGGTGGACTAAAGGGGGATCCCGGCCGAGGGCCAAAGGAAAGGGAAACAGGGCAAGCTTCAAACGCCCTGCGCACACGGGTAACGTCGCTCCGAGGGCTGCCTATCAGGAGAACGCCCAACGAGCCAACTTCCCCTGCTTCGTCTCTCGTGACGGAGCAGCGACTTGCACCACCGTCACCCAAGACCTGCCGGTCGACTGCGTCCCCAGAAAAAGGCATGACGAGTTGGTCAAGCATTTTTCTGGGTCGCGCTTCGAACGTCGGGCCGCGAAACACCCATCGGTCCAGCGACATGCCCCGCCCTATTCCGGGAGGGCGTTCACCAGCACCGAGAGGCGGTCAGACCACCCCCTCGAAGCCCAACTAGGCATGCAGCACACAGTGTTTACACAGGTGGTACATGATCAAGGCAACCTCGTGCGCGTGCACGGGCATTCGCTTCCTGATCCCTAGGGCTTTGGGGCGGCACTGACACGTCCTCGCCCGGACGTAACTAGGCTCGCCAGCCCGTAGGTCCACCGTCTCCCAACGGTGGCATCACCACCAACAGGGCCAAGGAATGCCTGGCTTAGAAAACTGTACAGGCGGACCGCACAGTCTTTCCATTAGACGCATCCTTGGGCTCCCGCTATGGGAGACGTCAAGGGAGCGTGAACCGTCCCGTGGGACGAGATGACGGGGAAGAACTGCGCATACCGCAAGACTCCCCCTGATATCTCCCGTCCGACGACACGAGATGGTGGCGCTCCCAACGCAGAACTTCCTCTGAGTCCAGTGCAGCTCTCAAAAGGGCCCCGTCCGCCGGGGCGGCTCAAGGACTCTCCGACAAGACCTCGGAGGAAGAATCTAGGGCAGGCCATACTGTGTGGATGTGAATCTCCCCATGGGCGGCCGCCCCTATTTATAGCCCACCAGGACACTCACAGCGGCAGCAGGCCCGTGAGACTACAGCACTGCCCCCCAACCACATCGCACTGTGCGACAGCACCCACTTCAAGATGGTGCAGCGAGGCTAAAATGGCCAAGCAGACGGGTGGCTCAGGGCGCGCCGTTTCAGAGTCTTAAACCACATAGCAAGAAGTGCTCTGGCACCGCCCCTCGAACGAGAGAGGCATGGCACGCCCACTTTTGGGCTATGGGGGGGCGCAGTCAGACCCCGAAATACGACAAACACGTCTTCGACCGATCAATTCGACCGTATAGGCCGAAAGACAGCACGACGCAGGGCCGACTCGTCATTTCAAGACGCGTCAGCCCGAGGCAACAGTGCAGCCCATGCCAGGGCTAGCGTGCGACCAGAGCTCTGGCTCTGACGTACGGAGCAGTCCACTCCCTCCCCGCCTCATGAGGGAAGCAAAGGGTCAAACACTGTGCAAGACTTCCGAATAAGCCCTTAGGAGGAAAAATCTCCCTCCTAAGGCCTCGGGGGCTACACCCGACGGGTGCGCTCCGCCGCGCACCCCCCGGGAATCCAAAAATCTAACCAAACCACCATAAGCGCTCTCGGAAGCCCCCGGGTGTAGTTCTTCACTACATCGAAGGCTCGGGGCTACTGTTGGATACCTAGAAATAGGGTAACCAATTTACCAGACTCCACAAAAACAAAATCAACGTCGGGGGCTCTTCCGCCTCGCCCGAGCCAAGGGGGCATCATCCGTGACGTCATCAACCCTCGGGGCTCTTCCGCCTTGCCCAATCCAAGGTGGCATCATCTGTGATGTCATCAACCCTCGGGGCTCTTCCGCCTCGCTCGAAGCCGAGGTGGCGTCATCCGTGATGTCATCAACCATTGGGGGCTCTTTCGCCTCGCCCGAACCAAGGTGGCGTCATCTGTGATGTCATCACCCTCGGGGCTCTTCCGCCTCCTCCGAGCCAAGGTGGCATCATCCGAGATGTCATCAACCCTTGGGGCTCTTCCGCCCCGTCCGAGCCAGGGAGACGTCACCCGTGACGCCCCTCACCTTCGGAGATCTCACCGCCATCAATAGCCTGGGATGCCCTAGTCCATATAGTCAAAAGGTCTGAAAGTACCCTCTGTCCTCAGGGATGGGGTTCAAGGCATGAGTCGCCATGCCAACCTCTGTTCACCCTGCGGTACAAGGTCATGTGCTGCCTAACCGGCGACTTCTGCGCACTACATCCGCGCCATGACTCTGACGGACACTCCAATAGGGATTAGGGTGTCATCAGCCCTATATGACGGAACGCGGGGGTGCTCGGTCCTGTGCTACCAGCCCCAGCCCATGCCCAGGTAAGGGAACAGCAGAGTTCCCGGTCACAAGACGCATGGCCAAGCACAACAAGGACTAACAGGACCCGGACATGTGTCTACTGGCGCAATCTTCCTCAGGAAGGAAGATAGAATGAAGACAAAGCTCGCCCTCGGCAGCACCCAAGCCGGGCCCACGTTCACTCCCCCTCTCTCTACTGTACTCCTCCATCTCTCCCTATGTATAAAGGGAGAGAATGGACCTCCAATCTCTCTCTCTCGACATCCCAACATTCATTCATGAACACTCAAACTCGCATACACGCGAGCACCACACCAGAACCAAGAACCTCATACGCATGAGACCTGGGAACCGCTTTCCCCTCTCTCACCAAAGCTTGTAGCCCCCCTCTACGAGCTCTCTGCGCTCGGTAATACAACCCCGCAACACACTAGACGTAGGGCGTTCGTGCCTGAACTAGTATAAACCTCTGTGTTCTCCGAGCGTAACCATCCGAACTCCGACACGCTTAAAAAATTACTCGTTGGCCGTCTAGACCCCGCCATTTTAGACACCGACAGGTTGTTTTTGGGAAGAGTGGCCCGAATATTTCCGAGTGAAATTTGAGGCTCCCATTCACCCCCCCCCCCTCTAGTCTCCGTTCTCGATCCTTCATACATATATATCAAATCATATATAGCAATAATGGAAGGTCTATATTTCTCTAAGTGCTAAAATCTATTTCTATTTTATTACAAACAATCCACCTTCTTCTTCTTCCCTTCCCTTCTTCTTCTTCTTCTTCCTTTCTTCGATCTTTTTCTTCTTCTCGATCTCCTCTTCACCTAGAAAAACATACATAAAATGTTAGTGTGTGAAAACAAGAAACTAATAACATACATATTATCAATTTTCCTTTTTTTCCAACAAATCCATTTACAAATTTATAAAATCATTTAGTAAATATTTTTTTCTTCTTTTTTCCTTTCTTTCTTTCTTCTCCCTACCTTCTTCCTTCTATCCTCTTCTCCTTCTTTCCTCTTCTTCCTTTCTTCCTTGTAATTTCTTCTTTCTTTTTCCTTTAATTTCTTTCTTCTTTCTTCTTTTTCTACTTCAAAGCCGGCGGCCGGCTCGGGGCGGTGCTGGTCGAGCTCGGGCGGCGTGGCCTCGGGCGCGACGGGAGGCCGACGGCGGCGGTGCGCAGACCGATGATCGAAGTTTCGCGGCGGCCGGCTGTGCAGCGAGGCCGACGGCGGCGCGGCATGCTGAGGAAGGAGAGAGGTGCGGCGGCGCGGCGCGGCATGCAGAGGAGGAACGACGGCGGCGCGGCGCGGCGTGCAGAGGAGGAACGACGGCGGCACAGCGGGCAGAGGAGGCGGCGCGGCGCGGCGGGCAGAGGGGGGCGGCGTGGCGCGGCTGGGCAGAGGAGACGACGGCGGCACGGCGTGCAGAGGAGGAACGACGGCGGCGTCCGCAACTTAGTACTCCGCGAGATCGAGATTGAAGACGATGGAGGAAGGAGAGATCGGTCGCGGCTTATATAGGAACCACCCTTTAGCCGCGGTTGGTATTACCAACCGAGGCTAAAGGTGTGTTTAGGCGCCAAACGAAATTTCCAGTGGGATCGAGTATATGTTTTGGTTTTGTATATAGTTTAATATATCTATAAATTGTTCTAGTTCTTGTTAATTGCATAATAAATTAAATACATGCCACAAAAGTTTTAAAAAATAACAATTACATTTCTTTTGCTTTATTATACACTAGAAAAATGTATAACAAAAAATA
Source organism: Microstegium vimineum (assembly GCA_022036555.1). NCBI lineage: Eukaryota > Viridiplantae > Streptophyta > Magnoliopsida > Poales > Poaceae > Microstegium > Microstegium vimineum. The sequence continues at coordinate 26,622,766 of CM039133.1, read as the reverse complement.
TTTTTACCTTTTTTTATAATATCAAATACAAATGTATCTAACCATTAGAATTTGGTTAATGCAAAAGTATATTGTTCAATTAAAAAAATAAAATGCTTGGTTACTAACAGGAAATTAGTTTATGCATTATTTTAACGTTAAACTTTTTGTGTTTCACCATTCATTGTCCAATTATATGACAAATAAGTTTACCCTTAAATAGAAAATTGTTAATGAGACACTAAATGACCCAAATATGAAAAACTTTTAAATTTACAAAGGTTTTATAACTCATCAAGATCATTCATTTTAGAACTAAACTTTTCACTAACAAATGTAGATCTTCATTAGTCACTAAATGACTACAACAGAAGTTTTTAGTAAACATTAATTAGACACTAAATGCAAAATTGACCAAATACAAATGTAGATCTTTATTTATTTGACCAAAATGACCAATACACATGTCACTTGATCGACATCACGGGTAAGCAAGCTACATCAAGCCGGCACAGTAGTGATCTTCTTCTTGACATATGTCCCCTTGGTCATGATCATTGTCGTAACCATGGAGTGTCCTCGGCATTTAAAAGGATGTTTGGGGTTTTTGGGTCACACTGAATGGCGCAATTCGGTCATCCCTTTCGTAAGTTCTGACATGTCTGAGTTGTTCTCAATTCCCAAAATGTTTCTTTTCCCTGAAAGAACTATGTGATGCTTGGGCTCATTGATGCTTGATTTGTCGTCGTTTTTTCCTTTTCTTTGGTTTTGTAGACATGTCTTTTACCTAGAACACCTTATTCACATCAGCAGCTAGGACGAATGGTTCGTCTTTGTACCCAATAGTGTCGAGGTCCACTGTTGTCATCCATAATCCTTGTCAATTGTTCCCCCGGCTCCGGCATCTTCACCCATTGGCACTTAAACAAAGGGACTTTAAAATTAGATGCATAGTATAGTTCCCAAATCTCAACTATGCGGCCATAATATGTTTTCCTATTTCCATTTGGGGTCAATGGCATCTATGCGGACACCACTGTTTTGGTTGGTGCTCCTTTTATTTGGGTCTACCGTGTAAAATGTATTTCCATTTATCTCATAGGCTTTGTACGTGAGGATGCCACGAGGGTTGTCTAGCCAACAAATACAGTTGGTCATCAATACTATCATCACCAACACATTTTTTCGCAACCAATCGCCGAAAGTTTTCATGTGTTCACAGCATAAATCCAAGTTTCATTCTTTCCTGAAAACTGGGATCGTAGGAACTTCTTGTGTACCTCGACATACGGCTCCACCACGGATGAGTTTTGAGAACTGTGTAGTGTGCTTTGTTGAAATAATATCCCACGTACCGATATATGTTTTCTTCCCTAGTGTTCCTTTCCCACTAAGTCCCCTCGTGTCTTGATTCAGGAACACCAATCGGGTCAAGGTCTGGAATATATCAACACAGAACTCAATGACCTCCTCTGTCCACAGCCCTTGGCGTGCTTCCTTCTAGGAGAGCCGTTGGTGAACATATTTTTTCAGGACTCCCATGAACCTTTCAAAGGGGAACATGTTGTGTAGGAACACAGGACCGAGAATAACTAATCTCCTTGACCAGTAACTAGGAGGTGTTCATGATTTTAAAGAAGGATGAGGGAAAACCAACTCAAAGCTGACAAGGCACTGAACACTCATTCTGTAGAGTAGCTAGTTCCATTGGATCGATTGCCTTCTGAGAAATTGCATTGAGGAATGCACATAGCTTCACAGTGGTTAGACATAAATGTGGAGGTAGAATTCCTCTTAACACAACCAGAAGCAATTGCGTCATAAGCACGTGGCAGTCATGAGACTTTAATTTTAGGAATTTCTTCTCTGACACATTTTATTATTTCTTTATATTGGAGGAAAATCTAGATGGTACATTGATGCTTCTTTGACATTGAAACATGCTTTCCTTCTCTTCTTTGCTAAGAGTGAAAGCTAGCAGGCTTTAAATAATGGCATCCATCTTCTGTCTTCTCTGGATGCAGGTTGTCTCGTTCTTTGAAGGACCGAGAACGGCGACCAGAGGGGGGGGGTGAATGGAGCCTCAAAATTTCTCTCAAAATATTCGGGCCACTCTTCCCAAAAACCAAACCCAGTTGCTGGGTACTCAACCTCCCCCGAGCAACGCGAGCGGGATTCAGACGAAAACGAACAAATGAAAGCTCACCGGCAGTGGGAAAACTCACCGGAAACCCCAAGAATGAGTTCTCAACCCCTATGAGAAAGAGGCAAGAACCCCAAGCAAAACAGCCCAAAAGACAGGCGTCAGACGCTGGACAGCAGGGCGACGGACGCTCTAGGGCAGGGTGTGGGACGCTGGCGACGGACGCTTAGGCGAGCGTCCGTCGGCCTTGCCAGAGAGCCTAACAGAACTTGAAGAAGTGCTAATACGATGGACGTTTGGGCGACGGACGCTTGGACGAGCGTCCGTCGCCTACCCGAGAGCAAAACAGAACAGAACAGCGCACACCACGCGACAGACTCTGGAGAGCGTCCGACGCCAAAACCGAAGGACACCGATAAGCGAGGCGACGGACGCTGACGTCAGCACGTACCAGCGTCCGACGCAAACCCTCGGAGCGTTTGACGCCCCCGACAGAAACGCAAAAACCTCCGAAAGCGATTCTCTCTCCGCCAAATCTTCCCAAATCCTAACCAAATGATCTCCACTAGCAACCCAACTTGTAGGCATGTTTCTAGTGCTATGGAGGATCTATCTCGAAGAAATCATTGCTCAATTTGGTGTGAATTACGGGAAACGAGGATTTGGGGGAAAAGGGGCAAGAACGAAGAACACCGCAAAGAAATCGCCCGATCTACGCAGTCCTGAGGTTTGAGGAGAATTCATTCGGTGCAAAGAAGCTCCTCACGATTACGAACAACTTGGTTCAAATGGTTTTGCAAGAGCTACCTCCCTACAAAGAGAAATCATCTCGGGAAAAAGAGGGAGCAAAAGCAAACACGAAGAACACAATCAAAAAGGGGTACACGATCAAGAAATCGAACCCACCATGGCTTACGGAGGTTACGGCCTCCGATTCCTCACAACAATCACAAGTTCTTACACCGGTGACACGGTGATCTCATGAACTAGAGAGAGAAACTAGAGAGAGAGTGTAGGTGCAAATGACTAGGGTTCAAGAGGTGGGATGAGGGATACCCCTTCGCCCCCAACTTATCGGGCTTTGGCTATTTCCCAAAGACCCCCCCTAGATACATTGAGTGAACTACCTAGCCTAAGCATTGCAGTCCAAGCTCCTGGAAATATCTCCCACATTTTGAATGGACGGCCCCGCTTCCCACCGGGAGTTGCCGTCGCCCTCGACGCAACCTCCAGGATTCCGCCACGTGCCATCCCTGCTTCCTCGGAAGCTCCCGCCTAGGTTTTGAGGCCCAAACCTAGGAAACCCGCCACCGGTAGCTTGGCTCAACTACCGAACCCCGAGTTTTGACGCCCAAACTCGGAAACCGTCCTCGGATGGTTTTGAGGCCCAAACCACCAAACCCGCTCGACTCGAGCCACCTTGTCCTCGCCCAGTCGGAACTCCGAATCCCCTGAGCCTCCGCTCGACTCGCGCGTCCACCGTCTTGACTTGGTCAACTCGGTCTACCCCCATGTTTTCTCGCACTTGCCGGTGCCAAGTACTAGCTACCACAGCTAGTCCGCCGGCGCCCATGGTCCCTCAGTCCGAGCCTTGCTTTCGCCCTTCACCGCTCTCAAATCCATCGGCACGGCAAGCCTCTACTCGAACCTTCTCCACGCCATTGACCACTGTCACTAGGCATAGCACCTGCACACCCAAAGCCAATAGACAGGCATACATTTGCTTTTCGCAAAGGGTTAGAATAAACTGCTCAAACTGAAACACTCACGTGTTGGTCAATCACTCATCATCAAAGTTGAACATCCATGGGTACTTATCCACCATGTGTTCGCATTCTTTCATGTCTTGCAAGTCCTGTCATGCTTCAAGTATATATTTGGATTTTCCATACACACTCATGAATCCCAGCAGGTTCACACAAACATTCTTTGTCAAGTGCGTGGCGGACCTCTAGGACATGCCAATAGGGTAGCTCCCAAAATATGGACTTCTTCTTTCACATGGGTGTGCGTCCATCAACATCTTTGGAACTGGTACGGCCCCTTCTCCCTTTCCAAAGACTACTTGCACATCCTTGACCATATCAAGTACATCCTCTCCAATTTGGTTGTGAGGCTTGGTTCGTTTCACTTCTTCTTTACAATGCTTGCCTTTCTTTCTGGTTTGGTGATTCTTAGGAAGAAAACAACGATGGCCAAGGTACATGACCTTTCGACATTTTTTTAGATATACACAGTCAAGGTCATCAAAACAGTGTGTGCATGCATTATATCCCTTGTTTGTCTGTCCTGAAAGATTACTAAGGGCAGCCTTGGATCAGCACCGGCATCATAATGAACTTCCGCTTCATACATAACCATGGAGGAATGTTGTAGATACATAGAGTAACAGGTCAAGTGCTATGACTACTGCTCTGCTCCCCAAAAGGATTCATACCATCCATGCTCAAACCGAACCTTAATTTCTTGCGTCTTCTGTAAACTCCGGGAATTCTCTGTCAATTGCTCTCCACTGGGACCCATCAGCAGGGTGTCTCAACATGTTGTCTGCCTTACGGTCTTCTTGTGCCATCGCAACAACATTGCATGATCCTTGTTTCTGAACAGAACGTTTCAGGCGTGGTATTATAGGAGCATACCACATAACTTTGGTAGGGATTTTCTTCCTAGGACGCTTTTTTGCCCTCAACATCGCTAGGGTCATCTCGCCTGATCTTATACCGCGACGCTTTACATACGGGGCATTCATCCAAATTCTCATAGTCCCTTGCCACGGTACAGGATGCAGTCATTAGGACATGCATGTATCTTCAGGATTTCTAATCCTAGAGGGCACACGACCTGTTTTGCTTCGTACGTAGTGGCAGACAATTCGTTAGGCTTCGGAAGCATCTTTTTTTGGATCTTGAGTAATTGCCCAAATGCCATGTCAGATATGCCATTTTTTTTGCCTTCCATTGTAGCAACTCCAGTGTTGTACCCAACTTATTTTGCCAATCTTCGGCGCTCGGGTATAGTAGTTTCTTGTGATCCTCTAGCATGCGGTCAAACTTAGCTTTCTCTTTTCACTTTCACAATCTCTTTGTGCATCACGAATGACTTCACCAAGACCATCATCTTCAGAGAGTGTGTCCTCTGCCCATGCCTCTTCTTCTGCTTCCACCATTGCAGTATCATTGAAGTCACCATATTGAGCAATAATGTCGCCAGGGTCCAATTGCACTTCTTCGTCTTCTTCCATCATAATTCGGGTTTCTCCATGCTTAGTCCAACAAAATATAGTTTGACATGAAACCGACTTCAACAAGTGTGAGTGAAGAGTCCTTGAGCTAGAATATTCCTTCAAATTTTTGCACAAAGGTGCGTGGACAACACATGAAATTACCATCCCGCTTGTTTGCCTCAGCCGTTCTTAAGAAATCATGCACACCATCAATGAACTCTTGGACCGGCGATCTACATTGTACATCCAATCGCGGGTCATCGTCTGCATTATATGACCAAAAAACATAATTAAATTTCTCATTTTGGTCAAACAATGAAATTATAAAAATACCGAAAGGTCTACATTAAAAATAACATGAGATGGAACACCATCATGTGTCATTTTGAGTCACACAAAGACTAATGTATGCTCTATGAAAGCCTCAACATAACGTATGCTAAGAACCGCTAGCACTATACACAGAAAACCTAAAATGCACTTCAGTAGCATAATGATCTCCCGACCAATCCCAACTAAAGCAGACAGATCATTATTCGTCTGTTCAACATCGACGAGCTCCTTGAGCTGGCTCGCATGCCCATCATCAGCCTTCCGTACCTCCACCACATGTTTAACATAATCTTCCTCCCAGTACCAGCCGCGACATCCAGTGCCATCCCACTGAAAATAGAAATAAAAAATCAACATTTTAATCAAAATCATCAGGAAATATAGGTACAAATTAACCATAAAACCCTCAAATGAGACAAAATATATAACTCACAATGCGATCTGGACACTTATAGAAGATTTGGCCGTTGTTGGGACCCCGCCTTCCCCACTCGGTACTCTTTTTTTCACAGTCTTTTGCATACACTTGCCACAGGTAATGAGAGGGAGGTCAGGCCTTAGTCGCTTTGGAACCCGATCAGAGGCCGAGTACCCGAAGCAGTTGTCATCTACTCTCTATACTAATTTTTCAAACTAGAATATAAAAATTCCTCATATTCTAAACAAAGAAAATAAAACAACTAAAATTTACATTTCTCTAAAATCATCAAATGTGTCATGTATACAACTAAAGTATTCTAGGGAGCTAACTTCTTCATCTAAATATATAATTATTTTGGGGCTCAAGTGGCATATATATAAATCAAGAACAATCCACCATAAATTCATCATTTAATAATATCCTAAAAATCTATATTTCTCAAACTAAGCTAAACTAATCTTGAATGTATGTTGAGCTCAAGTGGCATATAAATCAAGAACAAACCACCATACATTCCTCATATAATCCAAAAATTAAATAAATTAATAATATCCTAAAAAAACTATAATTCTCTAACTAAGCTAAATAATTCACTAAAATCTCTATTTTCAACTAATTAAACCATAAAATGTGGTAGACATAGTACAAATGAAAGGTGTATACTTAGAATACTAGTTTTAGTTGCATTTTTCAAAATATTCAAACAATGTCAAGTGAATGAAGCTCAACATATGCTGCCACTAAAACATAAACGAGTCGATTGAGACGTAGAAGTGATCAAATGAAGAAAACAACATAGAAGAAATAACACATAGACGAAGAAACAACATAGACGAAGAAACAATATTATGCTGCCGCTAAAACATGAGATGGTTGAAGATCAACGAGTCGATTGAGACGTAGAAGTGATCAAATGAAGAAATGGGCGAAGAGGAATGAAGAACAATGAAGAACACACCAAGAACAAGCAAAAATAGAGAGGAATAAATGAGCTCTCGGACTCGGGCAGGGAGGAAGAGAGTTCAAATAGGGGGGACCTTTAGTCCCGGTCCATAGAACCAACCGTGACTAAAGGACCAGAAATAGCCTCGGTTTGTGCCTTAAAACCGGGGCTAAAGGTTTAACCCCGGTTTTGGGAACCTGAACCGGAACTAAAAGTCCCCCCTGACAATGTTTGACAACTGAGCCGTTGGGAGGGGACTTTTAATCCCGGTTGATGTTATCAACCGGGACTAAAGGTACCTTTAGCCCCGGGCACAATTTTTCAACCGGGGCTAAAGCTAATTTTGGAAATCAGCCAAAGATGTGTTCTGTAGTAGTGTTTCCCATAATTTACCATGGCCAAATGGTTTTGTAACTGGAACTTTTCTAAAATTGTTCTCTAATCGAAAGTCCAGGGAAGTTATTTCTTCATAGAAATTTTCATGTATACTTTGTTTATTTTTTTGGGTGCTGAATGAAATTTTATATCCAGAGTGCAGGCATCTGATGGTTCTGAAATTGGCACCCAGCGGATGCACTCAGGTTTCCATCTCGCCGTGTTCGCTTGGGAGCTCATGGGTCATGAATGTCAAGTTGCTTGCATGGCCCAAGTTTTGGGTGTCGTCTCAGTAGACAGTAGTCCTCACTATGGCTAGGAAGAAGAGTCCCAAGATGGTTACTCCGTTTTTTTCCATTCCAAAGTAACTTACTATCTCGTTTCTTGCAGAGTTAAACCATTTTAAATTTTACTAAATTAAAAAAATGTTAATGGTATGTAATAAAATTTCAGGTGTCGGTGTGTTCGGCTGCAGGAATAAGTAGCTGCTGCTGCTACTACTGATTATCCCTTGTGAGAGTAAAATAACTGTAGACTGGTTGTCCAGCAGTGCTGGACCAGCAGCCAAACATGCTCAAAACAAAACCTATTTAGAGGGATAGATTTTGGTACTACTCATTTCATTCCAAATTATAAGCCTTTCTGGATTAGCAAAATGTGCAGTATATTTTGGGACCATAAAATTTTGAGTACTAGTGCAAGATAACATAACTTAAAAAATTTTGTGTCCTGGTAATTTGTAGGGCACATCCAAGCTCCCCTCCAAAAAGCAAACTTGAAATGAAGATGTATATACATGTACATAACAGCTAGTCATTTTATACAAGGGTAGAGAAAGAACAGCAACTACTCTTTCAGCTGGCTTCATTTATCCACAAACCCAAGGCTGTAGAAGCTTTCTGCAGCACTTTCTTCAGCTATCATAACTCATAAATCTCGTCCACATAATCTTCGACATCCCAGAGGAAGGAACCAAATGCAATGGCTTCAAACAGTAGTCTTTTCAAGGATGAAGGATCAAGAATAAACCGCTTTCATCATTCTTCCTGGAGAGTTCCATGTTGCCCCCAAAAAGAGCCCAGCTGTGCCTCTCGATGAGATTAGAAGCTTCAAAAGAGCGCATCTTCGCACAAAGCTGCAAGGTCTTTGGATCGAAGCCCATCATGTAGCCCCTCAAGTCATGTGGGTTGACCACATAGTTTGGTCTCGAAGAAGGTGAAACTTCCCTAGAGCCTCCAATGGCCTCTTCCTGCTCTTGTTTATTTGTAAATTGAGCATTCAGAAATTGAAATCGGAAGTAGATGATCTTCTGAGTGAATGAGAGTCAGCTCCAATTGATGCCTGATGCTGACAGATTTCAGGAAGTATCCATACATTATTGAAGCAGAATATATCCGACCAAATTGTAGTCTTTTAATGCGAAGTGTTGAACGATTGATCTTGGGACCATTTCTGTGCACCCATCTGATAATGCTGGTCAAGTGCTCCCTAATTAGTTGTAGCAACCTCAGGTCCATGAATGATTCAAGATCTGATCTCCTTGGGGGCCATAATTGTAACCTTCTGTTGCTGATGAATTTCAATAGATGGGAACCATGGAACTTCAATTTTAAAAAACTTATAAACAATCAACATGTACATGATGTCCTCAATAGCTGTCTGACACTCTTGCTCCTTGAGTTCAGCAATCCGCCTATTGTCGGGTTTCCAACAAACTAGTTAGCTACAGATACAATACTTAAACCCAAAAGAGCAAGCAATTTATGAAATACACTAGGAAGGATTTCAGGTTTGTTACTGTTTGCCATGTCAGGACATCCTCTTGGTATGAGCCTTAATGAATGTTGCAAGATAGATTAATGCATTCTCAGGATGGAAAACATATACACCCGTAGTACACACAACAATAACTAGAATATCACCCAATAAATAAAAAATCCACACCCATCATTCTTTCAAATGGTCCACAATTTAGATTTATAATAGTAATAATTTATAACATGTTAGGAATGAAAGACAACTATAGCTTAACCAGTTTTTTTTTCTTTCTAAATTTCAGTAGCACAGTTTTAGTCTGAATCTGAGTCAGTTTGCAACATCAGCACCTAAATAGTGTGTGCTTGTAGTCGCTTCCACCTCTATTGTAAGCATTTACTTAATTTATCTAAGCAGTAGCTAATGGAGCAATACTATTCCTGAAACACACAAGTAGCTTACAGACTGAGGATTTATCTTTCTACTGTTCTTCATAAGTGAATAAGTGATAGGAGATAATAGGTCTATTAAAATGAACAGTGCTTATAAATTCACAAAAGAGCATCACGGTCTGTGCACAAAATGACTGTCGATGTGCATAAAAATTATTGAAAAAGAACAATTAAAGCACCAGGTTGTCAAGAGCACTATGATCTAGGGTAGGCGGCCCTCGACTACAGAGTTCGTAGTCTCCTGCCGTGTCTTCCAGTAGTGGAGGTTATGCCCCTCGCGGCTGCCTGGGCTTGAGCTCGTGAGGGAGAGAGATAGAGATTGGAATAATTGATCTTGCTTGAACCTTAATGGTCACGGTTACAAGATATATAAGGCCACAACCCAAAACTAACGGAAGTAACAAACTCCTGAAATCAAGGAACTAATTAATAGAAAAGGAAACTAATAATATCTTTCCTCCTTAGCCACTTGGAATACCCGAGCCAGCTGTGTGCGCGCTCCCTGCGTCCGCAGTCGCCGCGCTCACCACGTCCCCGCGCGCCACACGCTCCGCCGCGCGTTCCGCTGCTCGGCGTAGGTCCCTGGCCTGCGTCGCCTCGTGTAGACCTTTCCCCACATGACATCTCCCCCTCCGTCGAGACCCAGCTCGTCCTCGAGCTGGAATTGTGTATGCTTGGCGCGGAATGTGTCGACGTCCTCCCAAGTGGACGACGCAGCGGATTCGCCTTTCCACTGGATCAAGACTTGGCGCACCCCACGGGCAAGACGATAGCGCACCGTCCGTTCAGGCTCCAGAGCAATCGCGCCATGGTGTACTGGTGGAAGAGGTGGAGGCGCATCCGGCGGGATCCCCTGGAACTTCTTGAGGAGGCCGACATGAAAACACGTCGTGCAGGTGGGCTCCGCGACGTCATTGATCATCTCGGTGACGCGGTACGGCCCGAAGTAGCGGGGCTTTAGCTTGCCCGTCGACGCCTGAGGAAGCGAAGCAGTAGGACGCTGACGTAGGCGAAGGAAAACCCAGTCGCCCACTTGGTAGGCCACCTGGCGATGTCCGGCATCGTAGTGGCGCTTCTGGACCTGCTGGGCCTGTTCCAGCCGAGAGTGAATGTCGGCGACGAACTCCTCGCGCTCCTCCATGCTCCGGGCGACAGCAGCGACCCTCGTGTCGCCAGGATCGTATGATCGGATCGACGGCGGGTCGCGGTCGTAAACGACACGGAATGGTGTGTCGCGTAGGGACGTCTGGTAGGCGTAATTGAAGACGAACTCGCCCACGGAAGCCAACGCAGCCATTGTCGCGGCCTGTCACCTGTGAGGCATCGCAGATACATAATGATGACCCGGTTAGCCGCCTCGGATTGGCCATCTGATTGAGGATGGAACGCCGTGGTCATGTGAAGCTTGGTTCCCAGCAGGCGCATGAGCTCGCGCCAGAACTTGGACGTGAAGACCGGGCCGCGATCCGACACCAACGACTGCGGAACGCCATGCAGGCGAACAATGTCGGTGAAGAACGCTTTAGCGACGGACTCGGCCAAGTACGGATGCGCCAGGGGTATGAAATGGCAGTACTTGCTGAAACGGTCCACCACCGTGAAGATTACGGTCTTGCCGCGCACCTTGGGCAACGCTATCGACGAAGTCCAGCGCGACGTCAGTCCAGACGCTGTGCGGGACAGGCAGGGGCATGAGCAGACCCGCCGGGTTCAAGTGTTCGGACTTGTAGCGCTGGCAAACGATGCAAGCTTTGACAAAATCCTGCACCAACTGTTTCATGTTAGGGAAGTGGAAAGTCGCGACGGAGTCGGTGAAGCGTCCGCTGCACGCCTCGTGGCCATCCTCGTGCACCGCTTGCACGATCTCCTGGACCAGGGAATGAGGCGGACGGAATGTAGAGCCGGCCCTTGTACCGGACCATGCCGTCCACCAGGGACCAGGGGCGCCGCGTGTGTCGCTGGTGATCTCCTGGCTCAGCGCCACAAGCGCCGGATCCGAGCCATGGACCTGTCGGAGGCGGGTGATGAAGTCAAAGCACGGGGCTGAGAGGGCGAGAATGGCGCTGGCCTCGCCGTCCTCCGGTGTCCCGACGCGAGAGCGCGTTGGCATCTGCGTTCGCCGTGCCGGCTTGTACTCGACTACGAAATCGAAGCCGAGTAGCTTCCCCACCCAATGGTGTTGGGGAATCGTCGAGAGCCTCTGGTCCATCAAGTACTTGAGGCTGTAGTGATCGGTCTTCACCAGAAAGCGGCGGGCCCACAGGTACGGCCTCTAGTGACGCACGGCATGAACCAGATCGATGAGCTCACGCCCGTAGGCGGACGAGTGCGCGATGTCGAGGGGCGACCGACCTACTGAAGAAGGTGATCGGGTGACCCTCCTGGATGAGGACCGCGCCAAAACCGTGCGAGGACGCGTCGCACTCGACGGTGAAGGGCTTGGCGAAATCCGACATGGTGAGGATGGGCGCCGAGGTGACGGCAGCCTTGAGGGCTTCAAACGCCGCGGCCGCGGCGTCGTTCCAGGCGAACCCCTCCTTGAGGAGAGCGGTCAGCGGGGCTGGCGACGTCGCCATAGTTGTAGACGAATTTGCGGTAGTAACCCGCCAAGCCGAGGAAGCCGCGCACGGCCCGGGCGGACCGAGGAACAGGCCAGTCGCGGATGGCCTACACCTTTGTCGGGTCCATGGCGACGCCCAGACGCCGAGATGATGTGGCCGAGCCATCGGCCCAAAATAGGGTGACGCACCCACCGTTGGCAAAAAAGTCTCGGTTTTGAAATTGTCTACTGCGCACGCATCTGATAGGTTTTATAGTTATGAGTCCGGACCCATTGGAAGTAGATTTGAAAGCTTTCCAAAAAGCCCCTAAAAACGCCCCAATCGGATTTCCGTTAAAGTCGTGGAAAACCGTCGCAATTTTGGACTCTTCTGCAGTCCGAATTGAATTTCCAAAAGGTGTTGGATTTGGGGATTTTTGTTTCCTTGGACCCAAAAGTGACGTGGGGGGCCCTGGTGGGGGACGTTGGGAAAAAACTTGGATTTGGCCCCCAAAAAACTTCATTGTCACCATGCTTTATATGCAATCTCCCCCTTCCCTTGATCCATGTCAGAAAATTTGGGAGAATGAAAACATACACACTTCATAGTGTAGCACCCATTCATCAAATGTAACAATAAAAAAACCTTTTATAGAATGGTTTCCCCTTTTGGGTATAGAAGGGGTTTGACATGGTATATCAAACCCCGGTTTAATTTTCCTCATCAGGGAAAAGCAGCACTTTTCCCCGTCGCACTCCCCCTCGAACGCCCGAACTACACCAAGTGGAAGGCGTTTTTCACTGCCCTTTTGCGGAAAAGTACGGGCGGGCTGGGACCACATCGATGGCACGGCGCCCAAACCCCGCCGGCGCCCCCCACGTGGTCTCAGCCCACGCCTGCCTCCGCGGTTTGGGATTACGGCCCACAAACGACGCCGTCCTCAATCTCCCCAAAAGGGAAAACCCGAACAGGATCCCCCGCCCTCTGGGGGTCTCCACCCAAAGGGCCCGGGTTACGGGAAAACCCAAGGATCCCGCTCGCCCTCCTTGAGCAGGGGGTTTCCAAAAAAACCCTTTGCCCCCGGGGGCGACCTCTTCCATCGACGCCTACGCCCAGCAGAGGGAAGCGCGCCCCCCCCGGAATTGCCCTCCGGAGGTCGGTCAAAAACCCATCTCCCCTGCGCAGCTCGTGCTCAACCTTTTGCGGTTTTAAACCCCCGCTTCGCCAACCCAAACCAACATCATCTCCAAAAAACCCTCCGGGGGGCCCCCCGACTTCAAGTCAAACCCCCAAACATGCTCCGCGTCAAGGGTTTCCCCCTTTCAACAACGGGGAAAGGGCCCGGTTTGGGCCTCAGCTATGGCCGCCACCACCCCTCCCCCTTACACGTCGTAAATCCTCCCATCCCCCCCTTTTCTCCCGTCCACCTATCGGGGGGGGCGGGTGGAAAGGGGCAAGGGGGCAAGGGCAAGGGCGGCCGCGGTGGAAAAAGGGCGGCGGCAAAAGGGGTGGCCGCCCCCCCAAAACAACAAAGGCGGCAAGGGCAGCAGGGCCGAAAACCAGCCAGCACGGCGGCAGCTTTGGGGGAAACGCCCGCCGGCCGGGCCCCGGGGGTTTTTTTGGAACGGCGCCTGGAAAACCCTCCGGGGTCCCCCTCACAGCAGCTTTGGGATGCCCAAACCCACCCGCCCCCCCACGGGCACACACTCCCCCTTCGCGCCTGCGCAGTTCCCACCCCCCCCCGGCGGCCCCCCGGCTTGGGGGCCCCCGGGGCATTTGGGGACTCGCCCCAGCTTGATTGCCCCCCTTTTTAAAACCAAAAGGGCAAATCCAGGGCCAATGCCCCTTTGGGGGCCCATGGACAGCGGAGCGACATCCCACATGTCCTCCATGCCCAGTTTTTTACCTCCCCCCCGTCCCCAAACCCGTCCCCATTATGGTCGGCAACGGCCCAATCCATTCCCCATTCAAATCGTGGCATTTCCCGTTTTTTAAAAAATATTTAAAAAAACCCGTCCCCTTTAAATTTTAATCCCTTTTCTTTTCCCCCCCCCCAACTTACTCGTAATATTTTATCTGTTCGAAAAAAGCTTACCCCGCGACAATAACGGGTTCTATTGATTTTTGCCCGCCTTTTTTTTTTTCTATTAAGGATCCCCAAGACCAAGACGGTTTTTTCTTTTCGGTGCAATACACGGGGACCTCTACCCCAAACCCCACATCTCCTTCCTCCTCGTTGCATGTCGCCGTCGTCTCCCCGGAGTTGTGGCACTCCCCCCGGGTTTCATCCCCCACCCCCCATTTCCGTCGCACCCTAAAAAACTTTCACTATCCAGTGTAATAAAGCAGCCGCCGCTTTTGTCATGCTTGCCAACCCGGGTAAAATGTTAAAATTCCCGTTTGCTGGGGGTCGGCCCTCTAGGACATCGCCCCCTTTTTGGGATCTCGTTCTTTGTGATGTTTAAAACCTCTTAGTCCCCGGGAAATTTGGGGGTTTAAAAAAATTTATCTTGTGTTAGTTTTGTTATACACATATTGCAAACCCTTTCCCCCAAACCCGCCAAAAGTCAAATTTTTCAAAAACCACATTGTTTTTTTTTGTCGTTTAAACCCCACACACAATTCGGTCTTTCCAAAACGCTGTTTTAAAGGCAGAAAAGGGCCCCCGATTTCCATCAACAATGCCACCAGCGCTTTCCCCTTCCCCAGCCGGGGCACCCTTTCTTCGTACCTCGGCCCACCCCATCGCTAAAGAAGGGGAAAGGGCAGAGGGGCATGCTCCGCACCCCCTAAACAAGGGCGCGAAAACGCTTCTAAATTTTTCTTTCCCCCAGGGCCTAAAAACCCTTTTGGGGGTTCAAAAGCTCTCTCCCACTGCCGTTTTTCTCACAAAAACCGGGGGCCGTCCTCAGTCCAAAAATAAGGGTATACCCTATCATTTTCTCCCCCCAAAAAATTTCCCAAAATTGTCCATCCTTGGGGTTTTTTGGCTTCTAATTTTCCCCCCAATCTCAGTCCCAAACCGACTCGCCAAAAAATTGTCTCCTCGCCCCAAAAACCGGCATGTTTCTTCCTCGGTTTTTGGGCAAAAAACCGGGTTGTTTTGGGACCTTTCCAATCGCAAAAAAAACATCTCGTGACACTTTTTTTTTTTAAGAGACTCCCTTTCCTTTTTTGGGGCCCCCACCCCACCTAAACCCGGGAAAATTCTTTTGATTTTTTGTTACGGGACTCTTCCCCCACCCCCTTTTTAACTTCAAAACGGTGGGCGCCTGCGGACCACGACTGCACTTGCCTCGTCAACTCCGCGTCCCCGTGTTTCCCGGGGGGCTGGACCCGAAAATCCTTTGGCATGGCGCTGCCCACCTTGGTTTCCGGGGGCCGGAAGGGGGTAAACTGCCCGCTGCTCCTGGGCCCCCCCCCCCAAGGGGGTCCCTTTTCGCCTCCGCACCCGTGCGGCACGGTACGGCGTTTTTCTAAAACCGCTGGCCGGGGTTTCCGCAGCCGCCGGGGGCGAAAAACCTTCGGTTCCAGCACCGCAAAGAGGGGGCGCAGCCCCCCCCGTACAGCAGGGGGCGTACAGGAGGTTCCAAGACCTCTAAAAAAGGAAAGACTGGGCCCCAAAGGGGTTTCCTGCCCCCCCGGCCCAAAAGCAGGGGAAACGCTTCACCCCCCCGGCTCTCCGGTCGGGGCCTCTATGTGCCCCCTTTTTGCCGAGCAATTTGGGCCCCCGGCAATGGCTACAGTACAAGGCGCTTAAGGAAAAAAGGGCACCTGGCGTCTAACCCCTCGACCCCCCCAAACGTGCCAACGAAAACACCGCAAGGGGGTCTTCAAGCACAAGTACACGCTGACGGCCCCTTTCGGGCCCGCATAAAGCCAGAGGGGTCTTTCCCGTAGGGGTTCTCGAAAGCGGAAAAGGCATCGACTCCGCCCGAACGTTCACCCCGGGTTTGTCAAACCGGGGGACCTCCGGGCTGTTCTCAAGAAAATCCCGCCCCTCTCCCTTTGGGCCGATTCTCAGTTTGACGTGAAGAACCCCTTTTTCTTCAGGGTCACCTGAATAAACCCCGTCTCCCTGCAGCACCCCGCCCGGGCTTCGTCCCCCCGCCCCCCCAAACCCAGGGTTTGCCCCCCGCAAAAGTCCTGTCGGATCAAGCGGGCGCCCAGGGCGGGGGACCAGGGGTTTTTCCCCCCGGCTTCGCCAGGGGTCCGGTTTTCACTGTTTTCGCCCTTTATACATCCCCCTTTTTTTACAAAGCGGGTGTGACATCGCCTACTTACTGCCCTCCCTTCGACGACATCATCCTGACAGCCTCGTCGACCCCAGCTTCTTCGCGAACCCATCGAGCTCCTTCCCCCTCCGATTTTTTCGCCATACAAATCTCGGGGTTTCCTTCATCCCCTTCCCCCGGGAAATCTCTGTCACGCGTTCGCTGCCCGACCTTTTCCCCTGTGGGGCCAGTACGCTGGGTTTCCTGCTCCAAAAGCGCGGGGAAAGGTTGAGTGCCACCTAGGGCGACTTTTGTTACACCAGGCCAACTCTCTGCCAGGGGATGGCGCTCCCGGTGGCAGATGCCCCATTTCATACCGCAGCCTCTCGGTGCACTGCAGTATCTCACGCTATTTCGTCCAAACCTCCCTATTTTCTTTCACCCAGGTTTGCCTTTTCATGCACAAACCCGGGCGACCCCATCTCTGGCGTGCTAAAAGGGGTTCCGGGGTAACGCCCAAGGGCACCCTCCCCACAGGGTTTCAAAATCGGCAAAAGGCAGCATAAACCCAGCTTGACTGCCAAACCCGTTTCTGATTGGGCGGGTTTTCCCCCGACCCCCCGGGGGGCGCTCCACTTTTTGGAAATTGTGTCTTCCCGGCACAACTTAGTCCTTGGTCCTTTTAAAGCACAAACTAACAAACCGGTTTCTCGTTCGAGTGGGGAAGGCTGAGTATCGGCTGTTGGGGCCCGCTGGGGCGAGACTTTTTGGGTTTCCCAGCTATTTTCGGGAGCTTCATGCCCCCCTTTCTCTTCGGCGACAAATTGTCTACTGCAACATTTTTCGTGTCATCACAAAAACCCCAAAACCCAGTTAAACACGCCGCACAAGCAAAATTGAATAAATTTTACATTTCTTTCCGTGAAAGGTGTTTTGGGACGGGTTTTGGGGTGCTCTATATTTTCCCAAATCGTCTCATCAATTCGCGGACATAAAGCCCAAAAGGGGTTTTACCTGTCCCTTTTGTTCAATGACTTTGGGGCCAGTCTTTGTGTTCGTGACATTTTAACCCCCGCTTAACTGAGGGGGTTTTAGAATATAATTGTAACAGCCCAAAATGGCATCCGGCCCCATTGGCCTTGTATATTGAAACCCATAAATAGCCCTGTCAAAGGTTTAGTACCGTACTGGAAAAATTGGGTTACATGACCGCAAACCCTTAACCGGCTATATAATGAAG
Source organism: Microstegium vimineum (assembly GCA_022036555.1). Taxonomy (NCBI): domain Eukaryota; kingdom Viridiplantae; phylum Streptophyta; class Magnoliopsida; order Poales; family Poaceae; genus Microstegium; species Microstegium vimineum. The sequence continues at coordinate 26,605,148 of CM039133.1, read as the reverse complement.
GTAAAAACCCCCCCCCCCCCCCCCTTGTTTTGGGGTGTGGGGGTTTTTCTAAAAGACACTTTCCCAAAAAGAAAACAGTTTCCTACCACTTAAATCAAAAAGATAAAGGGAAAAACCCTTAAAAGGCAATCCTTTTTAAAAACCAATACAATGCCCCCAGGGGTTTCAAGGTGCCCTTCTTTTTTGGGGAGACTTTTTCTTGCAGCTGCTTTGCTGCTCCCAGCTAAAAAAAAGGGTGTGGCGGGTTCTTCACAACCACACAAAAAAACCCCTTTCCCAATGTTTGGGGCCCCCAGTGGTGCATCCACATTTTAAAATTTTTAGAATCACAGGTTTTGCACAAACTACTGTACCCAAACCCTTTTTAAAGTTGCGGATAAAATCTCCTTTTTAAAAAATTTTTCCCGGGGGCATTTTGATGTTGACAAGGAATATTTCATCAAATGTAACCCAAAATTAAAAACAATCAAAGATGCAAAATTTTAGATGATGACTCAATCAAAATAATTTTTTAACTAACAAATGAATGTTTTTTGAAATTAAAATTTTCCCTAAAACTTATTTTTTAACTACATTTTAATTTAAACTTAGAAAACCATCAAACAATTATACTTTATTTGGAAAACTTTTTCTTTTTATTGAAACAGCGAATATTTTTTTTTTGTTCCCTAAATCGGCAAAAAGTCCGTCCCTCTTTTTTCAAAGGGCCCTTCGTTTGGGAAAAAAAAAAATAAAAATTTGGGAAATTTCCAAAGTTTTGGGCCTTAAAATTTGGGGGGAAAAAGTTGTAAAAAAGGTATTGAAACGTCTAAGAAATTCCCAAGTAAAAATTTCTCAAATTTTTTAGAAATTTCATTGTCCCCCATAAAAATGATTTTACTACAATTAGAAACAATTTTAAAAATTTAATTTCCAAAACACAAGCATGGAACATGAAACGATCCCAAAAAAAAACCCAAAAGTTAAAGCAATCCCCCTTTAAAAAAAGGAGTTTTTTTTAAAATCAATTCCCCCTTCCAAAATAAGCGAAGTGCCCTAAATTTCCATGTTTTTTAAACTACAAATGCACCTAAAAAGCAATATTTTTTTTATCTCAAAAAAAAATATTAGTTAGCCCATTTTTTGGACGAGGAATTATTTCATGAAAATAAGCGATTCATTTAATCAAATTTGCAAATTAAAATGAAAAAAACCCAACCACCAATACTTAATGTTTTTGGAATTACAATTCCATAAACTAGTCGTAAAAAAACTAGAAACTAATGATTTTTTTGCATAAATCCAGTAAAAGGGATTTCCCAATTTTGCTTCAAAAAAAGGGGAAAAAAAAAATTAAAGTAATACCAAAGTAACGTTTTAAAAGGGGAAACTGAAAATAGGCATTGGAACTCATACAAATTTTTCTATAAAATGTTAAAGAAATTTCCATTGTCCTGAAGAAAGATTTAAACTAAAATTTTAAAGGGTTTGAAGTACTCCCAAGGATCAAATAAAAAAAACAAAATTTTAAACCTAAATTTCCTACGGCAAAAATTTTAAGTCGAACATAAAAATTTGATCCCCAAGAAAAAAAACCGTCAACTCTATCAACAAACGGGCTTTTTCCAAAAATAAATTGAGAAATTCCCAATTTGAAGATAAACTTACCGTTTAAAAAAGAGAATTCAAGAAAACCCTTTCCCAACGGGTTTAAGATTAAGCCCTACCTCTTTTTTTTTCTGGGGAAACGAAAAGTTTTCAAGCAAAATTAAAAGGGGCCCTACCTTTGGAAAACTTTACAGTTCAACAACCGAACCCCAAAGAACCTTTCCCCAAACCCCCCGCCCCCGCACACACACACACAAAAACCCGCGTTCCCATGCCATTGGCAGCAAATCACCCCTCACTATACACAAAAATTCACTAAACCCATTTTCCAATTTCGAGCTACATAATAAAATGTAAAAAAAACTAGAAAAGAACCTGTAGGGCCAGCGGGTTTGTAGTATCGGAAGGGCTGCCCCCCGGGGAGCGACGGGCGCCTCCCCCGCCCGGGCCGGGTGGGAAAGGGCCAGTCGAAGCTACGGGGGCCGGAGGGAAAAAGGGGGGGCCTTTCCCCGGGGGAAAGGGGGGGGGCAGCATGCGGGGTGCGCTCGCGTAAAACCCACAAGGCGGCTGCCTTTCTCCGCGCATGGGGGAGCGGGGTTGGGGGGGCCAAGGGCCGTGTTTGGGTTGGCTGCCGCCTATGTGAGTTTTCCAGGTTTTTATATTTTCTTTTTTTTTAAAAAAAGAATTTAAAAATTTCTTTTAGTTGAATCTATCAATGTATTTCCCCCTTTTTCATTCTAACTAAAAAAAATTTTTAAACTTTTTGGAAAACATCATTTTTTACTACATAAAATTTTTAAAAATTAAACTAAAAGTAATGTATATGTATTAAAAAAAACCACAAAATTTTTTTATAATCTAAGGAGTACCCTATTTGGGGGCTTTTGGGGATCGTTTTCATTTCCTGGGATTTTTGCAGCTTTACTCTAGCTCCCATTGCAAATACTTTCAGCTCCACAAATTTTTGTTTCCAAAAAAAGTGGAGCTGAGATCCACTAGGGTTTTTTTGGGAGCACCCCCAAGAAATTTACTCCATTTTTTTAGTTTGAAATTTTCACAAAAGAGTTGATCGGAAACTACCTTGCCACTTTTTAATCGCTATTTTCCTTTAAAATTTTTTTTTCTTCCGTTTCGCACTTTGCGGCTCTGCTCTCCCACTTGTGGTCGCTGAAAAGCGATTGACCTCCGCGTTTTTAGGCCTTGGGGGGCCCAGTTCGATCAACATTTTTAAACCCTTTTTAAATTTTTTTTCAAATTTAAGAAAAAAAAAAGGGGAACAAATTCTTAAAAGAAAAATAAAAACCAAACATATGTGTTTGAAACAACTTTTTTAAAAAGAAAAAGAAATACGGGCATAAAAAAACCCTTTTTAAAGGGGCAACCCCATTCATCAAGAGCAAAGCTAGACTATGTGCCAAACATTACCACATGCTCCATGCTGGTGGAGTTAGTGGCAAAGGGGGGGCAAAAATAAAGGAGCGGGGCAATCCAAAACCCCCCCAAAATATCCATACAATAAAGGAGAAAAAAGCATTAAAAAAAAAAATCCACCCTACAATTTTCAAATCCTTTCACTTTTTTTACCCCTTTGGGAAAGCACTTTAAAACCAAAAAAACTAGCAAAAAAAATTTTCCCTTATTAGACTAATGAAACACTATGAAAAAAAACGAGTGCCTACCCTTTACATAAACACTAAGGGGCGTTTTTTTTAAACCTTCCCCGCCAACGCAGGGGATAAACTGTTGTGGGATCTCTGTTAATTTTGGGGGGAGGCAAAGGCTGTCCAGTGAAAAAAACCAAAGGATAATCTCAAGGGGGTTTAATTCCTTTTTCTTCTTCCTCAAGCCCCTTTTTTCCCTCTTTTTTCTCCTCCTGGTTTAGGGAGGGTTTTATGTACCCTATGGCCAGTAGGGGGGCTGGAGAAACGGTTTGCCCCCCCCCCCCCCGTTTCTTCGTCGAGGGGTTTCCGGGTCCAAACAAAAACTCAAAAATTAAATCAAATTCAACACGTGGCACTCTAGGATCCCTGACACTCCCCGCACCTACCAAGAAAAAAATTCTTTTTTTTAAAAATAAACCCAAAAGGAAATTTGGATCTAGAAAATTTTATATGCCTTCAGGGGGTATAATGAACCTGGGTTAACCCCAAATTTGGTACCACCCTAACCCCCAACCAATTAGAAAAATCAAGGCAAAACCCTAGAAACACCCCCATGAACAAGAATGCATGAGATAAAACATAGCACAAGTGACACACTATCAAATCCCATTTTTTAAACCCTCATCCCCAAAGGCTTGTCTACGTCCCATGTTTTTTTGGGGGTTTGGCCACTAAGTCTTGAGTTTTTTGCATCTCTCCCCTCTTTCCCAAAAATTTTTAAGGGGAAACTGAATCCTTGAATGATGGGTGTTTAAACTAGTAATGAGGTGTTTACAAACCCCCCGGGGGTGAAACACAAGGGGGTAAGCTCACTATTGAGGGGTAGAAAAGCCAAAAAATTTAAAGTACTCAAAACCCCAAATCAAGAGCCTAAAAAATTTCAAATGAAGAACAAAAAAACCCATGAAAAATATTTTAATCAATGTTTTATTTCCCAATTTTGGGCCTTAAAGCGTGGAAGTGGGAGATGACATTTGGACCAAAACAAACCGGGCAAGCACAAAGGGGTAAACCAACCCCCTATGGACCCCCCCAGGCCCTACTAAGGGGCATGATCTAGAAGAAGTACCTCAAGTAAATTTCCCCAATCTTAAAAATAAAATTTTTGTGCTTTCTTTGAACGGCTCAAGATGAAGTCATATAGATTTCCCAAAGTAACAACGAAAGATCTAGCAGGAGACAAGCAGCAACACCCCATCCCAAATGGGGAAAACCTTCAAGAAGAAGGGGCTACCCCAAGAGCATGGGGGGGTTTTGGGCCAACCCCCCCTAGATCCCGGGGTGCTACTTCTCCCCCCAAATCCTATGAAAGCCTCCATGCAGCACAATTTCCCTTTCCCCCCCATATTAAAAAGGGTTTAAACCCAAAGGGGAAGGAGGAGGGAAGGCACATGATCACTGATGACATTGGAGTAGCATACAAAGCACAAAGGCCCCCCAACAAAGCCACACCCTTTAAACAGAACAAAAACCTTCACCTAAAACCAGTTTGGGAAAAACCCCCTTGATTGGGTAGAAAATTTTTTAAAACCAACAAACTTTGTTTAACTACCATTCTTGGTTTGGACCCAAACCATCCCCAAAATTTAGCTCCAATCAAATTGGAGGCGGAATTGGGTTTTAAAAATTTTGTCTAAGATAAAATAAAACTTTCATTTTCCATGACATGGGGTTTGCAAGCTTTAGTTTGAAATCTAAGCCGAACCACCCTCAATCTCATGTACCAAAATTATAGTTTGCAATGTACTTTTTTTATGAAAATTTTGGGTTAAAGCTTAAGTTCCGTAATTAGGGGATTTTAAAATTTCGCGGCCAAATCACGTTTGTCAACTGAATCAGTGTCGATTCTTCAAGCTCTTTGGGCCGCCCAAAGCAAAGGGGGCCCGGCAACACGTGGGGGCCAAAACCCCAAAACGTCGCCCGCAAAACAAAACCCCGGCGGGCCCCCCCTTGAAAACCCGCACCACCGCCAGGGTGAGGACCCACTCAGCCCTCACTCGCTCCCTTTCTCTCTTACTCTCGCTCTCGCACCCCCCCCAACCCCCTTTTGCTAATCTCGCTGAGCTCCCCCAAAGGGTTAAACCGACCTGTCGCCGTGCCCAGCAAACCCTCCTCCAAAGCAGCACACCCGCTAAAAAATTCCCCCACGAAAATGCACACACAAAAATTCCCTTGCCTGCTCACAAGCTCCATTTCCTTGGGGTTTGAAGCCTTTGAAGCCTAGGGGGAGTGGGAAAACACACACCGCTAGGGCCCCATGGTTTTTCGGTTTCCGCTGGGGGCCCCACCCCACCATGGCCGGAGCAATATAGTGCTCCCCTCTCCTTGTAGCATTTAAACAAAGGTTTTCCTTAGGACCCCTTTAAAAGCCACCAGGAATGGGTTTTAAACCGATTGGGGTTTCCGGTGACCGAAACGGAAGCTTCGTCGGGGAAAAAAACGCCCACTTTGCCCAAAAGGGGCCCCCTGGCGGGGTTTTTACGCTGGGCTCCCTGTGTCTCTAAAACGCTCGTCAACTAGCATTAGGGTTAGCCTGGGTACACGTGCATTTGGTCCCAAAGGGTTGGCTAAGCAGCTGGGGGGTCAGAGGGGCCCCACAAAAAACGGGGGGTAAATATCTTTTAAAAAACTTAAACGTTCCGCAAACCAAATCAAATGAAAATTTAAAAAAACAATCGGTTCGCCAAAAACTACCCCCTCTAACTAAAACTCTAGCCCCTAGCAAAGTATGTCTATTAGGGCTAACTAAGGGGGCCCAAGCTAGAAAGCTCACCTAAACAAGCCCAAGGATGCAAGGTCAAAACAAACCTAAGAAAAACCAGTACTCTAAACCCAAACCGGGAGCCCCTACACATGCTAGTAACCCAAAGCAAAAAACCCAACCTAACCCACAAAGAAAAGCTCCAACAAGACTACACAAGTCAACTAGAAGCTAAACTTATTTTTACTCCACAAACTAAGCAATTGACAAACCCAAGGCTCCCACAACCCCAATTAGCCACTCAAGAGCAAACTTCTATGTCTAAAACAAGCAGAAGGCAACTAGTTAAGCAAAACACATGCTAACTAGTTACAAGAGCAACAACAAACCCCACTAGCACAAAGTATGAATAAGTAAACACAAGCTAGGGGTTTTTGGGAGAATCCCCAAACCCCCGGGAGAAAAAGAAAAAGGGTTTGCCCAACGGTGATTTTTCTCCCGGTTCCCCTTGGTCCCCCCCCCAACCCTAGCCCCTGTTGTGTCGACCACAAACCTTGGTGTTTTTCCCGGCAAAATAGGCTTCACAAGCCACCCACTAACTCGGGCCCCCAAAAAAAACCCCTACCCAAAAAGGGGGGGGTATCAATAAACACGCTCAAACTAAGGCTTTTTTCGCGATCTCCCGGGGGGCGACACAATACCCCTCAAAAGCACTTCCCCGGGAGCCCCCCGAAAACAATCTTCTTGCGTGCTTCAGGGAGCCTCAATCACCAAGCCTCAAGGAGGGGGCAACCCCCAAAAGGAACAAGCACCCCCCCCGGCTTCCCAACCCACGATCACCAATCCCAAACACAAAGCAATCTCTCAAAGCAACGCACAAAGAGATCATTTCACCCCTCGCAATTGAATGGGAAAAAATTTCCCTTGCACAAAGATTTAAGGGCCCCCCTTCACCAAAAACACTAAAGGAAACATATCCAAAGGTCCCTAAACCCCAGCCCCAAGGGGCCCGGGCCCAAAAGGGCTAAAAAATACCCCCCAAAACGAAACAGTCATTTCCTCCTTTCGGGGGGCTTCCTGCGCAAGCTCCGGCCGCACAAACCGGAAATGGGTCACGCCCGCGCGTCCGGACTCCCCCCGTTTAAACCCCGCCCTTTGGCCCCGCCCCGCCAAAAAGGCCGCCACGTGCCCCCGGGACGCAGCCAAATGCGCTCGGCCCAAACGAAAATCCCCACGCCCCGGATGCAACAAAAAAGAGCCCCAAAAGCTTTTTTCCCTTCCCTCGCCCGGAACAGCGCCCGGGGAACTCCAGGGGCCGGACCACACTCTGCGTCCGGAACTCAACACAGAGCCGAACCAAGAGGACCAAACCTCCGGACGCGGGTCGGGGAGTCCCCCGCCCGGACCAACAACCCGCGTCCGTACCTAGGGACCCGAAAGGGCACGTTTTGGGGTTATTTCCCCGGACGCTTTTTGCGAGGGCCCCAGACCACTCCAAGCCACACCTAGCCAAACCGAGCTGCCTCTTCCTCCTTTTTCCCAAAAGTGCTAACACAAATGTTTTCTTCATTTTGGTGCATGTGTTTTGGCTTTTTTCACAATTTTTTTCCAAAGCATTTTTCACTTTGCTCTCACCCACCCACTCGATCCTAATGTATCGCAAATTTTAGTTTCCCGCTCCCCGGTGGAAACAAGAAAACCGATATGCAAACAATTTTTGGCCCCTCTTATAAAAAGGCAAATCTATCCAAACCCGTTCAAATATTTCCCCTACACACCAATGCCCCGGTGAAATGAAATCCCTTATGGTTATCCCTTCGCCTTGCCTTTTTCCAAACCCAAATTTTCCCTCCTCCAATGTTTATGCAACACAAACACCCAACCCTATCCCCAAAATGTTATGATCCACTTTCAAAATCACCCACTTTACAGTATTGGTTTTCATTGTTTCTTGACCTCGCTTGCTTTTAAACCGTTGCGTCGCCCCATCGGCACCAAGAAACACTCACTTTTTGCCCTTCCCCTTTCCCAACCCCGGCCCCACAAGCCAACCCCTCATCTTAAATTTTCCCCCCTTTTAATCACATGACCCCAAAGCCCATTCCTTTGCAATAATTTTTCCTTGGACAACAATCACATTGAACTAATCTCCTGTGTTTTAAATCCCCAAAAAACAAAAATTTTATTTTCAAAAAAAGGGGGTCACTAAATTTAAAACCAAAATTACAAAAAGGATCTTTCAATCTCCCCCTTTTGGAAATTTGGGAGAAAAATCAAAAAAAGAAAGGGAAAAAAAGTTTTTTTTGGGACATTATGCCATTTACCCAAAACATTTAAACTCAGGGCCAAGTTTTTGGAAAAAACCAAAAAGCCCCGCTTGTTTGTGAAAGCTCCCCCTACATGTGGGCCCCAAAAAGGTTTAAATTTAAAGCTTTGCACCCCATGCATGAAAAGACATTGGGGGGGAGTCTAGCACTACTAAGTGATGCTAAGGGATATAGGAAAAACCCTTTGAAGAAACACATGAAGTTGAAAACTTTAAAGGGTCACCCTTAGAAACCACCATGGTTAGCTAAAATAGCATCAATATCACTAAAAAAAAATTCCCCATGAGATAAACCCATTAAAGGAAAGGGTTTTTCTAGAAACCAATTGAAAGAACAAATATCTAGTTTACCACTTTGAAAGCATTTTAAAAAATCATCAAAAAAATCCAATAACATCAAACCAACAAGCATGCATATGAAAAATTAAGACTTATGCAATATGCAAGCAACACATAAAATATGCCATATCAAATGCAATCAATAAAGTTCATGAGCTTGCCCCCCACTATTTGGGGTGCATAAATTAGTCCAAGATTTTGTTTCCTTTGACCCTTTTTCCCCTTTGGGTCCATTCCATGCCCTTTTTCCCCTTAAGTGCATGCCCCTTTCCCCTAAAATATCTTTTTTCACTAATCTCTCCCCCTTTGTCATCAATTTCCAAAAAAAGAAACCCACTTCTTTATTGATGCAAAGGTGGAAACTAGGTTTGATGGTTGATATTTTTTTTAGGGACCCCCAATATAAAAGTTTTTGAATGACCCCTTCATGTAAGATCTTGCCCAAATTATACAATTGAGTAGGGCAACTCCCCTTTGATAAAAGCAATTGCCATCCAAAAAAGCTTTGCAAGTAAAAAAATTTTGTTTAAACATTTAAAATTTGAGATCACTTGTTAGCGTGGGATATCCTTGTAAATTTATTTTAAATTTAAACTCAATGGGGGATCATCACAAGAAGCTAAAACTAGACATTTTTTTGCAAGTCCCAAATATAAAATTTGATACTCTTTGAAAAAAACATAAGACCAGATACCATTTGTGGGTTACATCTTGAAACCCCCATTTGCAAAAGTTGTTTTGGGGCTTGAACAGATTCATTTTCATGGATTCTATGTTAATTTGAACTAATAAATAGAAAGAAGTTCCCAACCCGGGTTTTAAAACCCCTCTCTAAGCTTTTCCACAACCCGCATTGGGGCTGTTACTTATAGAGGTTTTTCTTGTCACTTGATTGAAATCCAAAATAAAACAAAAAATTTGGGGTTTACTAGCTCATGAAAAAACCCTTATATACTACCACAGATAAAAACAACTCAATAAAGCTATATTTGTGGGCTAAAACAAAAAAATTCATTTGTTTTTAAAAATAAAAGATCACAAAATTATGACTTATCACTAAAAACTTCTAAGTATTAGAAAAATTCATATGATCAAACAATTTCACCCTTTGCAAAAGTTGGGGGTAGAGGATAGTAAAATTTTTCATCTCAAAATTAGCAATGTGAATTCCCATTAAACAGGTAAGACCAATGAAAACCACTTGGAAATGTTAATCTTCCCCCAATTATTTTGAGTCTCACTAATGACAAGTGCACTTTCTTGTTGTGGTTGACTTCTTCTTTCTTAAATTTTTTGCTTGCATGAGAGAATCCCAAAATATGTACCACTTGTAGAAGGTGATACACTTGTAAAAAATTTAAATCATAATCTCTCTTGAGTTTCCCTTGCTTTTTTTTTGTTTCAACCCAAAATTGATACTTTCAACTAAGAAACCCAAAAATGATCCCGGGATCCCCCCTTTTCCCATTTTAGCCTTCCAAGTAACGTTTTTTGGGTTTACCTAAAAAAGGCGGCAAGCCCCAACAAAAGGAGAAGTGCCCCTCTTCCAAAAAACCACCCTTTGATCCCTTCATTTTAAAAATTGCTTTTGGTTTTGATTAAATCTTCATCTTGAGTACTAAGCATGGCCAAAAACACTCCAAAATTCAAAGGGCCTTGTACTCATGCTAACATAGGTCCCAAATCAATCACTTAAAAGAAAAAATTCCCCAACTTGGGGAACCTTTAAATTTCCTAAGTGACTTTTGATAAACCCAAAAAATTTTGTCACTTTTCTGGCAGTTTAAATTACTCTTCAAAGAATAATCATATCCCCCCAAAAGTACATATCGAATGCCCAAAAAATTTTGGTGGGAGTGTTTTCCCTAAGTCATCAAAGCATCCAAAAAAATTTTTTAAGATTCATTGTATTTCCCTAGATTACCCCAAAAAGATTTAAACATCTTTCCTCCTAGGTACATGCTAAAAACCCTTGCTGAAACATGTTTTTGACAAATCCACCCCAAAAAACCGAAGTACCCCCTTAACCAATACTCATGAAACTTTCACAGCAACCATAAATAAGTGTAAAAATGTGTCCCAAAAATTTTTTAAAAGCCAACCAAATAATTTGAACTCTCAAAAAAGGCATGAAAAACAGCTAGCTCAGTTTTTTGAATATTGACAAAATTGACGAATTGAGCTATTTTTCTTAAAATTTTAAAATAAAAACTTAAAAACAAGTTTTTTTAATACAAATCTCAAGCCCATTAAAAAATTCAATCCATTTACTAAAGGGGGTATCTTGATCATATCCATTAAAATCAACTCAATTTGATTACTAAGCAAAAAACCCAACCAAAAAAGCAAGCAACTAGTGCAAATATAACCAATTCAATCAACCATAAAACACTATGTGAAAAACCCAAATTCAAACATCTATAAAAAAACCCAACCCCAAATAAACCTTGATCAACAAAAAAATATCCCTTTAAAGAAGTTTAAAGGATAAAACCCATTACAAGCTTTAACTTAAAATTTGCAAGCCTTAAATTTTTTTAAAAGAACCACCACAACTTATAAATGCACTTAATGTTTTAGCACTTAAAACCTTTATTCTTTTCACTTCCAAATTTTGGATAAAATAAAAATTTAAACTTCATTCCTTAAATTAAAACTTTATGATGAAAAATATGAAATAAAATTAAAATCAAGTCCCAAATGCCCATGGAAACCTCCCAAAACATTCATCCATTTGTTGAGGAAAACCCAAAACCAATTTGGGGGCCCTCTCAAGTTAGGTCAACATATTTAGGAAAACCCTTTAAGCATGGAAAAGCGGGATTTTTTGGGCCTTAGCAACCATAGGGGTACCAACAAACATCCTTTCAAACCCTATGATCATCATAAATTGAAATAGGCTTAGAATCAAAACCAAAGGGGAAATGAATGACCCATGTGCCCCCTTTTTCCCGACATGAGTAGCACACCTCTTTGATTAAACCTTTTTTTTCCTTGCTCAGGGTTGTGTTTCCCAAAATTGCCCTTACCTCTTCTCTTTGCTTAAATTTTCCCCTCAACTTGGTAGGACCTTCGGGGAAAAGGCCCTCAAAACTTCACACTTGAAGCACTTTAAATGGGAGCCAAATGATTCTTCTTTTGGGAATTTTTAAACTCATCATCATCTTGTGGAAATCATGAATATAGTTGGTGCCTTGCTCCCCGCTTTCCCCACCTCTTTTTGTTTTTTTTTTTATTTGTTATCCCCCCCCGAATCACCATCTGAGGTTATCTTGTATTGAAACTTTGGGGCTTGACTTGTGGCTTAGCTTAGCATTTTTTTGGTTTTGGACAAGAATTTCAAGATGTCCCCACCCCATGGGCACTTAAAAGCAAAAAGAAATGAGAATAGCTTTTTTTTGGTTCTTGCTTTTCTCTTTTTTCCCCTTGCCCTTGCTCTTTTTAAAACCCAAATTCCCACTCTTTGTCACAATAGCTTCTTTTTGTTTGCCCAACAATGCTCAAAGGGATTTTAAAAAGTTGTAGCACCTCTCAAACCCTTGTTGCTCAAAAATTCTTCAATTCACTTTTGAGTCTTTGGTTCCCCTTTCCCAAAAGGGTTTTAGCCCAAAAACAAGACATAGAATAGAACAAGCATCTTTTTTTTTTGAAAAAACAGGGAAATATCAAGTAAATCATCACAAGGGGGATACATTCTTTTTCCCCTATATCACAAGGGTTACAAAAACCCTTTTGATTGATCATTTGCCCCAAATGATACCCTCTTTTCCCTTTTTTAAGGGTTTACAATTCTTTAAATTTGAGAAAACCATTTTTGTGAACCAAATTTTTCATAAGACAAAGGGATTTTGTTTCATGATCCAATTTTGTCATCAGGGTGAAGATTTAAAAACACCCAGTAAGTGCTTATTTCTTCACATGGGGTTTTTTAGATGTAGTTTTCATTTTTTAGTTTTTTTGTTTTTTTTTTTTAAACTCACATTCTAAAGCTTTGGAGAGTTTGCACACAAGCTAAAAGTTAGGGTCACCAACCCTACAATTATATTGCCAATTGAAACCTTGGGTGTCCCCATGTGAAAAATGAAGCAAGGGTGTTTAAGAAAGAAGAGCTTGGGGAAACTCACCACATTTTTTCCCGAGCAACGCATCATCATCATCATCATCAAGTGGGGCTTGGAGTAGCATCATCAATTGAAACACTTGATGTTGGGCCTTCTTTAAACCCTTGTAAAAGTGATCTTGTGGTAGATATATCATTTTTTTTTCATCATCACTTACCATGAGGTAGAGCAATTTTTCCCAACCACCAAGTTGGGGGTCATCCAAAACATCCTCATGTGCCCCCAACGGACACCCCCTCATCATCAATTTTTTGGGAAAACCGTCTCAAATTTTTAAATGAGGTAGGTCCAAACCCCTGACCCTTTTCTTCATGTCCATGATCCCCCAACACCAAAAAGATGTTATTTTTCATAGAAGAAAAAAGAATTTAGAAGGGAAAGGCAATCGGATGTAGGATTCTTTGTGTTGATTTGCATCATCTCTCTAAATTGGGCCACAAGAGAGCCCCCCAAATCACGATCCCACCACTTTTGGGGAGAAATAAATTTAAAAATTTGGGCATGTCAACCAATTTTTTCTCCCCCGTGCAAAGTTTTGCCATCAAAAATTGTGGACACCAACATCTATCCCATAAGTCGCCATCCTAAACCGGGTCGGTAAAGCCCAACAAATGAAAAGACTAAGCTTTAAATACCACTTGTAGGGCGAAGGGGCGGACTGAGGGGGGTGACTAGTTTTTTCTAAAAACATAAACTTCCGGCAAAACCCAAAATAAAAAAGGCAGAATTAAAACTATCGGTTTTGCCAAGACACACCCCCTAACTATAACCTACACCTACAAAGTATGTCTATTATCCCAAACTAAGGACCAAGCTAAAAGCTCCCTAAACAAGCCCAAAGGATGCAAGGTCACACAAAAAAAAAAAAAGCAACCGTACTCAAAGCAAACCGGGCCCCCACCCATTGCAGTAAGCAAAGCACAAAGAAACCTAACCCCAAACTACAATGCCTCTAGCAAAAACCCAACCCCAAGTCAACAAAAAGACCCAAAAACTTACTTATCTACACAAACTAAGCAATGTACTAACAAGGCTACACAAGCCAATTAGCCACTCAAAAAGCTATTTTTCTATGCACACAAGCTAGGGGGGCAACTATTTTAACAAAACACATGAAACTAGTTACAAAAGAAACAACTAACCCCCAAGCCAAGAAAAGAATAAGAAAACAAAAAGCAATAAATTTGGGGAGAATGCAAACCACCGAGAAGAAACAAGGGGGACACGGTGATTTTCTCCCAAGGTTCATTTTGGCGCCCCCCCAAGCTAGCCCCCCGTTGTTTTCGACCAAAAACATTTTGGTTGATTCGGGGGCTAAAAAGGCGTTCACAAGCCTAGCCCGCAAACTCGGGAAACCCAAAAAATCTACCCACAAGTGAGGTAGCTCAATGACACCTAAAACCTAGAGTTGCCCCCTTGCGATACCCCGGGGGGTGACCCAAAATACCCCCACAAAGACTTTTTCCGGAGCGCCGCAAAAATCTTTTTGGCCGTTTCAAGAACCCTCAATCACCAACCCCTTAAAAAGGAGGTGGAAACCCTTTCCAAGAGTAACAAGCACCACCCCCTTTCAACACGTTTCACCTAGTGCCACACAAAGCTTCTCCCCAAAGAAAACGCCCCCCTAGAGTTCACTCACCTCGCAATTAGAATCGCACTTTTGCTTGCACAAGTGAGTTAGGGGGCTCCTCCCCCAAGCACACTAAAGGCAACAATTTTCCCCAAAGGGGCCCAACCGGGCCCCAAAAGGGCCCCGGCCCAAGGGTATAAAAAACCCAAACCCAAAACGAAACTAGGCGCCCCCCCCCAAATTCACTGGGCTTCCTGCTAAACCCCGGGACCCCCAAACCGCAGGGGTCCAAAAACAATAAACGTGCGCGCCGGGAAACCCCCTGCCCGTTTTTGAATCCGCCCTTTGGCGCGCTCGCCAAAACCCCCTTGCCCATGTGTCCCCGGGCACCCCAACTTTTGCGCCCCGGGGCCCAAACCCGCTCGTTGCGTCCGATGCAACACAGAGAGCTCCCGAGAGCTCCTTTTTTTCCCCCGGGAAAAGTGTCCGGGAAACTCCAGCGCCCGACCACACCCCAAAACTTTCTAGACTCAACACAGAGCCGAACCAGAGAGGTCCAAACCTCCGGACCGGGGCCCAGAGTCGCTGTCGGGGACCAAAAAAACCGCTCCGGATCCTCTGAGTTGGGAAAGGGAAAGCGAGGTTAGTTTCCCGGGAAACCCCCTTTTCGAGGGCCCCAAACCACACCCCTTTTTCCCTCCGGACGAGCCCCCCGGACCCTCACCCCCCCGACCCAAAACCCGACTGTCCTTCCTCCTTGCTTCTCATTTTTTTGCAAACAAAAATTTGGTTTTTCCCATCTTTGCTGGTGCTAGCTTTTTCACAATGTTTTCCAAAGCTTTTTTTTCACTTTGCTCTCACCCCCCCACTCACCCAAAAGAAATCGCAAAGTTAATCGCTCACGGGGGGCACAAAGTTTTAACCAAAAAAATCCCAAAAAAGGGTTTGCCCTCTTGATAGTACGGCAATCTACCCCTAAACCCGGCCCATATACTTCTCTACACACCAATGACCGGGAAAGAAAGCCCCAAAGGTTTAAAACCCTTTCCCTTTGGGCACTTTCCAAATTCCCCTCTCCTCCAATGTTGATGCAAACAAACACCCACCCCAACCTAACACCAAATTAAAAGTTTCCACCCATATAAATAAACGTGACCGAAATTGGGTTCCCATCAAACTTAGCCCCTCACTTGCTCTCCACCCCGGCGCAAGAAACACCACTTGCCCTTCAAAACTTTGAAACCCGGGGCCCATCAACCCAAAAGCCCATCTTATCTTCTCACCTTAAATCACGGACTCCATGTCTTTCCCTCATGTGAATAAGCCCTTGATCACAAAAAAACAAAATTGGAACTAATCTCCGTGAAAAAATATCCCCCAAACACAAAATTATTTTCCCCCCTAAGTGGTCACCAATTACCAAAATCCCCACAAGGCCCCTTTCAGAAAGTTTTTGCCTCGTGGGCGCTAAACACACACATACTCCACCTGCACCCCCGCCATCGTGCCGCTCAAACATGTGGCCAAGCTCAACAACGATAGCCAAAGCCCAATAAGGCTAGGAAGATCCTTTGAGGTTCATTAGAGCTTTGGGCACCCGCTGGGGAGGAACTGGAAGGCCTGGGTTGGCCGACGTGAAACCTGCAGCGCCATCGGCCGCCAGGGACGCGTCTAATTTACTTGGGTTTATCTTTTTTACAACTAAGGGGCCAGTTTAAATTTTAAATTCACAGGATCTTTCCTGGGGGTTTTTTTTCGCGGGAGCCCTCACCGTCGGCGAGCAAACCAAAAGGGTTTGAGCACCCCCCTTGTGTGGGGTTGCTGACGCTGGGTCTGCTGACGTGTGGGTCCCCTCTGTCGGGACTGCGAGTGCTTTGGGCTAATTCATTTTTTTTGCAGATTTGATTGCAAATTTTTAAAAATTTAAACAGAAAAATTTCAAAAAATTTGGTCAAATAATGTAAAAACCAAATTTTTTTTTTTTTGGGCTATGAAAATACTTTATTTTAAAAAAATTTAAAACCCAGGCATTTTTTTGAACAAATTTTTTTATATACTAAAAAAAACAAATTTGGGTACAGCAAGCATCCATATTTCTTTTTAAAATTTTAAAAATTTCAAAACGGTTTTTGGAAAAAGTGCAAAAAAGGGAAAATTTCCAGTGGGGTAGGCTATTTTGACATTTTTTCCCTTGTGAAAAATGTTAAGCACCAGAAACTAAATTTTGGGAATTGCTATGTATTTTAATTTGAATGAAGTTTGATTTCTTTATAAAGTCTTGTAGTTTTTTAACATTTGAAAAATAAATATGTTCTATGTTTGGTAGTTTTTTATAAAATTTTCAATAGCTCAGTGTGAGCAAGAAAAAAATAAAAAATCTATTTTTTAAACCTTTTTTAAAAGTGCAAGAAATTCTATGAATAAAAACTGCTTGTTTTCTAGTCAAAAAAAAAGTTATAGCCTTTACTACTTGAAGAAGGGGTTTTTTTGGGGGAATGTGTTAAATACCAAATTTGTAGAAAATTGTGTCTTCCCTTGCCATTTTATAAAGTTTTGGGGGGTAAATGGTTTAAAGCACTATAGCTTTTCTAAGTAATTTGTTAAAAAACGATGGCAGCAAAACAATTTTAATTGCTTGCTTAGTTTGACCGCTTATAAAGGGGTTCCTAATTAGCAATAAAAACCCAATTTGTGGTAATAACATTTTTAATCAATCGTGTTAAATTCTTGCCAAAAAAATACCTTTTTGGTTTTGGGTTTTTTAAATGTATTTTACAAGTTGAGAATAAAATCTTTTTATTTCATGTTTTTTACTAAACAATTTTTAATAAAAATGCTTATGGGGTCAATTTAATTTGGGTTTTAAAGCTGGAAATGTTTAAAAAAGAAATTATAGAAAATTTCATAACCCTTTCAAAGAAAGTCCCTGCTTGCAAGTTTTTTGGTCTTTTGTACCTGGGTTATGTGGAGGGTCTTTTCTTGAAAGTCCAATTTTGCAAGGCGGTCTTTTTAAAATTAACCGATAGGGGTGGATGGTCTTTTAAACCCCCCACGATGATAGGTTGATAGGCATGGGCGGGTTTATTTTTTGCTACCCGGGAAAAAATAACCATGGGGAAAGGGTAAAAAATTGAATCGGGGGGACATGGTTTGGTTTTACCATTTAAAACTGGAGGTCTGTTTGACAAGTTCTCTCCGCCTGTGTAAAAAAAGACACAAGACCGGGCTAAAACATCTATTGAGTTGAAAAACATGCCTCCCCCTAGCTGGCTAATAAGAAACTTTCAACTGCGAAGCCAAACTTTGTAGTTGGGGGGCCGAAAAAAACCCTATCAGGGGGTCTTTAAAATATCATAAAGGGGGTAAAACAACCGTGGGAAATTTACGACCGATCAAACCGGTAGGGCCAACCAAAGGGCAAAATGGGCATAAAGCGACCTAGCAAACCGTAGTCACTACTCATCCCCTCTAAGGGGGAAACCTATTACGGCCTTTACATCAACTTTTAATAAAATTTATAAACAGATAAAGGGACCCAATCACAAAAAAACAAAGAAAAAAAAGGGGTTTATCTAACAAATTCCATTTTTTTTTGGTGATCAAATTAAATTTTCCTGGGACTTTTCCAAAAAGGTGAAAAAAGGGGAAGCAAATCAGAAAAAAAAGGGGGGAAAAAAACCACACAGGTAGTTTTCTTTTTAACAAAAGGAAGGATGGGGAAAAAAGGCCCCCGGAGAAGGGGGACCGAGGAAAGCTGCCAAGTGGGCCCAACCGGCCCGACCCCAAATGCGCCCGGGCACCCCCCTGGGCCCCCCTTTTCGGCACCCCTTCAAAAACTTCCTCCACGGGCCCTTTGAGGAGTCATCTCGGGCCCAAAAATAAAGTCATTTGATCAACGACTGTCGAAAAACCCCACCAGGCTAAAAATAGAGGGCAGACCCCCCCTGGGGGCATCTCATCTAAACCCTTTTTTCAATTAAATTTTCATTCAGGGGTCCATCATAGGTTAGAGGTGCCCCCCCAATGGACAACCTCTCTAGTTATTATTTATTAGATCTAGATAATAAAAAATAGGGAGAGCAGAAAAAAGTTTTGGGGGAGGGTCGACCTGTTGGTGCTATCTTCTTCGGCTTGAAATTTTGGGGGGGACCCAATTCCCCTTTTATCTGGCTCTTAGCCCGTCTTCAGTAAACGACTTCTAAACCCAAAGTAAGATTTGTTTATATTTTTCCCTTCCTGGTTCGTGGTTTTTTTTTATTGCTCTAACCCTTTTATGCATGCTTGGATTAATTTTTAAATAAAAAGTGTAAGGGGGGAAATTTTAGACTTGGGAAAACCCAATAAAAGTCCCATAAAATTCTAAAGGGGGGGTTTAAAAATCGCGTACGGGACAGGTGCTTCAGTCCTCTTAGTCCCCCTCCGTATTAAAGGACCTTGCGGGTTTGTATAGTTATCTAATGTGGCGACTCTATTTGAAAAACCCCTTTTTCAAATTTAAGGGCCCCCCAAGATGAAATTGTGGAAGACATAAAATTTTAACCCAAGTTAAACCCTAGAAACCTAAGTTTTTCCTCTCAAAAACTCCTAAAATCGACCCAACCCGGGATTACTGTTTCCAAACAAGTTATTTTCATTTTTAGTTTTTTACCTTATCAATTTATATCCAAGATTCTATCAACCCCTTTTTTTTTTAAAGTTAAAAACGAATTTGATCTGACACTTTCCATTGGATACGTTTTTTTTAAAAAACCCCCCCGGGGGGAAAGCTAAACCGGAATAATTTCTTTGAAATTTTATTTGTTCCTTAAAAATACCAACAAGCTTTTTTTGGCGCCGGGGCCAGGGAAACGGTTGTTGAGTTAACTAGGGAACCTTTTTTAAAACCTTTTTCTTTTATCCTTTATCCTTATCTTTTATCTTTATCGCCCCCTTCCCAATCTTCTATTCTTTTTTCTTATCTATCCCTTTAAACCCTTGTTTAAACATGGTTTAATAACATTTCCCTATCTATCAATATATATCAACCCCTTTTCGGAAAATAAACTTTAGACCACCAAAATTGTTCATAAGCCCCAATCACAATATCGGTTTTTTGGTGATATGCCCGGATTAAAAAAAATTTAGTTCAAAAAACCTTTTTCGGGAGAAGATAAAAAAAACCCCCTTAAAACCCCAAAACCTACAAGAGTTTGCTCGGAAAATTGGCCCCTCTTTCGCATAAGATGAACCTTAAAATAGAACCCTCTTTCTCTCCCCTTTTGACGGAAAAGCTAAACAATGGCATAAACTTACAAACTGGTTTGTGCAAGGAAAATTGGGAAAAGATGTTAAGGACAAAATTTTCTCAAAAAATATTTCCAACTTAAAGGGTGATTAACCTTCAGAAAGAAGGGTTTTTAACTTTAGGCAACTAGAAGTAATCTCTTTGCAATACATGGGACCCGTTTCATTCCCTTTCCCCCTAAAACGGGGGCCCAAAGATCTTGGAAATTCTAAACCCCTTCCCTTCTTCAAAAATTTTTAAAAAGGGCCCCTTTGTAAAAAAGGGGAAAAAAACCCCTTGATAAAAGCCTCTGGAGGAGTTTTCTTTTTTTTTTGTCTACAGTGGGAAAGGGCCCGAAACTTGACATAAAAAGGGGAAAAACCCCCTTTTCCTAGCATTCAAAACCCAAATTCCTTGAGAAAAAAAGGAATCAATTTCTAGATAGGAATTTTTGATAGTTAAATCAAAACCCACCCCCAATCCAAAGTTTTAAAAACTATAAATCCAAAAACCATCAAAAAGCTCAAAACCTCCAAGGGAAGAAAAAAATTCCCCCTTTTTTGGAAAAACCTAATATTTTCTAAAAATGATGGTTTAAAAAATTTTCCCCAAGTTTCCATAAGAAATTTCAAGTAAATTATAATTCAAATCTTTGCAAGAGGGGTTTTCTTTTAAAAAACGTCCCCTTCCCCCGGGAAAAGAAGTTTTTTACAGGGCCAAGTGATCCCCCATAGAAGGAAAGAAAAGCCATACGAAAACCCCTTTTTTCCCTTTATTTGTTCAAAGACAACCCAAACCCCCCAACCCAAACATTGACAGGGGCCCAAGAAGCCCCCAAGGGAAAACCGCCCGGGGAGATGCAAAAAAACAGGGGCTGGAATGCATAGAATGGAGGGATAAGGAAAAAAACCCTTTAAAAAGAATCCAACTTGGTTTAATTTTTCAACTCCCTTAAAAACAATCCCTTATCCAAATAAAGAGGAGTCCCCAAAACAAGCCCAAATTCGAGGCCCACCAATCCAATTTTGGAACTGTGAATATCCAAAAAGAATCCACCAAAGAGTTTTGGAGAGGAATAAATATAAAAGAGCATGGAATCTTCACCAAAACCATCCCCTTTTTCAAATCTAGGCTCATATGAACATCTTCTCCCAAAATTGGGTCTCTCTAAATTCCCAAAGAAATGACATTTTTCAAAAACCCTTTAAACATTTTTCAATTTAAAAAAAATTTTAAAAAAGGGGGGGTTGCGATGCAAAATTTTTATAAAAATATTGTAGATCTTGTTGTTGAATCTTGAGATAGGATGGAGGGGAAACCCACTTCACAAAATCATATTTTGAAAGGTTTCCCCAAAGGACAATTTAAAGCCTAAAACAAGCCCTCTCAAGACCCAAACAAAAAGTTTTTTCCCCCTTTTTCGAAACGTTCCCAAAACTTGTGAAAACGAGCAAAAAGAAATATGTTTAATTTTTTCCTTCGGGTATTTTTGTAAAAAAACCCTTTTCCATTTTGGAGCAGAAAAAAAATGAAGGAACGACAAAAATAAGGAAAGTCCAAAATAATAAGCAACATTGAATTATATTCATCCAATCTTGATTTTTTTCAATTCACTTTTTTGGCCCGTTTTTTTTTTTAATTAAAAAATTCACTTTTAGTTTTTTTTTTTTTTAAAAACCCCTTGCCCCCGCAAAATTTTATTATTGTTTTTAAATTTATTATTTTTTTTTAATTTAAAACCCCATTTTATGAAATTAGACCCACAAATATCTTTAAAAAAATTAGACCAAGCTTAACTAAAAAGTAAGGGCCCAGTGGTTGGGCCCTGACCTTTGGGTAGTCCCAGGGACATAGGTTCGACTCCTCTTCCCTTTTTCAGGGGATTTTTTTTTTAAAAAAAATTAAAATTCCCTTATTGGGCGCATCTATGATGGGACACCTAAATTTTTTTTTTTTTTTTCCAGCTTTTTTAATCTTCTTTTTTCATTTTAAAACAAAACCCTTTATTTTAAAGGGGGCCCTGGGGACTTGTGTCCCTTTGGGCCTAAACCAAAGGCACATGTGAACCCCAAAAATGCAATCACATAAAAAAAAATAGTCCGATGCAAAAACCAAAAACAACTGTAGCAAAAGTACACACTTTTTTTCTCGCCTAAACACCCTTTTGTTGCATTTTTAAAAAATTTCTTATTGCAATGGGGGGAAAAAACTTTTTACCAAAGTACAAAAAGTTTTGGGAATTCAAACTTTTTTATTCATCATTTTAAATTTTTCATTGTAATAACCCACCCCTAAATTTCAATGGGTCCTGAAACTTCTTAAAAAACGTACCAAAAAGTTTTACAATTCTACTTTATAAAAACATCAGTTATATTATAAGTTTCAATAATCCAACACCCCCAAATTTTAATGGGTTTTGAGCAACCTTGGGAACCCACTAACACTGTGGGGAATAAAAGAAGAATACCAACTATGGGACTTATTTGGGAAAAAACACCAGATAGTTAAAAAAAACTAATCAAAATTAATGCTACGAAATTTTCAAACATGGCAAACGTGGGAAACCTATGACCACGGTGTATAAAAAAAGGGGTTTCCCATCGGGAAAAACATATTTCCAAAAGTTTGGATAAATGTTGCAGAACGTCCCCTTTTACCAAAAGATTTTCAGGGATTGCACGGGGGGTATGCGGAAAATTTGGTGCGAGTCTTGTAGTGCAAATAAAAGGGAAAAAAAATAAATCAAACAAACAAAAGCCGGAAAAAAAAGCAAATTTAAGGAAAAAAAGCGTCGGGCCAGCATGCACGTTTGGGAGAGTGCACGACGTCCCCGCGCCGACAAAAAACCCAAAGCTGTTGGGGGAAAGGGGGAAAACGTTTTAACCAGTCCCGCGGGGTCGGCTTTCCCCTTCCCCCCCATCCCCGGGAAGAGCTGCCTTCATTGCCTAATTTTGGGGCTGCCGGTGTCATGAATTATTTTAAACGACCAAAAACTACTTTGGGGGCCGCGGAGTGTTGGGTGCGACTACCCGAGAAAAAGGGTGGGGAGACACCCCAAAAAAAGGCAAAAATAAGGGGACGCTAAACCTGTACAAGGGACATTTAAAAAGGCCTCAACCATTTGGGTTTAAATTTTAAAAAACCCCTCGAAATTTTCCCCCCGAAAACCAAAGGGATTTCCGGGGGTTTTCCCGGGGTCCCCCCCGCGCAAGGACACTTTGTCCCAGGCTGCTTTTTCAGAAACACCCTGAGTTTTAAAAAATAAAACCCCCCGGTCCAATCGGTGAGTTTGTACAGTAAACAAGTTTTAGTTTTTTTAAAAGTTAAGACCCTACTTTAAAACTTTTTTTAAACAAAAAAGAATCGGGGTTTATTTTAAAACCCCCCCCTCGATTTTTCCTCGCACCAGAGCATTTCGGACCCGTGCCAAACGGGGCAAGGAAAAACACGTCCTAGGCTTCTTTTTCAGAAACCCTCCTCTGAGTTTGTAAAAATAAAAACCCCCGGTCCCCCAAACTGGTGAGTTGTACAGTAAACAGGTTTTTAGCTATTTTAATATTCAACCCTACTTAAAACTTTTTTTAAAAAACCAAAAAAAGAAAAAACGAGATCTCGTCATTTTTGCCTAAAAGCTCCCGCACGCAAATTTACATGGAGGGGCCCTCCCGTTTTCCCCCTCGGCCAGCACTAAAATCCCACACCCCCCGCGCCCAGCCCCCCCTCCTCATTCGTCTTTCTCTCTTCCTACCTTCCCCCCCCCGCCGTTTTCTCCACTCGGCGCTAGCCGCACGCTCCTCCTGATTGCGAGATCCCGAGCCCGCATGGGGCCCCCGCTGCGGCTGCTTGGGGCTGTGGGGAGAGCCCACGGTAAACCCCTTTCGCAAATCAACGTCCCTTTTTTCTTTTATCCGGGCCCTTCTCTTTTAAAAATAGATCTAATTTTTACATTTTTCCCCCTGGGCAGAAAACCCGGCAGGTTTCCAGATCCAGCAAACCCCACCCCCTGCCCCGGGACGGGGGCCCCCTGTGCTGGTGAGCGTTCCCGAACCTGGAGCTATGGCGGGGGCCCCGGGGGCGAGGGTTTTGGGCGGCGTTTTTTTCGGTGTGGGTGTGGCGCCCTCCCAAAAAGGTCCAATTTAGTCGGTTCCAAAAGACGTGCTTCATATGTTCCCACGCAGTTTTTACCCACTCTACTCCCCCGCAGTGGGCCCTTTCTCTCTGCCTTTTTTTTTTGATTCCCCGCTAATGGACAGGATGATGGGCCCCCCACATGACGGGATGTTGGAGGGGGGTTTGGGGGAACAAAAACAGGGACCAATGGTGGGGTTTCGTGGCCTGGGGAAATTGCAGATTCGTTTCATACTCTGCAGGTTTTAGATATGATCTTTCATCTAGCTGAATTTTGTCAAAATTCCTTTCATTTTCCCTCCAGTCCCCAGCACAGTTTGGCATAAAACCAGAAATTTATAGAAAAATCATCAAAGCAAAGTGGGTTAGATGTTGGTTTTTTCCCTTTATTTAAATTTTGTACAGTGACATCTGCGCAGCGTTTTCCCCCTTTAAAATTTTTTGGGAGTTACAATGTAAGGGGAAAAAGGGGAAAATTTTTAAATTGTTTCACTTAATTTTCAAAAAAGATGGGAAAGGGGGGGCCCCCCTGGGCAAGCGGAAAAGCTTTACCCCCCTGTGACCAAGAGGCCAGGGTTCAAGCCCCAGCCTCTGCCCCTTTTTGCGGGAAAGGCCGGGTTTGGGTATTTTCCCTTCCCCAACCCCGCAGTGCGGGAAAACCTACGGGAACCCGGTACGGCCCTTTTTCTTAATTACAAAATGATCTCCCCTTGGGAAATTTTTTCAGGGTTATTTTGGCCCCCCTCCTCTGATCTCCAATTTATGGATTTTTCTTCATCATGGGCTCCCCAATTCCCATGAAACCCCAAATTTTAAATTTAAAAACCCTTTTGCCATACCTGATAATTTTTTTACTTAAATTTTTTTTTTACTGCAAAATTATCTACGAGTTTCCTCCATCACCATCCTAATCATCCCGGTAGTGGGATATGTTTTTTTTAAAAAAGTCTTTTTTATCCTAGCATTATTTTCGACAAAACAATTCACGGTTTTATGTCATCCCCTTTTTTTTTGTTTCTCGATGGGTCATGCAAATTTAATTAACTGAGGTTTTTTTACTTTTTTCAATGGGTTTTTTTGTTAAATTTTTTTATGGGGTAGACAATTCTGGGGGAAACTTTATAAACCCGATAGAAGGCCCTGAAAACTCCCTACAATAATTTTAATGATTTCCCCCGGGCCGACGCTATACCTAGACACTTTTAAAAACCTTTTGGGGACCCTTTAATTTAAAACTATAAAAAGGGCTAAAGCAGGGTTAACCCCTGTACATTAAAATTTTTTTTTTTTTTGATTGTTGTTCAGAGCAATATTGGTGTCTTCATTAGTGGGGAAACTGAAGGAAAACTCAGTTTCTATCCCGCAAATTTTGGGGGAAAAACATAACCAAACTTTTCAAAGGTCTTGGTCGATTTAAATGATAAGAAGAGTGATCTGAAACCAAAATAAAATGAATAGTCAGGGGATCATGGGAAAATAAACGCTGACGGCTAAGATTGCAATATAAAATTTTACTATATATTTCCCAAAAAGCTTTCCCCCGTTTTAAAAAAAAAAATAAGGCCATAAAATTTTAGCTACCACCTAAAATTTCAAATCCCTATAGAAGTCTTAAAAAAATCTTGTTTTCTTTTAAATCCCGGTCCCCGAATATGTTTGGTCCCCCTAGCTAGAGCCCAAAGGGGGAAAAAAGACTAAATTTTTACATTAAAAAAATTTTATTATTGCTAATACTTGGATATATCATGCCTTGATTTTTTAAAAGTTTTCCCTTGGGTTAATGAATCCACCTTGAAGAAAAACATAGGGTTAGCAGAATTAAGTTGCATAGTTTCTATCCAACTTGTACCATTTTCTCTATTACCTTTTCCATTTTAAAAGGGGAAAATTTACCGCTGGCTGGCATTTAGCATCAAGGGATCTTTCGTTGTAATATTAGCTATGTGTTTTTTGGAAACCCATGACAGCATATTGTAGATGGGAAATTTATCAGTCTTGTGTCTCTGAAGCTGAAAAACCAAAAAAAATGGGTTTTTGTGCAAAAACATTTTATTGGGAATTTTGGGCTAAAAATGTTTTGTACCTGAAAATTTAAATTTTTGGGGCTATAATGAATACATTTAAAAAGTGTGGTTTTAAAAGAACTGTTTAAAGGGGACGATGATCATGCATGTGCTGAATGGCCATGAACTCGATGGCTGAACATAATCTATGGGCCCAAGGTGGTCATAAAAACCATAAGCGTGCCCTCTAAAATTTGGACAACCCGGGAAAATTTGTTGATTTTTTTTGTAATTTCTGCTACGGCATATTTTAACTTATTGGTTAATATTTAAATGCGATGATGTGGTTTATGATAAAAGTCAATGAAATACAATAACAAAAAATAAAATGGGTTTGATCTTAGGTTAATAAAATTTTAAATTTAAAAAAATAGTCAAATCTAAAAACTAGATAGTTTCTTCTGTTTTCAAATCATTATAGGGGGGCCCGAAGGCCCCCAAGTTTTTAATAAAAATCAAAGATTGGATGGACGGGATTTGCATTGGGCTGCAACATTTCCCAGCTTACCCCCGGCGGCCCCATCCCTAGGGCCCCAAAATGTGGGAAAAATTGTTTCCAACAAAAATAATAATCTTTTTTTTTTCAAATTAAAAATTTAATTTTAAATTTTTAAAAACCCAAAAAAAATCAGGTTTTTTTTAAAAAATTTAAAAAATTTTTTTTAAACAACTTAAAAATTTAAAATTTTTTTTATAAAACAATTTTAAAAAAAAACAAGCCCCAATAAAAGAGAAGGTATTTTTTCACAAAATTTTAAAAAAAACACGTAGCCTTTGGGGGTTTCTTGGACAAATTGACTCTTTGAAAGCAACAATTTAAATTTAAAGGAAAGGCAAAAATTTACCCCCCTTTTAAATTTGAAAAATAGTTTCCGAGACGGATGGGGCACCATTATTTTTTAGTTAGTTTTATTTTTAGTTGGGTTTTTAATTTGTTTTTTGTAAAGTTGTAGTAAATATTTATATTATAAAATTTGTTAACTACATTTGAGCGCAGGGTTTTCCGATGGCTGGGCCCAACCCCCTTTGTAGATTTGTTTACGGTTTCCCTCGATCATAGTTTAAAAAAGATCAGGTTGCTGCTAACTAAATGTTTTCCCGTTGGGCCCAAAAAACCCCGTTTAGCCCGGGTGTTTATTAACTCCTCTTCCCCTTTTCCCCTCCCACCGCTTCCCCTCGTTTCCCCCCGTTCCCCCCTCTCCTCTCTCTTTCCCCCGTCTTTCCCCCAACCCCGGGGGCGGCGCCAAACCCCGTGCTCGGCGGGTCGACGCGCTTGGGCCCCAGATCCGCGGGTTTTGGCCAATTTTTGCGTCTCCTTTTCCTCGCGCGCCCGGCTGCGGGGCCCTTTTTCGTGCCGTCCCCCTGCATTGGAGCCGCCACCTCCGGGGCTGTTGCGTGGTGGGGGGGGGTTGGGGGCCCTCCCCCCCTCCCCGTCCCCCTAAATGCCCCTCGTTTTTCTCCGGCGGCCGTCGCACTGTAGGGGGTGCCGGGGCGCCGCGCCCCACGCGAAACCTGGCCTACGCCTAACCCGCCCCCCTCTCTTGTGGTAATCCCTTTTTGCCTTCGACCCCCTGATTTTTTAAATTTTCGTCTTTAGTATAGACAACCTGTGTCGCCAATTTATTTGTGATTTTTTATAATTTTTTTGGGTTTTCTGTTTTTCCCTTTGTGCTTGCCTAAAAGAAGTGTTAGCTATTCATTGTGGTTATCTGTGTCTGTATTACAATTTTTTTGAAAATCAAAAACCCTTTCTCAAGTGACAATACTTCATAAGTGTGAGCTATTCTATTGTGTTTTTAAGTGCGAGCCCCCTCTATGCTCAAAAAAGGGGAAGGTACATGTGCTCGGGGGTTTTAAGGGCTTTTCAGTTTAAATGTTTTAAAAAAAAATAAGTTTTTTTCTGCAAAAAATTTGTTTTATATGGGCCAAGGGCCCCTTCAATTTCATCCCCTTTTTTGGCTTTTAAAGGGTTTTTATCAAAATGGTCCCAAAAAAAAAGAGGGTTTTCGTTTTTCTAACCGGGAAATTTTGTCCCTCAAATCACTGGTGAAACTTTTAACACCCTAAAGTTTTTTCCCTTTTCCCCCTTTTATCCAGGAAAAATTTGGGGACTCCAACAAGAGAGGAAATCAAAGGGGCAAACAATCCCCCAAAATTAAATTTTGAATTGAGTCGCCCTCAAAAAAAAAACCCCCTTCCCAAAGGGCCCCAAAGGTTTGGGATTTCTAATCCTATTGAAAATTTTTCCCTTTTTTCGTAGTTTAGTTTGACAACAAACACCTTAAATTTTTTTTCGTGTACCCTTTTGGGAAACGCATGCCCCCCTGGGGGTAATTTAGCTTTTGCGAAGGCTGCTTTTAGTGCTCACCGAATCGTGTTGCAACCGTTGTAGCAACAAATTTTTTTATTGTAATTGACCAATTAAACGAATCCAAAATTTGTAAACATTTTGGGGTTTGGATACTAGGGTCTATAAAAAGAAACAGGGAGTATCTTGGGCGGAGTTTAAGGGAAACATGGGGCCCCCTGGGCCTTTAAAACAAAACATTCCAACACCCTCTCGGGAGTCTCAAAAACCCGGTGCAAAGGAAATTGCAGACTGGAAAAAGAAAAAAAAACAAGAGCAAACACACTGAAACCCCCCACAGACGCAACTAGCCACTGCTGATGTGAAAGGGTGGAGCAAAAATCGGGGAAAGGGGGAGGACGGGGGGCCCTTGGTGAAAATGAACCCGGCCCAAAATGCGAGGTGGCGGAAAGTGGAGGCCCGAACACGTCGATGGCGACCCGAAACACGAAAAAAAGGGGCTAAAGGGGAAACTTTTCCCCCCTGCTCTTATTTCCCGTTTAAAAAGTCTGATTTGGGTAATTTTTGGGGTAAACCCCAAAAGGGTAGCAATGTATTTAGGCAAACCCTGGGCCCCCATGGCCCGTAAAACACACAATCCAACATTTTGGGGAAAAAAGCATTGAAATTTAGTAGTTTTTGGTCAAAGATATTTGATTATATTTTTAGGTTCATGCATCTTCCTAAACCATTCTTTTATGACAAAGGGGGACCCCAAGGGCGCTTGCAGGTGTACGGTTTTTTGCCACCATTGTTCGCCTTTACAGCAGTTTTAACTTTTTTTAATACACTTAACGATGTTCTTTTTTTCAAAAATAAATTTCTTGCCAAGGTTAATTTGTTTTTGAACATGATTTTGGGATCCTTTCTAAAGTTTTTTGGGGAAAAGGGGAAGACCCCTTTTAAACCGTAGTTTTTTGGCAAAGAAATTTGAATTTTATTTTAAAAAGGGCCAAGCTTCTTCCTATCCATTCCTTTTTGACATGGAGGAAACCCCCAAAGGGCTGGGTTGCCCGGGGTACATTTTTTGCCACCATTGTTTTGACTTCCCCAGCAGCCCTTAAATTTTCAATACACTTTAAAAGATTTTCTTGTTTCCTAATTTTAAATTTGCTTGCCATGATTATTTTGTTTTTAAAAATGATTCGTAGCCTTACTATGTTTTGGGGAAGTGCAAGACCTTTTAAACCCCAATATTTTTTGGATCAAAGATATTAATTATGATTTCAGGACATGGTTTTTGCCCATCCATTCTTTTAAGGGCTATGGGGCCCCCAAGGCTCTTGCAATGGACATCCACCGCCATTGTTGTTTGACCCGCAGCAGCCGGTAAACCCCCTTTTAATACACCCAAAGATGTTGACGTTTCATTTACCCTTTTTTCTCAAAACACATTTGCAACTGGATGCACAACTCAAAAGTTTGGGCTGCTTTTCTTCTTCACATAAATGTTAAAAACTTCATTGTCCCCCTTTACCCCTTGGGTTTATTTTACATGCTTAACTTGAAAAAATTACCCCGAAAAAAGATTGGGTTTTATATCTTTTTCATTTGGGGCTACTAAAGGGTGTTTCTTTACTTTATTTAAAAAAGTTATTTCATTAAAGATTATTTTTAAGCCCAAAAAAAAGTGGGCCCCAGAGGAAACAATCTTACAAAAACCCTTTTGTTTCTTCAAAAAAATAAACAAGTTTGAATTAAAAAGATTAAACTTTGAAACAAAAGCTTTTTAAAAGAGAGGAAAAAAAAAAATGCTTTGTCGTCCTTTCCAATTTCAAAAAAAATGGCTTTAAATAGTGTGGGTAAAAATGTAACAGCCCACGACATAAAAGAACAAATGGTTAAAAAAAACCCCAAACAATTTTAAAAGAAACAAGATCTGCAATTCCTTTTGGTTTTGAATATTTTTGATAAAGTCTCTGACGCTTTAGGTTTTGGGTTTTTGAACCTATATTGAATATGTGCTTTTTTAGCTTAATTTTTTAAAAGTTAATTTGGGAAAAGTTATTGGTTTTAATTTTTCCCCCAAAAAAATTTGGGTTTTCTTCCTTTTATCCAAATCGATTTTTCCCCCTGATCCTTCCCAAACTTTATTTTTTTATCCTCTGCTACATGAAAAAAACAAAGGGATTGTCCAAGCAAAAAATAATTTCCTCAGCAAAAGTTGAGTGGGTTTTCCCATGTTCAAAACTTTAAAGCAAAAACCCTAGACCGGCCTGTTTTTCCTCCTAGAATTTTTTTTCTATTAACCTTTTTATGTGCATAATGTAATCCTCAGACCCCCGTTTTTGGGCAGGTGCATTTGGAATTTATGCTAGATCCCCTCCAAACCTACCAATGATCCCAAACACACTATATAAAATCAAAGAAGACCATGGGTTCCGTAGACATATAGAAAAAGCCCAAAAAAAGTGTTAAATTGGTTTTTTCCCACTCTGACGAGGAAAAGATTAAATTTAACTTCCCGAAGCCCCTACGGGGTTTCACGAAAAAACAGCAGGAATCCCCCTTTGTTTAAGCACTAAATTTTTTTAGTTAAAGCTTTATTTGTAGTTTCTTCAGGATTCCCTTAGTATCGGAAAAAATTCCAATATTATTTTTTTTTTAAATTTTTTACTGATAAATTTTATCATTTACCCTTGCGAGTTTTGGGGATCTTTTAAGGAAAATAAGCCTACATCCCGGAACATGATGCCTTCTAAAGTTTTTTTACTTATGCAGAACATCCAAACATTTCCTAGATCTTCCTGTGATTAAAAAATCTCTTTCTTCTTTGGGTTGTTACTTCATTGACCCTGTCCTTTTAGGTTCTTTCTCTGCTTTTTTTTCTATAGTTCGGTATTTAGGAAAAATCGAGAATCAATCTTTGTTCATTCTTAACACCATAAGCGGGAATTTAAAATAATCGGAATCATGCTTTGTTTTCAGGGACGTCCCACTTCTATCTTCGGTGTTTTTCCCCTTTTTAAAAGAGACCTTTGAGGTTTTTTTTTACTCTTTTTTTAAACCCATTTTTCCTTTTTAAATTTCCCCGCATAGAAAATTCAAGGTGTTGGATTTTAGCTGAGTGCACTTTCACAGCCCAAAGAGGGAAAAAATGGCCTGCCTTAAAAATACTACCCGTCAAACCCCCATAATGGGATCCAAAGATGATTATCAAAATGAGCTATGATGATGCAGAAACAGACACCGGGGCCGCCCCGCCATCCTTTTCGGAATAAATTTTGCTTTTTTTTTGGGTTTTTAGTCCATTCTAACTGTAACAAAATGACAGTTTTTTGGGATACCCCATACAAAACCATTTTTCCCTTTCTATTTTTGGTAGCCGTAAAATGCCTCCTCACTGAAAGTGAGAAATTTAAAACAAACTTAAAGGGGTCTTCAATTGCCCTGTTAGCGGGTGACTTTAGTCAAAGGTAGGTTTAAATAAAATTTGTTACATGTTGGGGTTTTCCCGATGTAAAAAAAATATTTTTAAGATTATGTTAAAATACCCTGCAATATTTGTTAATATGAAAATTTTATTTTCCCTTTTCCCCCAATCCGCTTCCTATGAAAACAAAAAATATTTTTTACGCACATTTCCTACTAAATTTAAAAGTGCATCTTTTTACCAGCTTGTCACTTCCACGCCCCCGCGAAAGGGGCCGCTCAACTATAAAAACAACAAAGGCACGGGCTGAGCCACAAGAGGGCCCTGCCCGCCCCTAAGCCCATCAAGGAAAACTGACTCTAAAAATTCCCCGGAAAAAAAAAACAGACAACTGCCCACCTGAAGGAAAAATTTAGATTTGTGGGGAAAAATTTTATGGGAAGGGAAACTCAGGGTTTCCAAAAAAGCTGGGTAAAAAAATATTTGCCAGAAACAGGGGATGTCAAAAAGATTAAAATTTTAAATTTAAGTACTTTGTATAAATTTTTTAAACATGTCCCTACTGTTTAAAAGTTAAATTTACTCAAATAACAAATTTTCCCCAAAGCGGTAATAAATATTTGCCCCGATCCGTGATGTCTATAAATTAAGTAAAAAATTTTTAAATACTTCGTAGAACTTTTTTTCAACTGTCCCCCCTACTGTTAAATGTTAAATTGGGCTTCAAATAACATTGTTTTTAAAAAAATTAGGAAGTGGGGGTTTTAAAGCTACTTTCAATATGAAGAAAAAAAAATTGTTTTCCCCCACCACAGAGGAAATCGCGGAGGGACCGGTGACGCCTGGGGCGACGCTTCCCGCTTCCCGGGGGGGGTGGACGCTCGCCCGAACGACTGGTCCCGCACCCGCTCCACTAAGGACCAGGGTCAAGGATCACTGTTTGGGATTCTCTAACGAAAAAAATAAATCCGCAAACGCACGGATAACCGTGTAGCTTTTTACCCCTGAGTATTCCAAAGGGAAACGAATTTTATGGGGGAAACCCAAGTGAAAATAGAAAAGAACAAGAACGGGCCCAAAAATAGATAAGATAAAAGTTAAAGAGATGTTAAGTTTTCTAAAAGGGGTTTTTCTAGTCAAAGGCCCACTATACTCTACTTACTTTGGACAACAGAAAATTCCCCGACTCTCACCAAAAAAACTGGGAAAAAATTTGTCCGGGGGAAGGCTTTCCAAAAACCAAAAAACACCAACCCAAACGTTTTTTTGGAAATACAAAGGGCCTTTTCAAAAAATTCATCTCTGGGGGACCACAACTATCCGTAGGATGGGGGCAAAAAACAGGAAACCTAGTCTAAAACTACGTTTTACCATCGCTTACTTTTCTAATTCCTATCGTAAACCCAAATACTCAAAACGAGCCCGGAGATCCCGTAAAAAGAATAAATAATTAAGAACAAAAATAAGATAAATTTAAAAATTTTAAAAAGAAGAACCTGGGGGAAATTTCTCAGAACCAATGCTACAAAGGTTTCAATGTTTAGGAAGATCCGCAAATCCGCTCCTCCAAGCTGCTCCCCCCCTCCCTCTCCCCCCGCTAAATTAAAAAACTAGATGAACAGAAAAAGAAAACTGAATTTGACAACAAAAGGGGCCCTCCCTTCTCTACATCTAATTGAAAACCCCAAACCTTTTCACTGGAAAAATAATTTGGGTGAATGATCCCAGGGGTCAGGGGCCCCTTCTTAAATAGCTTTCCCCAAATGAACGTGGGGCCCTTTTGGAAACGAACAACCATAGGGAAGGGGATATATTCACCTCAAAGGCGGGGGAGCATGATTTCCGGAAGCAATCCGAATTTGGGTCTGGCCTTTAAGGGGGGGCGCCCTGACTCCAGGGCCCGTTTCCCCCTCCCCTTCGTTTTCCCTGTCTCCTGGAACCAAAACTTTGAGTAAAAGAAAAAATTTTACAATTTTAAAAAATTATCTCTATTAAACAAGGGCATGTGGCCTTTCCCTTTTTTTTTTCCTGATAACCCCCTGCATAAACAGACCTTCACCAAAACTTTTGGGAATTTTGTTAATATAAAACCCCCAATTCTATCTTTGGTTTTTTTTAAAAAACCTTTTTTTATTTTAGTTTTTACGGTTAAAAAAAGGTACTTAAGGGCCCTCCAAAACTCCCCCAAGCTTTCCTTTTGCCGACCCCAACAAAAAAATGAACTCAATGAAGAATTTAGGAGGTTCAAAAATGCTTTTTACACCCCAAAGGTACACATGCTTCCAAAAAACCCAAATTCTCCTCTAGATTAGAGTAAACTATTATGAAATTTCCCAAAATTAAACCCCAAAAACTTTTCCATGGGGCTTTTACCATCACTTGGGCTTGAGCAATTGAAAAGTAGAATGAAACAAAACCAAACACTAGCTGAACTCTCCACTTTTCCTTCACCTGGATTTTGCAAATTTTCAAAATAAAACCCCAAAGTCCTTTTGTATACCCCCCTCAGGGCTCTCAATATTGGTATTTTTGGGGTCCCCACCAAGGGAAAAAATGGTGTTAACCCTTCTCGAATATTATTTGGAACAAAGGGAAATTTTAAAAATGTGGGCCCTTTTCCCCCTCTCAAAACCCATAACTAATAGCAATAAGGAGTTTATAGGTTTGGGGGGAAACCCTCAAAATATAAAATTCAAAGCAAATGTTGTAAATCAAACAATGGAACCAAAAGAAACAGGGGATTTCAACAAATCAAGATTTCATGTGTAAGGGTATAAGGGCAAAAACATTTGAGGAGTATAATGAACAAACATTTTCCCCCCTTGGGGGGAAAAACTTTTTAAAAAAACCCCCTTTTAAATAAAAATGGGTTTTGGGAAAAAATGACTTTGCTTCAAGAATTGTTTCCAAATTTTCAACTGCCCCAAAGGGAAAAAATTTATTGCTAATGCCAAAATATCCCACTTGTTTTTGAAATGTATTGGGGAAAGAATTTTATCTTTCAAAATATCTTAAGGGGTTAAACCATGTTTACTTTAACCTTTACTCGAAGGGGCGAGCAAAAGACTTAAGCTTGGGGGGTCTTTTTGAGGTTTAAAATTTTCAAATTTTCTATGCTCAAAAACCCCCCGTCAAAAACCTCACAATTTAAGGGACATAAGCATATCATGAGTTTTTTTACCAATAACTATTTTTAAAATGTTCCCCGGAGTATTTCTTTTCAGGACTATTGGGAAAAGGGGAAAAAAATGACTTTTGTGGGGGAAACCCCCCCCTTTCCCCCGCACCCACAAGAAAGAAAAGGGCCCCCCTTTCGAGTAAGGGGGGCCCCAAACCCTCCCTTTGCCGATCGACCGACCCATCAAGGGGACCCCCCCAAAAAATTTTAACCACTTCCATTAAAAATAAAGGGGCCCTGCATCTTTGAAGGCTGGAGTGGTCCCACAAATCATAGGGGGGGCAACCGACTGCCCCCCCCCCAAAATGGCTTGGGGGGCCACCCTTTATCCAAAACCTCCCCTTTGCTGCCGCCATGCAAAGATCACATGCCTTTAATTAAAAAAGCCAAAAAAACCGTGAAGGGATCTTGCACCCTTTTATCAAAAGGTGGTTAGGATCCAAGGGCTCCCATCATCCATCACGCCCGGGTCATGACATGGTGGGGAGTAGCCCTTTCCCACCTCCTCCCCCAAAAAATACCCCCTCACTCCTCTCATTCAAGACACCCCCCACAAGGAGGGGGCTCTCCCCTTTTCCCCCTCAAAAAAGTAGCACTTTAGTAAGGGTTAAATGTTTTGGAAAAAGTTTTGAGTTAGCCTGTGGTCCCTTTAACCCCTAGTCTTCCCCGGGGGTCTGGTATCTTTTTAGTATTTTTTTTCGCTCTTTTAAGACTTGATTTTTTTTATAGTTTGTCTTCTCTACTTTGCCTTTTACTTTTCTTTAGTACATTTCTAGTTATGTTGTATTAATTGGGTTTGCAAGTCATATTGTTTTTATAGTAAGAAAAATGGAATAAACCTTTGGGGCTGGTTCACCGCCCTTAAAAACCCCTGCCTAATCAATTTCACCGGACATTGGATTTAAAAATAGTGAGATATAGGTAACAAAGGGGGCTAACTAATTCTTACCTGTGTCTGCGTTTATTTTAACAGGTTTTTTTGGTTCCCCAAATAGGGGGGGGACAAAAACCCATCTAGGGTTTTATCCCCCCCACGTCGGCCCAAATTCTTAAAAACTAGGCCTTCTTGGCTAGGAAAACGGTTTTAAACAGCCTTTTTTGCTAAGTGGCCTAGTGGCCCGAAAAGGGAATTGGTTTTGAATATTTTTTTTTCCTTTAATAAAGACTTTCCCTTTCTAAGTTTAAAAACCCCGCAAAAAGAAAGATTTTTTGGAAACCTTAAAGCTCCTCCGCTGTCCTCCCCCCCTTTACTAAACTACTCTTTAAAACAATGGAACTTCCAAGTGGTCCCTTTCACTTTTCATATATATCATTTAACCCCCCACCTAGTTTTTGTTGGGATAAGTTAATGGATCATCATGGTTAGCTAACATTTCTTTAAAACCCTTGCTTCCCCAGGGAAAAAACGATTTTCCCCGGGAAAAACTCTGGGGGAAATGCTAAAAAAAGGGATTTCCCCATGGGCTTTGCGGGGGAAATACTCCTGGGTGAAATCTACCAAAAAGCATTTCGGCGCCGTTTCCCCGGGGGAAACCCAATTTTTTAAAGATTTTGATACTAAAATTTTTGTCTGCTAATCTAAAACTACCACTAGCTATTGGGATTCCCCGTTCTGTTAAGGTGGGAAAAAACAAAGGAAAAAACACCCCTACTCGAAACCCCCGGTGTTTTTTCCCCCAGAAAAAAGAAGAAAAAAAACATGAAAGGGGCCCAGGGTTTTCTGATCCCTTCATGAACAAATAATTGTTCAAAAATTTTCCAAACCAATTTACAAAAAAGGGCGTAATTTTTATACATTTTTTTTAACCCCAGAAAATAAAGAGAAGGCGCCATCAAAAAAAACCCAAAATTGACAGAGCTAATGCAATCACAATTCCGTTTTTCCCAAAACGGGATGAAAATGGAATCAATCTAGGTAAGTGAGACCCATCGGGGGGCAAAACCCGACATTATCCTTCACTCCTTTTTTATTGTTTCCCTTTTCCCACACAGCTTTTTTTCTTAAAAAACATTATTCTCTAGTGCTTTTTTTGGGAAATCCCCCAGATTCATGCAAAAATCCAACATTTACATCAAATTTTTTTTTCCAAAACCCAAAAAATTTTTATTGAATTCATTTCTCCACCCCATCCCCTAAAAAAATTAAAAAAAAAAAAATCCTCCCAAATTTTACCCAAAATCCCTGTTCTTGTCTCTAATTAAAACAAAACTCATTCAATGCTTCCTTTTTTTATTTTTGTATGTTTGGGTTTTCAAGTTTCCGGTTTGAAACGTACTCCCCCTAGGGTTTTTTTAAAAAAAGGGGATGTTTCTTAGGTTAAATATTTTAACCCAAAAAAAAAAAAGGCATGGTGTCAATTTTGGAAATTTTTGAATCAAAATATTTTTTGTATAGAATTTGGGTTTTTTGGACTAACCCTTTTAAGAAACCTTTTAAAATTTTGGGGAAAAGTCCCTGAGATCATTCTTGGAACAAATCAAGGGTTTAGGTAAAAACCTTTAAAAAATATTTTTCTCATCCTTGCCTTTGCCAAAGTTCGATTTCGAAATTCAAATGAACCAAAAAAGAACCATTTGAAACATATGAAAAATATTTTTAAAGGGTAAACACTAAAAAACCCAAATTTTTTATACAAAAAACGACCTCTTGCTTGATGAAAAACAAATACCCTTCTTGGGAAAAAAATTGTGTATCCCTTTGGGCAAGTGTTTTCTACAAATTTTAAATTTCCCGGGAAAAGGGAAAAAAAACAATGGGGCAAGAAGGGGGCATGCCAAGGATAAGAAAAAAAGGGGGTGAATGCCCACTTTCCCCCAACAACAAAAAAAAATCCACCAAACCAAAATCAAAAGAAGAATCCCAAAAAAGGAAAAGGCCCGGGAAAAAAGTCTTTTAAATCCGCATCCCTTTAGGATTGCGGGCATTGGACTTGAAAACCCAAAGCCCTTTGTCAGAAATTTAAATTTTGGGATGTATCCACATCTGATTCTCCATTTGCCCAAAATCCCCTTTTTTGTTTCATTTTGGGTTTTCAAAAAATTTTAAAACTCAAAAACCCCAAAACTCTTCCGCATAAAAATTTAAGGTAAAAAATAAAAATGAGTTTTTTTAGCTAGTTTGTGGGCCCAAAAAGGGGGTCGGCCCGACCCCACCAGGTGCCACCGCACTTTGTTTTCACCTTGGAATCATGTTTAAAAAATGTTTTTATGTCCAAAGGGGGAAATGTTGAAGGTCCACACAAAGGGTCGCTGACCTTGGGGCCCAAAGGGCCCAACACATCACCATGTTCCTCCCACTTTGCTTGCCTAAGTATCCAAGGTGCATTGCTCAAAAGGTTTTTAAAATTTGAAAACTGAGCAAAGTAGGGGGACACACTTTGATCCCCTTTTGGGCAAAACACTTTTTTGGTAGAGCTTTGGTCCTTCCTGCCTCCCCCTTTCTCTCTGCCATTTCTCAAAGACACACAACTACCCAAAATATGAAAAGGGGGATCTTCCCAGTGCCCTTTTGGGCTTTTCATGCACTCAAACTTCATTTTTTGTTTTCAACTAAACACAAGGAAACAAAACCTTAGCTTTTTGGGAGGAATAGGGGGCATGAGGGGTCGGGGCCCACCCCCATAGTGGGCCCAAACACCTCCCCTTTTTTTCCTTTTTCCCTTTTCTTAGGAATCCAATGAAATGGGCCCCTGAGTATTTTTTTAGTGGGGGGTGCAACAGCAGGTCGCCCGACCCCGCCATTAATTCCCCCTTCAGTCACTTCTTTTCAAACCCTTCCTCCTGTTTGAAATTTAAGAAAAACTTTTAAAAAATTTCCCTTTTTCTTGTGCCAAATTTTTTCCCCCCCAAAAATGATAACTCAATGACAAGAAAGTCTTCCATGAAAATTACTCAATTTTTAATAATCTTTTCTTTTCAATAGAATTTCAAAAATCCTTGTGTTTTTCATATG
Source organism: Microstegium vimineum (assembly GCA_022036555.1). Taxonomy (NCBI): domain Eukaryota; kingdom Viridiplantae; phylum Streptophyta; class Magnoliopsida; order Poales; family Poaceae; genus Microstegium; species Microstegium vimineum. Next base: position 26,566,539 of record CM039133.1, on the reverse strand, counting down.
ATGCCTTGGTAAACCCTTTTAAAAACTATACCAAAAATAAACCCAAACACCTAACGACCGGGGGTTAAAAAAAGAATTTAAACTAGTCTTGGCCAAAGATTCCCATGGTTTTAAAAATCAAAAATCCCTCCCCCAATTTCGAGAGGAAATTTGGGTTTTAAAAGAATCCCTGGAAATAACAATTGACAAGAGAATTTGGGAAAGGGGAAAGGTATCTCAGGTGCAGGTAGGGTTTTCCAAAAAGTAATAAAACCCCTTCTCCAACACCCAAAACCATTGGGGTTTTCAGGGCCCTTCTGAAAAACTAGATTGGGGAGGTTTTTCTCCCCCCCCCCCAAGGGGGGGACAAGCTTGGGGGGGGAGCCCCTCCCCCCACTAATCCCCCGCAAACAAAGTGGGGTGAAAAGAGCAAGCTTGGGGGGGTCCTCTCCCCCCCAAAAGGGAAGTATTATTATCCCACAAGGTGGGTTTTTTGGTTAGTGTAACACCCCGGGTGTTTAATCTTGTTTTAAAACTCTTAAAAATTTAAAAATTTTATCATGTCATCATATCATTAAGCATCAAAATTTATCTGTTTGGGAAACCTGGGGTATGCAATTTAACAAAAAAAAGGTTTTTAAAAGCTGGTTCGACCTTGTTTGTAAGCAAGGGCCCCTTTTTCAAAATCTCAAAATTTAAAAATTTTATTTCCAAACCCTTTTCCCCCCAAAGGGGGTTTGGGTTAAAAAACCCCAAAAACGAAATTTTTAAAAAACTATTAAAATATTTGGGTTGTGGTTTTTTTAAAACAAAATTGTAGATCTTGAGGTTTTAAATCTTTTTGTGTTCAAAAGTTTTTTCCTGAAAACCCTGGAAAAACTTTTGCATTTTGCAAAAGAGCACAGGGTCCCTTCTGTCTTTTTTCCCCGAGCAACTTTCATGGCCGGGCGCTCTCGAAAGGGGTCCGACGCCGACAAACCGCCCGGGACCCCGTCTTTTCGTGGGGGGACGTGGCGATCTTGGGGGGAGCCCCCTTGCCCTCTTTTAAAAACGGGGCCCCGCCTTTTTTTCTTTCCTTTCCAAACCCCCTGCTCCACCCCTACTTTTGATTTGCTCTGCTCCGGGTTTTGTTCAGCCCGAGCCTCCTTCCCCCCATTGACGAACTCGTCCGAAACCCGTTAGCAGCTTCCAAACCCTTTAATCTTTTGTCCCTTGCCTTCGCCTTGGGCCTTTCGCATTTTCAGGGGGAGTTGGTTAAGTCCGAGCCCGCATTCCCTTTTAGTGAGGGTCCCCTTTCCCCACCCCACGCAACCCCCGTTTTCCCCGGTTCCCTCTTCGCCCGGGCTACGAAAAGACCCCCGCTTTTTTCCTTTTTTACTTAGGGGTTTTTGCCCCCCTGTTCCCCCCTTGAGTTTTGCCCCGGTTCCCCCTTTTTTAAAAGGGGGGGAACCCCAAAAACCCGGGGGAAAACTTTTGGCCCCCAGTTTTTTGTCCCCCCGCCAAAAAGTTCCCAAGGGACGGTCGTTTTCTCCCCTTTAATCCCGGGGCCCTTTGTTTTTCCTCCGTGCCGGGGGGAGCCCCCGCCCCCCTTCGCTGACTCGTTTGTCCGTAGGGGGCCTTCGAGCTTTGTCCCCAAAGGGGCCGCCGGGGCTTTTTTGTCCCCGGGGGTGGATCGACAAATTTTCGGGAAAATTAAAATTTTTTGGGGGCCAAGCCCCTTTCGCTAGTTTTTGCCTAGCCTTTTCCCGATCAGCCCCCGGGGGAATTTTTCCCTCGAGCGGTGCGTTTTTCTTTTTTGGGGCGCGCCCCAGGGATTTCCCCCTTCAAAACCCCCAGCTGTCGTCGAGGGTTTTTGTTTTTTAGCTCTATGTTTTTTTTCCCTTTCGCTTCGCGTTTTTTGGGGGGGGGCCCTTTTGTTTTCTAGAGTTGTTGGTTTTTTCGATCGAAAAGGGGGGGTCGAGGGGCCAAAAATCTCTGCTCGGGGGGCCCAGCTCCTTTGATCGAGGCTTTTTGGGGGGTCCGGGGGGTGTGGGGGGGGCGAGCTCAGTTTTACCGCCAAGGTCGTCGACGAGGTTGGGGGGTGTAGGTTTTTTGCCCCTTTTTTTGGGGGCTTTTGCCCCGCGGTCGTTCTCCCCTTTGTGATCGAGGCCCCCCCCTTTTCTAAACGAAAAGGGCCCCGGGCCCAGGGCCCCCCTTTCCCCCGAGCAAGGGTTTTTTCCCTTTGCGATCGAGGCCCCCCTTTTTTTTGATCGAAAACCCTTTCGCGATCGAGGGCCCAAATTTTTCCCCATCCCAGGTCTCTCTTCTTCGTTCGAGGCGGGTTTTCCCCAAGGGGCCCTCGGCCCAAGGGGCCCCTTTTTATCGTCAGCACCCTCGATGAAAAGGGGGCCCCTTTGGGGGGTTTTTTTTTAGGGGGGGAGCGTACCCCCCTTTTTGGGGTTTTTTTCCCGGGAAGCTGGGGGAAAATTCGAGGGGGGGGCCTTTGGTTTTCATCGAAAGGCGACCCCGCCGCCGTGTTTTGTGGGCCCCCACACCCAAAAAGCTCGAGCCCCTAAAGCCGCATGGTCCCACCCACCGTTTTGAAAAGGGGGTTTAGTAGAGTTCTTCCTAAATTTTTTTTTTTTAGTTTTGAAAAACCCCCCCTTTTTGGGTTTTAAAAAAAATTTTGAAACCCAAAAATTTTGGGTTTGAGTGATTTTTTTTATTTTTTTTTAAAAAATGGTCAATTTTTCCCCGTGACAAAACCCCAATTGGGCCTTCTCGAGGAAAAAATTTTTTGCTCATTTTTTTTAGGGGAAACTTTTTTAGTCTTTTCCTATAAACAAGCTTTTTTGAGTTGAGCATCCCGTTTCTTAAAATTTTTGCAAAAAAACAAAAAAATAACAAAATTTTTTTTAAATTGCTCTTGGTTGGGGGGGATACCCCCATTCAAGGTTTTTTCTCCCTTAATCTTTTTCCCGAGTTTTTTATCCCCCCAACCAAAAGGGAAAAAACCCCGGGGGATTCAAACCTTCCTTTTATTTTTAAAAAAAAATTTTTTTAAATACCCCCTTTTTTTTATACTATTCATTAAAAAAATTTTAAACAAATTTTTCCAAAAAAATGCATAGCCTTAAAACCCTTTTTTTATTTTTTGGTTTTTTCCCTTTTTAAATTTTTAAAAAAAAAGGGGGTGTTTCTTTAAACTGCTTACAATGCTTAGACCGATAAGTCCGATGAAATTTCCCCCCCAACTGCGAAATAGGGGAAAAAATTTTTCTTCCAATGGCTCCCCTTTTTTTTTTAAAAAGGGGAAAAACGGGTTGGGGGCGGGAAAAAACTATGTCCCCTTGAAAGAAAAAATCTGGGGGCCGGGCGGAAACCCCGGGTTTGGGGAAAACCCCCCAGAAAGGGGGAAAACTGGTGAGGGGGTTTTTTTCCGCCCGTGTCCCCCTTTGGAACCCTCCCCATTAGCATGACTAGGGGGTTTTTTACTTTGGGGTCCCTTTTTTCAACCCGGGGAACCCCCACTCTGGCTATTGTCGCTTGAAAACGGTTTTAAACCCCCACTTTTGGGGGGGGAGAGAAAGGCGAGAGTAGTGTTTACCCTCCAATTACGAACGGATGGGGTGTACGTGCCTCCCGGGTTTTTGGGGGGAACCCCCCGGCCCCTTTGGGGGGAAAGGGTCCAGGGAAAAAAAAGTCAAATGCGTGCTTTAAGGGGTTTTTTATGTGTGGATAGGGGGAAGGGGCCCCCCCGGGGGGAAAACCCGGGTTTGAAACGTCGTGTTCCCCCATTTTGGAAAAAAAGAAAACCCCCCTTTTTTTTTTTTGTAGTAATACACTTTTAAAAAAGGAAAACCCTTTTTGGATCCCTTCGTTTAATTTTTTTTTACCTTTTTATCGATCATTTCCCCAGGTGAAATTAGTAATCTTAGGATAAAAAAATGATTTTAATTTTTTTTATAAATGCTCATTTATGCAAAAAAAATTGATTCCCTTTCAAACCCCAAAACCTTTAAAACCCCATGACTTGCAAAATGCTTTGCCACCAAAAAACTTTTTTTTTTTCGGAAAAAATCTTGTGGAATAAAAACCCCAAAACCCCGGGGGTTTTTAACCCCTGTTGCAGAAGAGGGGGGAAAAACCCGGGGGTGGCTCCTTTCTGCAAAGACCTGGGGGATGTAGATGGGGGTGAAGAATAAAAAAATCTTTTTTTTTACTCTTGGGGGAAGAGAATTTGGTTTTTCTTTCTTTTGCTACACAGCTTGATGTAATAAACGAAAAAAAATTTTAAATTTTTTTTTCAAAAAATTTTGGTTTTTAAAAAAACTTTAAAAAATTTTCCCCCAAAATTGTGTAATAAAAAAAATTTTTTTGTATATTTCTTTCTGATTGATAAGGTTGATCCTGTTGGGGAAAAGGTGGGTGACCCCCTGTAAAGTGGGACACCAGGGGAAATTTAAGTTTTGGGGTCACTTTGGATTAATGGTTTTAACCACAAGGGGGGCCCATTTTAAAAGGGTTTCGTCCTTTTGCAGTGTAAATGAAACGAAAGAAAAATCACCCGGGACTGAAACAATGTACGATTACAACTTTTTTGGATAGGGCACGGTGGTAATAGAATCAGAAAGCTGCTTCGTCTTTTTCAAAAACAAAATGGGACGAGGGGCCCTCCCCGAACAACCGGGCACGCAGCCCTGGGGGCCGTCCCCCTCCCCCCAACGCAACCCGGTGCAGAGCCGCCGTGGACGCCCCCCCCGCAGACACCCCCCACCCCCCAAACCTGCACTTTGGCCTCGGAATGAGGGGGGAGGCATGGGCTCGTCGAGTTTTGGGGGCCGAGCGAACGCTTATCTTCCCTTTTGGGGGTTAGGAAAAACGAACGCACTAGGGAGGCACGGAACCCACGGGGAAGAAGGATCGAGAGTCAAGCAGCGGCGGAAAACACGATAACACTCGGGGATGGTCGGTAACACAATGAACCGGTTGTAATGGATTACGTGGTATCTCCTACCGGACTGAACACAACCAAACAATATAAAAGGTACTTGTTACCCACTAATCCAATTATGTTACATCTTGGTGAACAAAACAACACGTAAGGTAAACATTCTTATTCCTCACTTTTATTTCATTGCATCTAAATAAACTTTGAAAAAAAGAATACAAAGACCCCCTGCTCAAAATGCTTCATAAAAATTTTATTCTTTCTATCTTGAAAAAATGGTCATTGATGCATAAGTTGTAAGTTAAACAACACCTCAATAGGTTAACAACAAAACCCCCCTTTTTCAAATTTTTTCAAATCTCCATGAATGCTCATCTCTTCCTTTTCCCTTTTATCAACCAAGTCATGAGAAGAACAAAGCATATAACAAAAACTTAATCATCTTCAATGTGCTTAAGGCTAAAAAAAGAGATGTTGAAGCTTTGGTTCCGCTGGGTTTTTTTCCACCAGCATGACCCATGCACTTAATCTATGTCTTGTCTTCATGTCCACAAGCAAGAATCTGAAAATGCAGTAGTGAAGTACACTTGACAAGATGCGTCACAGACAACTCGAAACCAATTTACCACCATATGGGCGTCGGCCAACGTCCCAAATAGCCAATTGAGCTTAAGTTTTTATGTATGCATAGAAGACAAGGAGGAGACACAAAACCCTTTGAGGGCCAGATGCATCCTGATGGGGCGCCGACCCCATCATGGAGCTATGGACCCCCATCATCCTCCACTACTGAACTTCACTTCAAAACGCTGGTTTGACACTTCCGCCTCCTCTCTTCTTGGGACATGTGTGATATTTTGACATGAATCTTATGCAACCCAAAATGAACTAAAGCCAAAAACTGGATTAAATTTTGAAAATGACATGCTTATGACATTCTTAGAAGAAGCCTACATAAATTTTACTCCATATACATATGCTTATGCTTGTGGGAAAATAATCTTAATAGGAAACTCATATTGACAAAATTGTTTTGATGTGTGATATAGTTCAGCTTTAGAAATCCTACCTTTCCATTCAAAGTGCTTGGAGATCTTTTCTTTTGATAAAATGTCATAAAACCATAGTGTCACATACTCCCCCAATGGGGAGAAATTTCTACCAAAGCCATATGATGTTCTGCATGTTTAAAACCTTCTACATTGCTACTTGTACTTGTTTGATTTGGTCAAACCTTGTTTTATCTTTGTTGAAATTTTGTCATACTCCCAAGATCAAGATCACGTACACACTACATATATAGCTGCTTCTACACTGGAAGTACGCAGAAATATGCCTTTCAATTTCCCAAAGTTCATGCTCCATGTTCTAAAATAGTTTTCCCCCTCTAGTATGATGCTAGTAAATGAATATATACCATCAAAATTATGAAAAATATGAAAAAAATATAGGGACACATGAAAGTCCCAATTTTTAGAAAAAAAAAGATGAGCATATCAAAACTCATAAAAAAGAAAAAAAATAAAAAGATACTATGTCTCAAAATAATAATTAGAAAGAGAGATCATATCAAATAGAGGAGTATTGATCAATTTCCATGTTCCCACACATCACATCTTGATCTAGGATTATGACATTTTTCTCCTTGGATACTTGTTTTGACTTTACAATATATGCAATGCAAGTATGCTTTCATGTTTATCCCTACCTGAGCTCCACATAAACCTTTTAGAAGTAGGATGAAACAAAAGAAGGCAAAACACCTTGGTAAGGAATCATACACCATTGAGCGATCTGAGAGTACCATTTGAGGAGTATAAGTGAACTATGCTTTTCTTGTGAAAACTTTGAAAAACTCCAAGTTACTAAGAAATGGTTTGGGAGGATGACTTTGCTTCAAGAATTGTTCTACTTTTCAAATGCTCAAGGATATATGATAGCTAATGCCACATATCCCACTTGTTTAAGAAATGTATTGGAATGAATTTTATGCTTTCTATATATCTTAAGGTGTTATGCTCATGTTTACTTTAACGTTTACTCGAGGACGAGAAAAGACTTAAGCTTGGGGGATCTTGTTGACGGTGAAAATGTCATAATTTTCTATGCTCAAAATCACCGTCAACAGCCTCACAATGAAGGGACATATATATTTTATCCAATAACTAGTTCCACATGTCCACAGAGTACTTCTTGCAGGACTATAGGAAATGGAGAGAAATGAGCTAGTGGGATCCACATAGGGGGGGTCGGCCGACCACCCTATGGGACCGACCATCCATCCCAAGCACCCACATGATAAGAAGGGCCCACCTGTCATAGTAAGTGGTCACTACCCCTCTTATGTAGATCGTTCGACCCATCAATGGGCACCACCAAAGTTCTAACCACTCCATGACATATGGGCCATGCTTCTAGAAGGTCTGGAGTGGTCCCACATGTCATAGGGGGGTCGACCGACCGCCCCCCCAAGATGGCTTGGTGGCCACTCCTTTATCCAACCGCCATTTGCATGCCGCCATGCAAAGATGCACATGCTGAATTAAAGAAGCACACGCTGAAGTATCTTGCACCATTGATCTAAAGGTGGTTAGGATCCAAGGCTCCCATCATCCATCACGCGGATCGATGACATGGTGGTGGAGTAGCCCTTACTCCACCTTTCTCCACTATAAATACCCCCTCACTCCCTCTCATTCAAGACACACCACAAGGAGGAGCTCTCCACTCTCTCTCAAGATGTAGCACTTGTAGTAGTGTTAGTGTTGGTAGGAGTTAGAGTGAGCCTGTGGTCTTCAGCTCTAGTCTTCCAGGAGGTCTGGTATGCTTCTAGTATTTATTTCGCTCTTTGTAAGACTTGAGTTATTTTATATAGTTATCTTCTCTACTTTGCCTTAGTACTTTACTTTATTGTAGCATGACTAGTTATGTTGTATTAATTGTTAGCATAGTCATAGTTGTGTTATGTTGTATTAATTGTTAGCATAGTCATAGTTGTTTGATAGTAAGATAATGGTAGTATACCTTTGCGCTGGTTCACCGCCCTTAACCCGGTGCTCTGATCAATTTCACCGGACATTGGATTAGAGTAGTGAGATATAGTGTAGACATGGTGTCTAGACTATATGCTTACCTGTGTCTGCGATTTATCTAACAGTTTTTTTTGTGGTACCTAGTAGGGGTGACAGACCTATCTAGGCTTTGATCCCACCACGTTCGGCCAAGTTCTTAAAGCGTAGGCCTTCTTGTGCTAGGCGGTTTAGCAGCCTTCTGTTGCTAAGTGGCCTAGTGGCCCGAAGTGCAATTGTGTATGAATATTGTTCTTTCTTGATATGACTTGTCTTGCTAAGTTAGAACCGCGCAAGTAGAGATAGATATTTGGAAACCTTATGCTCGCTCGCTGTCCTCCTCGCTCACTAAACTACTCTTTATCATTGGAACTTCTCATGTGTGTCATTGCACTTATCATATATATCATTTACCCCTACCATAGTTTAGTTGGTATATTAGTTAGTGGATCATCATGGTTAGCTATCATATTCTTTAACCATTGCTTCCCTGAGGATAAATACGATATCCTGGAATACTTCTGGGTGAAATACTACAATGGTATTTCTATGCGCTTGCGGGTGAAATACTCCTGGGTGAAATGCTACCAACAAGCATTTCTGGCGCCGTTGCCGGGGAACCAATTGGCGAAAGATTTTGATACTAACTTTGATGTCTGCTAATCTATACTACCACTAGCTATGTGGGATTACCCCTGTTCTGTTAAGTGTGGAATAAACAGGAAATCACCCATCTCGACCTTCCGGTGTTTTTCCACGAGAAAAAAGAAGAAAAAAAACATGAAAGAGCCCAGGGTGTCTGATCATTCATGAACAAATAATTGTTCATCCCTGCCATCTCACAGGTGCGTATTTGTATACATTTTTCTAACCCTGTGCAGATATAAAGAGAAGGTCGCCATCTAAAAAAACCAACATGTGACAGAGCTAATGCAATCACAATTCCGTCTCAAATCGTGGATGAACATGGAATCAATCTAGGTAAGTGAGACCCTATCGGGAGGCAACCTGACATTATCCTTGCACTCTTCTTTATTGTTTCTTACCACATCTTGTTTTCTTAAATCATCATGTCTTAGTGCTTCTTTTGGTTAAGTCTAGAGATTCATGCATATCCATCATTTACATCATTTCCTTTTCCAAAACCATAACATGTTTGATTGAATGCATTTCTCCATAGTTTAGTTGGTATATTAGTTAGTGGATCATCATGGTTAGCTATCATATTCTTTAACCATTGCTTCCCTGAGGATAAATACGATACCCTGGAATACTCCTGAGTAAAATGCTACAACGGTATTTCTATGCGCTTGCGGAATATTCTACATGAGCATAATAAATACCAATAGGAGGCTGCCAAAAGCTCTACGAAGGACCAGCCCGAACGTGGTGGACTACAAAGGGCTTGCAGAGCTGTCACCTCTGGGTCTACCACAACTATTCGTAGGATTGGGCGCAAACTCAGGTAAACTCTAGTCTAGACACCACGTCTACACTATCGCTTACTACTCTAATTCCGATCGTAAACTAGAGCACTCAATACGAGCGGAGATCCAGTAAATAGAATAAAGTAAGAACTAAAATAAGATATTTAGAAATAATAAATTAAGAACCTGGAGATTGCTCAAAACCAGATGCTACAAAGGTACAATGTTGTGTAAGATCCAAAAGATCCGGCTCCTCCTAGCTCTCTCCTCCTCCCTCTCACTGCTAATTACAACTAGATGAACCAGAACTAGAAGAACTAGATCTAGACAACTAGAGGGACTGTCGATGTTTTACCACCAATAGCTTGCCACGGGGTTACCCGAGACAGTAGTTCGTGCCTCGGCAAATAGTGAAACCTTGGTGGTTGGACACGCAGGGACACACGGTTTATACTGGTTCAGGCCCTCGACAAGGTCGAGTAATAACCCTACGTCCAGTTGAGTCGTCTGTTATTGCTCTTGATCGTAATACAAGGTGTTGTGTGTCGCTCTACGTATTTGGTGTTGTGTAGTATGTAGGGAATTGTTTTTGGGTGATGCCCTCACCAACCCTTTATAGTCCAGGAACTAGCCGAGGTTATTCTAATCCTACTCGGTTACAAACTTAGAGTCCTATGTTGTGCTTCGGTCTTATCATCCTCACCGAGTAGAATTCGGTTGCTTCTGTCCGTCTTCCTTCGTGGGCCGAGAAAAGGAGGCCCAAAGCTTAGGCAAACCAGTCTCTAGGTACCCTATAGGTTATCCCATCGACAAGCCCCCGAGCATCTCATGATTTTTCTTCAATATACCGGGTTGCTTTAAAAGCGAGCCGAGTTCTTTTTTAAGCAAAATCATGAAATGATCTTCTGTGTTCTTCGCCTTGCAGTTTTTTGTGCACCTCTGGTGCACTCATTGAGTGTAGCCCCCTAGCCTCTGGATACTTGGTACAAGTATTCAGAGGATCTAAAAAATGTCTTAGTTTTAGTCTTCTGTGTTCTTCGTCCTGTAGGTTCTTTGTGCACCTGTGGTGCACTCATTGAGTGTAGCCCCCAAGCCTCTGGATACTTGGTACAAGTATTCGGAGGATCTGAGAAAAAAGTCTTGTAAGGTAGGTATTTATAGCCCCTGAGCCTTTCTCCGAGTTCTTTTTATCAGAAAAGAGCTTGGTGGAAGGATCTGAAATAATGTGCCCTTGTTTTCTTCTTGCTCACGGATGGGCATTGTGTCTTCACGGGTAGGATCTGAAATAGCGTGCCCTTGTTTTCTTCTTGCTCACGGGTGGGTACTGTGTCTTTACGGGTATGTAGAATCTTGCTTTCACTGTTTTGCTTTGGTCAGGTTTTTGTCTTTTTCTTTCTCTTCCTTTCTCGTGATTTTCTGGCTTTTGGTGGTCCTTCCTTGCTTATAAATTCTGTTGTGCTTGCACTGATGCCTTGACCTTTAGGGTGTTCCTCTTTCTCCTGATGACTATGCTGCTGAGTGAAACTGAGCAGCCCCCGGGCTTATGCCCTGCTTCCTGCTTCTGGTAGTTGAGTAGGTAGAAGAATTCTTGTGAATGGAGTTAGAGGTAGACTAACTCCTCGGTTAGATTTTCCTGGGAAGTTTGGCATGGTAGGCAGAAGAAGTCTTGTGATGTGGTTTCCATGCCTTCTCTGTCTAACTGCTGAACCTCGGGATGTCACCGTTGCTGCTCCTGAGTTGGTTGATGTGGTATGCTTCATCCGTTTGGTCATCTATGCTTGTATCACACTCTTGTTGGTAGACCTAGAGTTGGGGCTGTCCAATCTTATTTGTTGAGAGTGGCTTTTCTGCCTGTTACTCAGAACTTTCCTCATGTTGTGTGGAAGTTCTGAGTTGTTTTAGCCTTCACTTGTGGTTTTTTGCTGATAAGGTCTATTCTGATCTTGTAACGTTCTTTGTAAGATTGTTGGCCGAGTTGTTTTTATGGCTTGCAGAGTTGTTGCTAGTTGTATGATTGTCCTTGGAATATTCTTCTAGATATTCTGTGTAGTACCCTGATGTACTGTCTTTATTGTAACCGCATCTCTTTCATCCATGTGGTCCTTGTAGAATCTTTTGCTTTTACTTCTTTCTTTATGTACTGTTGTTGTTGTAACCATCTCCTCATGGACTTGACGTATGTGCACCCGTTATTCTTCTATAAATAACTGTGATGTGGTTGTCTTGTCAACAGACCTTTGTTGTATCATGGATATTGTAGTTGGCGAGCTTGACGAGCCCTCAGGCTTCTTTCTTCCCTTTCTGAGTTGTAATCTTGTGAATGATGTAGATCTTGTGATAGAAACTAGTAGATGTCTAGTTTCAGGGTAGTGGAATTTTGCGAAGGAAACCGAAGTAAATGATATAGGCCTTGTGATGGTATTGGTGTGTACTGTCATGAACGCTTTAGTGATTTATTTGTGTCTTCCTCCTAGTTGTTCTGGATTCGCTGCCCTTGATGATGTTCGTCTTGGACGACTTCTTGCTTGTAAACAGGAAGGGTGAGCTTCTTATTGTTTGAAGTCAAGTCTCTCCAAGTAGATGATTCCTGCGCGACAATTACTAGTTCCGGTTCATGTAATTTTCGATTTTTCTCTACTACTTAGGGTACTTTTGTGCCTGTTAAGGCCTTGCACCCTGATGTCCTTCTGTTGTATGCTGATGCCCCTTAATAAAGAAATCTTTTTGATCTGCACTTTTCATATTCTGCCGAGTTGTTTTCTTGTTATTGTGTGATTCGGCTGTAGTTGGCCTAATCTGGCCGTTATCTTTCCTTTTCCTGATGCACAATCTTGGGGAGCGACTGCTTCGCTATTTTTCCATAATTACTGCCCTTGAGTAACGGTTTATTTTTGGGAACTAATATTCCTGTTATCGCCTTTATATAAGCTCTTTCGTCCGTTGTTACTGGGTCTGTTCGTAATCGGGAAATCTTTGTCCTTTGTCTTCGGCTTAACCTACCCCTGTGATTCATATTTAGAAAAATTTCTCAATGAAGGGTAAAGGAATTCCGAAGTCTTCCGTTCAGCAAAGTGATCTTGATCTCTTGATTTGCACATCTTGTTCCTAACGCTATCCTCTTTCTGTCATGTTTTGCACATCTGTGTGATGCTTTCATAGGAATTCCTCCTTGTCTTCTGCTCTTCCGCTACTTCTTTCGGGTCCGTTTTACCGGTCGGTCGAAAGCTCCTAGCTGTGGCTACTGTATGATACACTCCCGGCAAGGTCACAAAAACACTTTCCCCTCGCCGTCCTTGTCTGATTCTGATCGTGATTGGGTTGAGAAGTGGTTTTATGTTTCTCAACCGCCTTTTCCTAGACCTTTTGATTTGCCTTCCCTCCCAATTTCTCTTCCTTGTTGGTCAAATAAAATATCTACCTTTGAAAAACGTGCTCTTAAGCCTTTGATTGATCGTCTTAGTTTTTTGACGCAATCTGGTTTGATAGGTAACGGTATTGTTGCTAGCTTTTTGCGTCGTCGAGTTCAACCTTTGATGAAGAGAAATCATCTAGGTTTTGAATATACTGGTCCTTCTGACCTATCTCGTCTTATCCCTGAGGTTGAACTTTCTGATGATGATATTCTTGAGATGATGAATAGAGTATTGAGTGGTGTTGTTATTCTTCCTGTTGCAATTCAAGAGTATAGTGCTATCAATCTGCCACCTGATGCAAGTATTTGAATCTTTGATTTATTTTTTTATTTTGTTATCCCCGTCTGATGTGTTTCTATTTTGCAGGATCTTGGCTATAACTTTGTTCTCAATGTGCCCGCTACTGATGATGGTGGACACCTAGATGTTGATGATGATGAAGATGATGATGATACTGACGCTGTTGTTTCTCCGAAGCGGGGTCGTTCGGATGTTGATACTAAACTTCCTCAGCCAAAAAGGAGGCGATCTGCTCGTCATGGTTCTTTGTTAGGTAATCTTCGCGCCGAGTTCTTTTACCGCTCCCGTCTTTCTGTTTCTCTGTTTCTTGACTTTGTTTTTTGTTTTGTAGATGGTCATTCGACTCTTTCGACCGAAGACGAGTCGACTGATCCTTTGAGTCCTTCGGGGTGAGTTCTTTTTCTATTGTTTCTCTTTACGTGCTTTCATGATATGTGCTGACGCTTGTTCTTTTTGCTGCAGTCGGGTGCCTGCTGATGACCCCCTTGCTTCAAGCTCTGTTGTGCCTTCTTCTTCTGTTTTACCATCTTTTGATGATGGTTTTGATTTTGCTATCCCGAAGTTGCCCTTCTCTCAGACTGTGGCCGAGATCAAAAAGTCTTCTAGCTATATTTTTTTATTTCCTTAGTACTTGCTGAATTCTTTGTAAAGGCTTGTAATATATTTTTATTACAGTGTTGCCTTGGGCGGTTCCTCTTCTTCTAAGGCCGTTGTGAATTTATCTGCTCAAGGTAAAAATTTGCTGTCTTGCCTGCTTTTACCTTTCCTTTTTTTCTTTGTGCTTACTTCTTTATTGCAGGTGATACGGTAGCTTCCCTTGATGTCAGTTTGACTGGAGTACCTAGGGAGTTTTATGTGACTACCCCAACTGCTGCACCAAATCCACCTGCAGTTGATCCTTGTGTTTCGTTGTCTGCTCGGTCTGAGCGGATTGGCAAATTGCTTTCAACCTGGGACTCTTTTTCTTCAGAGTATGGTGCAGAGCTCAAGGTGCTTTTGATACTTCTTGTTTTTTATCTCCATTTTTCTTGTTACTTTCTTCTTATCTTTATATTTGGTCAGCAGGCTTTCCATCAAGATCAAGATGTTCTTTTTGGTCCTCAAGAAGAGAGGTCTTCTATCCTTATTCAGGGTAGTCTTGGTAAAGCTGAAGCCGAGTTGTCTCGTGTCAAGGCTGAGTTGGTTCAGATGATAGCGATGCGAGATTCTACTGCTGCTCGAGCTTCTGGTGAAATTGCTGATCTGAAGTCTCGGCTTGCTGGTAATTTTTGCATTCCTGCTTACATCCCTTTGGTTTTTGTCAGACTACTTTTGTTTATTTGTTTGATATTTGCTAGCTGCTGAGCGCCAACGTGAAGCCTGGAAAAAGGATCGAGAAGTGATGACCGAGACCCTTCGATCTTCTGAGAACAAGGCTGATCATGTAAGTGAATCTGCTGATGATACTTTAAAAAAGGCTCAAGATTTGCTAGCCGAAGCTCAGTTGATTCGGGTCGGTGCTGATCGTGATCTTGTTTAGGCTTTACAATCAGTTCAGACTTTGCAAGGAAGTTAACTTCTGCTCGGGCGCAATTTAGGTCTCTCCTTGAGGCTGTGAAGCCTATTGTTTGTTGTTGTTTGCCATTCTGGAGATGATAGTGCTCGTATAGATAGTATAATACCCGTATTGCCCTCACGATTCCGTGAGTTTGTAAAAAACAGGTTTGAACGATGTATTGGAAATATTGTTTCCTTTGTCCGGGCTCTTGCTCCTGAAATCCCTTTAGCCCGAATTCTTGAAGATCCTATGGAGTCTGATCTTTTGACTCGGTGGGAGCAAACAAGACCTGAGGTCAAGAGTCTCTGTAGTGAAATACTTGGTCAGATGGAAGTGTTGCCTCCTTCTCCTTGATAACATTTATCTGTCCCTTGATGGTGGTTTTGTAATATATACTTTGATGATATTTTTGCTTGATACCTCTGCTTAATATATTGTCAAACTTCGTCCTGATTCTCTTATCTTTTTTTGCCAATATTGTACAATTTGCTTTCTAAAGAATACCTTGTTTTCCAACCTTTTATGAGTTATGCCGATTTCTTTTGATTGCTGTCTGAAGTAGTGTGCCGTTGTATTAGGCTCTGAAGTGTTTCTGAATTCCCGAGTTCTTCTTGGGTAGTATTATTGGCTTTCGAGCCTTGATGATAATATTGGCTGTATAAAAACTTGTGCCTCTAAGTTTAGGCTTTGCGTTGTGAAAGATCCCGAGTAGTTTCGGGGTAATGTTGTTGTTGTTTGACGAGTAGTTCTTGACAAGTAGTTCTTTCTGTTGATATTTTGCTTTTGATGTGAGGATATTTGACTTGCATTCTTTTTGCGCCGAATTCATTCTGCTGTTCAAGCATTTGTTGTGTCACTTTTTACGAGTGCTTTCCTTCATCATATTGCTCAATTCTTGGTGATTGCCATATTAAGTCAATTGGTAACACAACTTCTGATCCGTATACCAGGAAGAAAGGTGAATATCCTGTTGCTCTGCTGATTTGAGTTCTTAAACCACATACTACTTTTGGTAGTTCTTCTATCCATTTTCCTCCGTAATCTTTTAGGTCTTCATATAATCTTGGTTTTAGGCCTTGTAATAACGGCCGATTGGCTCTTTCAACCTGTCCATTTCCTTGGGGGTGAGCTACCGATGCCCAATATTGGAATTCCTTTGCCCAATATTGGAATTCCCTTGCTGTAAACGGTGATCCAAGATCCGTGATTATTTTGTTGGGCATGCCAAATCTGTGCATGATTTCTTGTATGAACTCTGTTGCCTTTTTTGCACTGTATTTGACTAGTGGTTTGTATTCAATCCATTTGGTGAACTTGTCTACTACCACGAATATGTACTCGAATCCTCCTTTTGCCTTTTTGAGGGATACGACTTGATCTAGCCCCCAACATGAGAAGGGCCAGGCTGGTGGTTTGTAGATTAGGTTATGATCATGGATATTTGAGCTTATGCAAATTATCTTGGCAATTGTTAATATTTAATATGAACTTGATCTACTTAAAATGCTTACCGCTATGAACCATGCATAACCTTTTGAGCCTTATGAACCCCATGTTATCTTGTTGAGTACGACATGTACTTACGCTTGCTTTATTTTCAATACTTTGGATAAAAATCCCAGATGGGTAACAGAAGATGGATCTAGTGAGTTTTCTAAGGAGTGCTAGGCGTATGCAACCCCAGTCAACCGTCCCTGTAAAGTTGAAGTTGAAGCCTGAAGAGAATATTAGTAATCATTCCGCTATACTTTGATGTAAGTGTTAATGTATCTATGTTTTCGCTATATAACATTGATTTTGATATTCTCCTTTTCTGTTGTTGTATGTGTGGACTTTCAGGGCACACATATGATGATCCTGGTTTTGTTCATAAAGCCGGGTGTGAATGCCTTGCACGCAATCCAAGTCCTCTCGTTCCGATTAGTGACTCCTGACCATGGAACCAACGAGCCGCCATGGCTGTGTGCGCGACGCCATGCCATCGCGATGAGCCTTGTTCCCGACCGTAGGAGACTCCACTGGCCAAATTGAGGTGGCCTACGGATACACGGAGGCTACCGCAGTACAAAGAACTAGCTAGATGAGACCAAAGGACCCCTCGGAGCCCTGACCACGCAGACCGGCGGCTTGACCGCGCTCGATGAACTTGGTGCCGCGGTTGGATGACTCGGGAGGACGCGTGACTTGCCAAAGCGACTAGACGCGTTCGCCCGAATATTTTGATGGACAAGCGTAGGCCAAGACCTCGTGTTTTACACCTCGACGCACAGTCCAGTGGCGCCGGCGAGCCGCCAAGCCTGCTCGTCGACGCGAAGCAGTCTGGAGACCTTGGAAGCCCCTCTGAAGGCCTATTACTCAGTCATGTGACCACCCTGTGTCTTATCGCTGCCCCAATTGGGAACCCAAGCCAACCAGTGGCCGAATTGCTAGACTCCGACAAGTGTCGTCCGCCTCGCGCCGTGTCAAGATCGATCGAAACCAAAACATGAAGAACCAAACACACCACTGGGTCCTCCATGACCGTCTAAAGGTGGAGAGTCCTTCAATTTGTCCTAGAGTCTTCGGGAGGAAGCTCTGGGCGCCTCACCGGCGGTGCGCCGCCGTCGGCTTTCAGCCGAGCAGAACAAAGGAGAAAGGGGAAGAGTAGAGGTAGTGCCACTGACCTGTGGGACCCATGCTGACGTCAGCCATACATTAGTTAGTTAGTTCGATCAATTTATATAGAGTAAATTGTTAGATTATTAACTTAGTATATTTATGTAGATTGTAGATAGATTGATAAACTTTGGTGGAATGGTTTTGTAGATGGATTGTTTTGTTCGAGTTTTCTATGGTGGAAGTGTTAGGAAACAAGATGTTGTGTTTGAGGATATCGAAGAGGAGTTAGAATGGTTTGATGAACCACCGACCTTCATTGACATCTGTGTCCGCTTGAGTTCCAAGTTTGGTGGTGATTTCACAATTAGGGGCAGATTTGATAGTGGGAGAAAATTTTCAAACTATGGTTTGATGTCCTTGTCTTCCCCTGTTCACTGGTCCCGCTATATTAGGATCCTCTAAAGTTTTAATGCACACATGGTTGAGGTGGTTGTTAAGAATGGCTATAGGTTAGAGGATGTTGATGAGGGTGCTGGAGGTGGTGACGAAGAATTGGGTGTACAAGGAGATGAAACTACGGATAACATGGACATGGACGGTCAGTTGACGCATGAGCAGTTTGACACACATGAAGAAGGTCATATAAATGACGACTATTATGTTAGGGGGTTTGAACGTGAAGAGGAGGAGAAAGCTAAAGATGAGAGGGTCCCTGATGTTGTTAGCAGTGATTCTGAGTCTGAGGATGAAGGGGGTACACCTGCTCAGAGGACTCAGGTGCTTCCTAATGCAGTATCGGCTCATGTTACGCCATCATATGTTCCTGTTTCGGCACTTCATGTTGTCCTGACTCATGGCGCGCTGGTCCATGAGTTACCAGAGGGTGGTGCACCCTATTATGATCCATGGGGTAGGATTAGCGGACCGCATCAGTATGTTCCACCTCCCTTACACACAGAATGAACTAATACAGTTGAGTGATGGTGGTGTACCTTTTACTGATGTTCCAAACTACAGAGATGTCAGCATGACAGATATGGCAGTTTGTGACACGGGTTTGCAGATGTGTAGGCAGTCAGTGCATAACCATCATAACCTAATGCTTAGTAAGGACATGGTCTTCAATACAATGTCAGAAATGAAGCTTTTTCTTCAGGACTATGCTGTGTTTCACCACAGACCTTACGTTGTCACTCATTCTGACAAGGAGTTGAGGTATCACATTATCTGTAAAGCAAGTTCCCCATGCATGTGGAGGCTTACTGCAAGGAAGAAGAGTGATGGCAAGTGGAAGATAAGTACGGTGGTCCAACCCCACACATGCTTGTCCAACAGCGGGAATGAAATTCATCATTAGCTCACTGCACGTTACCTTAGTCGACATATTCTGGCTATCGTTGACAAGGACAACGATGTCTCAGTTTCAATGTTACAGGTGAACATATTTAATCTTGTTTAGTATCATGTGAAGTACGACAAGGCTTGGCGTTCTATGAAGATTGCACTTGCGATTCGATGGGGTAATTGGGTGGAGGCATACAACCGTATACCCCGAATATTGAGTGCAATGCAGTTCTACAACCTAGGTATGAAATGGTTTTTGGATGAGAGTTGTCTAAGGCCTCTGCATAACCCGGTGAGGCATGTACTAGACCGGGTTTTTTGGTCGTTCGCCCAGACGGAGTGGGCTTTCCAGTTCTGTAGGCCTATGCTACTTATTGATGGCCCTTTCCTCACCGGAAAGTACATGGGCACTTTGATGATGGTTGTTGTTGTTGATCCTGAGAATCAGATAGCTCCCCTTGCCTTTGCTTTGGCAGAGGGAGAGAACAATTCGTCGTGGTCATGGTTCATGAGGCTTCTACATACCCGGGTCCTTGGTGTAACTCGTACCATATGTGTGATCTCAGACCGACATGCAGGTATTCTTCATGCTGTCAATAAGTATATCGAAGGATTCCCGCCCATAGTGCATAGATGGTGCATGCATCATTTTGGAGCTAATTATTGGCTGCGACAGAGGATGGAGGAGGTATGTGAGAAGGTTAAGGCACTATGTAATGTACGTACAAAGTCTCAGTTCGAGGAGACATTGAAAGAGCTAGACAATGTAATGAACAAAGCCGGCAAGACATGGTTATATGACCAGATGGAACAAAAGGAAAAGTGGGCACTAGCATTTGATGAGGGTGGATTTAGATATGGCATCATGACCACCAACGCGTCCCAGTCTTTCAACCATGTGTTTCGTGGAGTACGAGGGTTGCCAGTATCAGGTGTTGTTGAGTACTCGTTTGTCAAGTGCAACAAATATTTTGTGAAGAGGTGGCAGCTTGCGCAAAGAGATATACTTGAGACTGGGGTGTGGGGGAAGGCAGCCCAGGAATTTATTGAGGAGGAAAAAGGCTTTTCTAAGCAACAGACCGGTGAGCCGTATGGAAATAACATGTATATCTATAGTGTCAGTCGGATTGGTGGCACAACTATGGGCGGAGAGCGTTATGGTGGCCGGAACTACCGTGTTGATTTAGAGACCGTTCAGTGCAGTTGTAACGTCCCACAGATCATGCACGCCTCTTGCTCTCACATGATAACAACCTGTAAGATGCGCGGATATGACTACCTATCTTCGACATATATATCTTCATTGTACCTCTGGTCAAACACCTCAAAAGTATGGGAGAAGAGTTCTGAGCCATATCTTGACCCTTCGCAGTGGCCCCCATTTCATGGACCTCAGTATGCCCCCAATCCAGACCTTAAGAAGTTAGGTAAGGGTAGAAGAAAGAAGAATCATCTAAAGGGAGACATGGACGCTATGAGAGGGTACGGTGATGACAGGTATGGAGGGGGAGACTTCAATGAGACACGTGGTCATAAGGCTAGTAGGCATAGAGGATCTGGGCAACAGGTACGTTTATATTATTTTCTCGAAAGAATATATGTTGTTTACTTGAATTTGTACTTAGCCAACATATTAGTTTATATTATGTTTTAAATTTGTTATTATGTTCATATTATGTTTGAACTTGCACTAACTTGTTTTAAATGTATGGCAAGCAGAATGGCTCCAGTTCAGCACGAGGAGCATGCGCTCCTTGAGGTTGAGTACGACAAGGACCACCGGGGTGCTTGCCACGAGTACGGTGACATGGACGAGAAGTTGCCTCTTCTAAGGCCACACACTCACATCCAGCAGCTTCGGTGGGACGAGCGTTTCGCGCCTTACATACGACGTGCTAGCTTCATGTAGATAGTACGTGTGCTACTACATGGATTTCCTACCTTGAACTCCTCACTTCTTTCTGCAGTTTTGGACAGGTAATCACCTTGTTCGTTTACATCAATCATTGTATTTGGGCCAGTTCACTTAGTTTTATTTTCGGTGCACAGATGGAGGCCCGAGACTCACACGTTCCACCTTCCTTGCGTGGAGATGACCATCACACTGGAGGATGTGAAGGTAATTATGTGCCTTCGTATTGATGGCCTCCGTGTTACTGGCATCGTGGACAACGACAACTGGAGGGAGAAGGTGGCGGTCTTCTGTGGCCAGCTTCCCGCGGACGACGAGCAAGCAAAGAAGCATAAGTAAGCAGCTAAATTGTCTTCCTGTAATTGTCTTTATTTGCCTTATTTTCCTCTAATTGTCTTCCAAATTTGTAGGAAACCTTCTAGTGTCACCTCATAGTGGCTCATTGAAAGGTTCAGCGATCCAATTGCTGAAGATGCTTCGGAGGATATAGTGGAAAGGAGAGCTCGGGTGTGGCTGTGGCACTTCCTCGGTACTTTCTTGTTTCCCAACGCATCGGGTAACATGGTCAGCTGGATGTTCTTGGACATACTATGCCAACCATGGGAGAACACTGTCAGCTACAGTTGGGGCAGCGTTGTTCTGGCGTGGACGTACAGGTAGTTCTGTAATGCCTGTTGTAGCACGGCCGAGAACCCCTCCCTAGGGAGTTGCTCCTACCTCCTGCAAGTCTGGTTATGGGAGCGATTTCCCATGGGGCAGCTCAAAATACCTCAAGTTCCTGTAAGTAAATTTATATATTATGTAACTTGGAATTCCTTTTGCCTTCCCAAATGACTAACACTAGAATGTAATGCAGGGTTGGGATGCCCAGGATGCATTGCCCACAACTTTATGGGTATGGAGTGAAATAGAGCTGGTCACCAGAAATGCAGAAGGCAAGTACAAGGAGTACACCGACCTATTTGATACCCTAACACACCTGTAGGTTTGTTCATTAATTTAATTTGTATGATTTATATTATTTGCACAATATTTAAATTGTACCTGAGTTTTTGATATTATGTGTAGGTCGTCTGGGAGCCTTGGGACAACGCTGAGTATCGTGACTTGCTCAGTCCACGATGTTGGGAAGAGAAGGACGAGTTTCGGTGCGGCGTCCCACTCATTTTCTTTGATGTGGTTGAGATGCACTATCCGTATAGAGTTTGCAGGTAGTTTGGCAGACTTATGGGCAACCCACCACTGCTCTACTCCACTAGCTAGCATCTGCATAGGTGGTCAATGTATTATGAATTAGAATGTTGCCTAATTAAATTATGTCGGCTCCAACTAATCATACACTGCAGTCTTGACCGCAGGTTGTGGAAAAAGGAAAAGGACTGGCGTCTGATACATGCAAAATACATAGAGAGGTGGGATAGGCGAGTATGAGTACCATATCAACAGGGCCCTCCACACGACCCACACGTGTTCAACGACTACCTCAAGTGGCTTCACAGGTCCACACGTACCCATTTGAAGCCAACTTACAAGGAGCATGCCCCGCGTGAAGACTCTGATGGTGACATCGTCGAAGACAAGTATGATTGAGTCACTAGAGACGGGACATAGCCACAAAGAGCCCCCTACAGAGATATGTGGTAAGTTTTACCAGTATTCGTTCATTGTTATTAGTATAAAATGCAAACTTGTAGCAATCCGTTGACAATCTCGTTTTTTAAGTAGGCTACGAAGTTGGCGCAATTGTCTGATGTTGCAGACAAGGTTGTTTATGAGAACCAGAAGCATAAGCATCGGCGAGACAAGGATGGCCGCTTGAGACATTTGTCCATGTAAGCATAACATTCCTATTCTTTTTCTTCTACTTCTAGTTGAGAGATAAATATACGTAAACTAAAATTGTCACCGTGCAGAAAATGAGTAGGTACTTGAATAAAATGTCTCAGAAGTTGAGCTGCATGACCACTGATTGGGTGCCCCCAGATATGCCTTCTCGTCCTTCTCGTGCATCAGCTTCTGACTCTCTGCGGATGCCAGGTGGTTCTTCAGATCCCGTCACTAGGTCCACATTGAGTACGTGCACACCGTCCTATAACACCGACAAGGCACTAGTACATTAGGAGGTGGAGGACGACGAGGAATCAGATGAGGCCTTAGACTCAGACTCAGATGAGGCACCGGGTTTTCAGCAGCATGGGCCTTCTCAGTAGTGTTGGGCTGAGCAGGGTACATCTCAGCATGGAGTTTTTTTAGTACGGGCCGTCTCAGCAGGGGTCGTCTTAGAGGCAGTGGCCGTATGAGTAGGGTTCGTCTTAGCAGTGGCCGTCTCAGCAGGGTTCGTCTCAGCAGTGGCCGTACCAACAGCAGGGCCCATTCCAGTTCTAGCAGGGCCCGTTCCAGTTGCAGCAGGGCACGTTTCAGTTCCAGCAAGGGCCTCAAGAGGTTCCTTTGCAGTCCAGCTTGTACCAGGCTAGCCCCTACGGCCAGAGGCCGTACTAGCAGAACCCATACCAGTAGGAAATGGGCATGTCCCAGCTATATGATGCACCGTTCAGGACCCAAGGAGAGGAACAGGTACAATTTACTAAGTTCTTTTGCCTAACGCTTTACTAATAATGCAAAACTTGACCTTATATTTATCTTGATTTCATTTGCAGAGACCGATGAACGTGCAGGGGACGAGTGAGGCCCAGGGACAAAGGTGACAACAACGTTAGCGGGACCGCAGTGATGTTGGGACATCGAACGTGTTGCCTTCAATACCAAAGAGATGGAGCCGACCAAGGAACCCTTACACTAGAGGTCCATAGAGTGCACGTGGACATGTTCCTTTAGAGTTCTTTTTTATCATTGTACTAGGAAAGAACCAAATGGTCCTTTGAACATGTGTATCTTTATATATTTGTGCTAGGTGGACATAATGTAGCTTTACATTGCACTTCTATATCATTGTTGGACCATATGTATTATCTTTATGTACGTTCATTGAAGGATTATATTGAGTTCAAAATTTGCTAGAAATGTTTCAATGTCAGTTGTTTTTAAACAATTACATCACTCAACTATTTGCATTGAATATACAACGAGTTTGTGATTCGGGAAGGTCTGACCAACATACATCAGGTTATAAACAAAATACTGCCAAACTCTGGTGGTTCTGGTGGGTTATGGCTGCCGCTCCATGGCTGGGGGAGCGACAACCTTGCCTCCCCCAGCCTTGGAGCGGCAGCCATAACCCACCATAACCCACTAGAGCTTGAGTTTGTAGATCTTGTTTTTTTATTTATGTATTTCGGTTGTTTTCTTCTCTAAGTATGCCAATTGCTTACCACTGCTTCCTTTTGTGTGTGTATGTAATTTTTAATGAGTTTTCCAGTTGTTGTCCTATGTTTTTGAGTTTTTAATGAGTTTTTGTGATCTAATAATGCTTAGGTTAGGGTGAGGTGTTTTTGTTTAGGGTGAGGTGTTTTTCTTTGTAGGTTAGTTCTGAAAGGGTACTTTGATTAGAGAAACAAGAATAATAACAGAGGGTACATTAGAACTCATGTTCCACTCACAAATGGTACAACTCATGTTCTAGTCCAAATACAATAAAAGAACTCATAAAGAGTTTGTACACTAACAATCCTTGTCTGAGCACCAATCGTCCACTATCACCTCTTTGCTCTTTGTAGACTCATCCTCAACCTTCTACCCATGGTAAGCGGACTTTGCATCATCTATGTCACCTAAAGCCTAAGAGAAAAAGGCATCCTCGGCCTCGTCCTCCTGCAACCCAGCTTCGGATAGAGCGATGAGTTCACTGAGTCTGTCATAAGCGGGTTCATCCTCATCGTTCGCCTCCTCCACCTGTAACCCAGCCTCGGCCTGAGCGATGAGTTCGCTTAGCCTCCTCCTCCTCCTCCTCGGTCTTAGCATCCACCACAATAGGACAGTGCACAGTACCACCAGATCGACTATGTCTCCTTTGACGCTTTGTCTCCACGTGCCTTGCACGAGCAACATCTGCTTCGAAATTCCCGGTGCATCCCATCTCTGGAAGTTAAAAATGCATCAAGTCAGTAAAGTAATTCTATTTAGCTTCGACATAAGAAACTAATAATGCACAAAGGATTCAAATAATTACTGGCACATAATGAAGCAATATTGTCGTTCAGAGACTTCATTAATACTCTCTCCTCCTCATCTGCAGCCTTCGTAGCCCTTTCCGTCTCCATTCTCTCATTTCTCTCAACTTCCCACTTATTCCATGCGACACTCACAGGGCTCGGAATACCATTTACTCTAGCTTTCTCACGCATATCCCTCTTTCGGTTTTTGATGAAATGCTTGACGTAATTAGGACCATATCCTATAGCCTATGCCAATCTTTTCCTCCACTGAATCTCCTCGAGGAATTTTTTCTTGTCAGCTGAACCTTCTCACATGCATTTCCGAGTACTCTGTTCAAATAGTTAGATAAATTATTCCAAAACAAATTGACGTACGCTTCAATTTACAAAGTCAAATAACGAACCACATCGTAGTCAATCATATGCCCACAGTAGTGGTCAATGCCTAGTTCAGAAAGAAGTAAGCCGTAGTTGGATTGCACTCCACATTCGCACATCACAACACGTTTAGTGGGTTCATCCGCCGGCTCCACATGCTTCTGTTTTTCCTTCTCCTTTTCCTTTGGCTGTGGCCAAAGATCCTTAGGACCGTAGAGCCATTCCTTGAAACTACACCTAGGCATAGAAAATTCTACAAAACAATAGGTAAAAAGGTATTAGTACATGAAAACAGAAAGATATGATATTTGCCAACTGTTATGAGAGTTTATCACCATACGACAACTTACTTCATGCTTGAGAGCACAAATGAACCCATTCGAATGGTTAGGGTTGATCAGTACTCGCTCTCCGCAATTGCACCGAGGAGGCGACTCCAGACATCTAGCTGTTGCGTAGGTCTTCTCTTCATTCGTCATTGGAGGAGGCTTAGGTGGAGGTGGAACCCACCGCTTGAAATGCTCGGCCTTGTTATGAAAGTTCCAAGTAGAGAAAATAAGATCCTAGAATCACACTTTTCTGGACCATCAATCCACTGAAATAAAAAACACCGCGTATGGTCCTACAAAACAAAACTGTATGAAATGAAATTGTAAATGAAGAATAAAAAATGATGAACTAATTGATGACACAATTACTTATGCAAATGCGGTTGCATGTGTAGAAGCAACGAGCCGCGGTGTCCGACTGCATCGACTGTTGTATGTCGGCCGGAAGACCACAGTCATAGTTAGGGACCGGAAGTTTAGGAGGAACGAGGCCATCCTTGCTAGAACTGTCAATGTATGATTCCCTAGGACGAACACACTTTTTCCAATACTGCGTACGATACAGGTCTTCCATCTAACAACATCAATTAGAAAAAAGGTAAATATGTATTGACAAGATAACATATAACTCATGACTAACTCTACTACAAATAGTTTCAAAAAAAAAACTCTACTACAAATACATATGTAACAAACCTTATTAATCAACTAAGTCAACAACACTAACTACACTAACATGACTAAAGTAAAGTAAACTAAATTAAACTACCAATTATTCTAACTACACTAACTACACTAAAGTAAACTAAACCAAATTATACTACTCACTTTACTAATTGAACTAACTAAACTAAGCACGTGGGGAGGATTGGAGGTGCGTCAACGAAGGCCGGGCAAGTAGGAGCGGGAGCCGGGCCGGCGGTCAAGGCCAGCCGGCGCGCGGGAACGGCGGCCGGCTCCAGTCGGCGCACGGGAACAGCAGCGGCGGCCGGGGACGGCGGTGGGGAGGTGGCCGGCTAGGCGGCCAGCAGCAGGAGGTCGGGGACGGCGGCGAGGAAGTGGCCGGCTAGCTAGGCGACCGGCAGGGGCGGCGGCATTCAGGAGGCAGAAGGCGGGTGGGCGAGCGAGCGAGAGTAGAGAGGGGAGCTGAAGGACCGAGAACGGTGACCAGAGGGGGGGGGGGCGTGAATGGGAGCCTCAAATTTCTCTTGAAATATTCGGGCCACTCTTCCCAAAAACACACATTCAGACGAAAAATGAATTAGTGAAAGCTCACCGGCAGTGGAGGAAAACTCACCAGAAACCCCCAAGAATGAGTTCTCAACCCCTATGAGAAAGAGGCAAGAACCCCAAGCAAAACAGCCCAAAAGACAGGCGTCGGACGCTAGACAGCAGGGCATCGGACGCTGGAAGACAGCGTGACGGACGCTCCAGTCGGACGCTGGCGACGGACGCTTAGGCGAGCGTCCGTTGGCCTTCCAGAGAGCCTAACAGAAGTTGAAGAACTGCTGAGGCGACGGACGCTTGGACGAACGTCCGTCGGCCTTCCAGAGAGCAAAACAAAACAGAACAGCGCATACCACGCGAAGGACGCTGGGCGACGGACTCTAGAAAGCGTCCGATGCCAAAACCGAAGGACGCCGATAAGCGAGGCGACAGACGCTGACGTCAGCACGTACCAACGTCCGACGCAAACCCTCGGAGCGTCCGACGCCCCCGACAAACGCGCACTGACCGCGAAAATCGTTTTTCTCTCCACCAAATCTGATGAGGACATCACCGGCTTAGATATGACCATGCCAACCACTTCTATACCAAAGGTGAAACCATTCTATATGAGGTTTATTATTGTTACATTTGATGAATGGGTGCTGCACTATGAAGTGTGTATGTTTTCATTTTTAGAATTGCTTACATGGATCAAGGAAGGGTTAGATTGCATATGGAAAGCATGGATGGTCAATGAAGTTGATTGGGGACCAAATCCAAGTGTTCCTAACGTTCTCCACCAGGCCACCACGTCACATTGGATCCAAGGAAACAAAGAGTCCAAGTCCAACACGTTTTGGAAAGTTCAATTCGGACTGTAGAAGAGTCTAAACTTGCGACGGTTGCCACGACTTCATACGGACTCCGATTGGGACGTTCTAGCACTTTTTGGAAAGCTTATCAAGTCTACTTTCCAATGGGTCTGGACTCATACCTATATCCTATCAGATGCGTGCGCAGTAGACAATTTAATACCGAGATCTTTTCTGTCAACGGTGCTGCGTCACCCTATTTTGGGCCGGTGACCCGTGTATCAAGTTGAGTCCATTAGGGACTCATCCTAGGGTTGTAGGACGACACTAGGACCCTTGTGGTCGTCCTCCCTCCTCCTTATATCCCCCTAGAGCCGCCACAAACAGATTGGGTTTTGTTTAGATGAAAGTTTAGCTGCTGCTACTTCCTTGTAGACGCGTGTGTCGACTAGACCATCCGTTCTACTTGATTCGGAACCCCACCTTCATGTGTATCACATCTGATCCTTCATCTCTTATTTGCAATTGAGTGCTTGTTCTACTTGTTCTTGCTTGTTCTTCGATTGGTTGCAGGAATAACCCTAGTGGTTTGGTTGGTTGTGATCCGCAAGATCGTGAGCAACCGCTGGATTTGGTGTATCGATCGCTAAGGCGCAGCGTCCTTGGATGGTTGTAGTCGGATCATGAACGTCTCTCCAGTCAAATCGTAGTTATCAATCTCCACCGAAAGATCGGGACACACATACATTCATCAAAATCTTCCCAAATCTTGACCAAATGTTCTCCACTAGCAACCCAACTTGGTAGGCATGATTCTAGTGCTATGGAGGAGCTATCCCGAAGAAATCATCGCTCAATTTGGTGAGAATTAAAGGGAAACGAGGATTTGGGGGAAAAGGGGCAAGAACGAAGAACACCGCAAAGAAATCGCCCGATCTACGCACTCGTGAGGTTTGAGGGGAATTCCTTCGGTGCAAAGATGCTCCTCACGAACACGAACAACTTGGTTCAAATGGATTTGCAGGAGCTACTCCCTACAAAGAGAAATCATCTCGGGAAAAGAGGGAGCAAAAGAAAAACACAAAGAACACAAGCAAGACGGGGGGCACGATCACAAAAGCGAAGCCACCATGGCTTACGGAGGTTCCGGCCTCTGATTCCTCGCAACAATCACAAGTTCTTACACCGTTGACACGGTGGATCTCAAGCAAGAAAACTAGGGAAGGGAAAACCTAGGAATAGGTGGGAGAAAGAGTAATGCAAAGATAGGATGAGGATACCCCTTCATCCTCTATTTAACGGGGCTTTGGCTATTTCCCAAAGACCCCTCTAGATACATTGAGTGAACTACCTAGCCTAAGCATTGCAGTCCAAGCTCCGGAAAATATCTCCCTCGATTTGAATGGACGGCCCCGCTTCCTGCCGGGAGTTGCCGTCGCCTCGACGCAACCTCCAGGATTCTGCCACGTGCCATCCCCGCTTCCTCGGAAGCTCTGCCTAGGTTTTGAGGCCCAAACCCAGGAAAACTGCCACCGGTAGCTTTGGGCTCAACTACCGAACCCCGAGTTTTGCGGCCCAAACTCGGAAACCGACGCGGATGGTTTTGACGCCCAAACCACCAAACCACTTGACGCGAGCCACCTTGTCTTCGCCCGATCAGACTCCGAGTCCCCTGAGCCTCCGCTCGACTCGCGCGTCCACCGTCTTGACTCGGTCGACTCGGTCTACCTCAATGTCTTCTCGCACTCGCCGGTGCCAGATACTAGCCACCACAGCTAGTCCGCCGGCGCCCATGGTCCCTCAGTCTGAGCCCCGCTTCCGCCCTTCACCGCTCTCAGTCCATTGGCATGGCAAGCCTCTACTCGACCTTCTCCACGCCATTGACCACTGTCACTAGGCATAGCACCTGCACACCACAAGCCGATAGACAAGCACATGTTTCTGCTTTCGCAGAGGTTAGGGTAAGCCACACAAATTGAAACACTCACGTGTTGATCAATCACTCATCATTAAAGCTGAACATACATGGGTACTTATCCACCATGTGTTCGCAGGAGCGTGAGAGAGAAACAGAAAAATAACAAAACTTACCGTTTAAAGGGCTCTCCCCTTGCCGCTCCATGATCCGCGGAGCGGCAGGGTTGCCGCTCCATGGTTGGCGCAGATCATGGAGCGGCAAGGGCGGGCCCACCCCGCGCACTTTGAGTGGTCAAGTTGAGTCAGCATGCTTGCCGCTTCATCATGCATGGAGCGGCAACGTTGAAATTTAGCAATAAAAATGTTAGTAATAAAAAAAGTGAAACCGTGTTAGATTTAAATTTAGTTAAAAAAGGTGTTAAAATTAAAAAAAATCGGGGCTGCTCGCAACCATGCATGATGGCTTCTGGAGCGGCGGCTGAAAGGATCTAGATGCCCAAGAGGGGGGGGGGGTGAATTGGGCTTCTTTTAAATTTCTAAAGCAATATTAAAACCTATTAATGCCAATCACCCCCTAGTGCCTACCGCAATGTGTATCCTAACTAGAAAGCAATAGCAAGCCAAGGAAATGAAAGGCAACCTAAGCAATTCTAGTAGGAATTGAACGAACAAGGCGGAAAGTAATGCAAGCAAGTAAAGAGCTAGGGAAAGGAATTCTTGACGCAATGATGTTTTCCCGAGGTATCGAGGTGTCGACACACCCCCTAGTCCTCGTTGGAGCACCTCTCAAGGTATAGCTCCCCTCTACCCACGCAAGGGTAGAGTGCTCTCTACGGGCTGATTCTTTGCCACTCCGGCTCGGTGAATCGCCCACAACCAATCACAGAAGCTTGGAGAAGAGCCGCCGACAATCTTCGGGCGATCACTTCCTCTGAACACCACCAAACCGTCTAGGTGTTGTCGAACACCAAGAGTAACAAGCACAAGACCTTCACTTGACCAACTCAAGGCTAGGAAGGTGGATGGATGCACAAAAGTCACTCCTAATCACTCTAGGAGGGAAGAACAAGATGAACTCTCTCAAATCTCTCCCTCACTAGGCACTTCGCTCTCCAAGAACACTCTCAAGGGTTCCTCAGGTGAAACAATGGCCAAGAGAGCTCACTTGGATGAGGAGGGCAACTATAAATAGTCCCCACCTCCAAAACTAGCCGTTTCTTACTTTTTCTCTTTTCAGCGAAAGCACCGGACTAGTCCGGAGCCTCACCACCGGACCATTACTCTTGGTCCGGAGCATGCAGTCCAAAACAAATCCAACGCTGAACAGGGACCACCGGACTACTTGCGATAGTCCGATGCCTAGTCCGGAGCTTCTAGTCCAGAGCCTAGTTGCATACTGGACTCTGCTGAGAACCGTCGGACTAGTCTGGAGCCTCCTTTGAGACTCACTGAAGAACACAGTGGCCACCGAACTACTTCCATTAGTCCGGTGCCCTCCGTACAGGTTGTCCGAAGCACTGTCTGATAGCCTTTCAGAACTAGGTGGCCACCGGACTACTTCCATTAGTCCGGTGCCCTCCGGACAGTTTGTCCTGAGCACCTTTCTCAGAGAACTGCCTAAGGCAGGACCACCAGACCACTTTCATTGGTCCGGAGCCTCCTAGGCAAACTGGTCCAGAGCTTCTTTCTCCCCCTGTTTCAACTCTTTTCACTAAGTCTTCTCTAGAGGTTTTGCTCCTACCATCTCAAGGGCTAACCAAGGGCTGATAGCAAGGTCTCTAGGACTAGTTGTGACAAGTGTGCATACACCAACATTCCCAAACTCTCCTAGGTCAAGCTACTAACCTCATACCCCCCTTTATAGTACGGTCAAAGGAAAAACAAAGCCCTAGTCTATACTTAGTGCCCTTCTCAACCTCATGGCACTAAGAGCTATCCTAGTCTTCAACTTGTATCTCCATCCTTTGAAACCAAAACGATTTCCATCTTGGAGGCATGAATATCCATTAAGCCCATTCAATAAGCATCACTTATGACATAACTCTAATGACTTTGCCTCTGCAAAACACACGTTAGTCATAATGACTTAGTATTGTTGTTAATTGCCTAAACACAAGGGACCATGATTCTTCAATCTCCCCCTTTTACGTGATTGACGACAATACAAGCTCGAGTAGAGAATAAGAGTGAATTTTGATTAGAGAAACTTGACTTGACATGAGATAGGCATGGGTTAGTAATAAGAATGACATAAACATGCCTAAACCATTCAAGCCATGACAAGCACAAAAGATATGAATTGAGCATAGTAATTGATTTCAAAAGGATATGCTATACCAAAAGATCACAGATTGGCGCGGAAGCATTAGCATAACCAAGTGACATGATATATATATATATATAAGAGGTCCACACATGTCACACAACCATCAAGTCTCAACCATCACACACATATCATACAATGCATAAAGACGGTAAACGTGATGCATGATGCAATAGAGTAAAATACATATCAAAAGAACCAAATCCTACTAGCTCCCCCTGAAGCTAGTCCATCTACTCGACTCTCCCTCTCCCCCTTTGGCGTCAAAACACCAAAGCTAAGCGTCTGGAGGTGGAGTGGAAGCAGTCATGGCACGGTTAAGTCTACGGAAGTCATCAAGACCATCATCTGAGTCCTCCCTCTGAGTCTGTGAAGCTAGAGGTGAAGTGGTCTGGGGGACTGGAGCTGACGAGCTAATTGCCTTTGCTGCCGTAGAGTCTGGAATTGTAGCGGGTGTAGGAGTAGGAGTAGGATCCTCTGCCACTGTCTGTGTCGGTGCCTCTAGATCTGTGGAACCCGGTGGTGCCTCGTGCACTGACTCAACTAGAGTCTCAACTACCGGTGTATGCTCAGGCTGTAGAGGACTGGAGTTAACGGCGGTGGCATCTGTCATAATAGCCTGTGGAGGAGTGGAGCCAACTGGAGCCCGAGTGTCAAGTGTAGCCTCTGACAAAGCAACTGAAGAAAGATACTAACCCGTTGTCGGTGACACGAGCTCTGCTGCTATTTTGGCTGCTACCTCCTCACCAGTGGGGGACGGCTGCCCGGTAATGTTATTGAATGACGCGGAGAGGTCACGAGCAGACAATCCTCGAGAAGCTGACATCGACGTGAAGCCGGTAGTAAGTGGAGTGAACTGTTGTGTCGGCCCAAGGGTGTCCAACCATTGAGTAACCTGTGTCGCCGGAGACTGGAACGGGGTGGTCAATCCAGCACCCTGAAGTCCACTGTACTGTACGGCAGGGGTGGGAGTGACTGACGGGCCGGCTGACACTGGCGGTGCCACTGAGGGGCCACCGGTCTGCTGAGATCCCAGAACGGGACCAAGAGCTAGAAACTGAGGCGCTGAGGGGCCAACTGACTGGGAGGGTTGTGTCTGACTCATCATCTGGATCTGTGGAGCACCAGGAAACTCAATCGCAAGCATACCCGTCCATTTCATCATCTGAACCATCATGGCCATGTTCTGAGCCTGGAACTGCTAAGACTGAAGCTGCATCCGCTGGGACTCAAGCTGCATGGCTAACATCTGCTACTGAACCTCGAGGTGACGCTGGTGAACCTGTAGCTGTAGCTCCTCATGACGCTCCTGTGACTGTCACTGGAGCTCGTCCTGTCTCTGCTGGACCTAGGTGACGGCTGTCACAAGGGAGCCCTGCTGCTCCTGAATCCGATCAAGAAGCTTCAGCATCAGGGTCTCTGAAGTAGAACCAGTACCAGAGCCACCAGCCTCTGCGTCGTGAGCCCTTGCGAGCATAGTAGGAATAGGGTGGTAGTCTGCGTCGGAGCTGTCAGAGGAAGTGTCAACTACTGTACCCTCTGCCTCGTGAGTGGCAAGCTCCTCAAGCTCCTGCTGCTGAACACCTCTAATCGCCTCATCCTGAGCATCAACATCTGCCATATCTGCGGGTGCAGTCTAAAGTCTGACCTGTCGAAGTGCCCGGTTGCCCAGACGACTGTCAACTGAAGATATGATCTTGTACTCTGGGAATTCAGACTCTGATTGATCAAGCATATCTCGAATCCCAGGGTGCACTCGCACAAGCCGCTGAGCTAAGATCGAACTGATCCAATGAGCATAAGGCATCTGACGCCTAGCTCTCAAGCCATCTGAAATACAGTCCTCTATCTCTGCTACTATGAAGTCTGCAATGTCGAACGGTGTTTGGGTGACAAGAGCAAGAAGAAGGAACTGTTGTAGGTTTGTCAAACCTTCCTTGAAACCGGTGCGAGGCAACAGGGTGCGGCGAATGATCTCATTCAACCGATGAGCAAGGGGGGTAAGCTCAGCTGGAGTGTGGGGACTGCCTTCCCCAAAGGGCTGCCTGAAGATAGGAGCAACCCTCTGAGCTGGAAGAATGATACCACCTCGAGCACGCTGTGGCAACTAAAGGCCTGTGTAACACTCATCGTGAAGACAAGTATCTAAAACTGTGAGGTGGAGAGTCTCTCTAAGCTGAGTCAAGTACAGTCTATAGGGAATGCCTCTGAAGGTATACTGCAAGTAGTTATGACTAGGCTCAATCCAGACGGAGGCATAGAACTCTCTGCCCCAATGCTCAACAAAGCTGCCTGAACGACCAAGAAGGTCGGTGAGTCCTGG
This sequence comes from Microstegium vimineum, assembly GCA_022036555.1. Classification (NCBI taxonomy): domain Eukaryota; kingdom Viridiplantae; phylum Streptophyta; class Magnoliopsida; order Poales; family Poaceae; genus Microstegium; species Microstegium vimineum. The sequence goes on along the minus strand of CM039133.1, from coordinate 26,532,628 downwards.
AAGGTAGGTAAGGTGGTCACTGATCTCTTCGCCAGCTATCGCCACTATGTTCTCTAAGGAACAGACTCTGTGTGGACGTAGCTGGATGTTGGCAAGCCTAGCTGCTGTGTAGAAGTCCTCCATAAGAGGTGTGTGCCATCCCGGTGTAGCTCTGGGGTCACGCTGATCTGGGCACCACCTCTCAAGTTCAATGAATCGTAGTTTACGAACTTGCTTCGCTATGATCCCCCTCAAGTCATGGTGAACTGCGGGCTCTGGAGCTAGAGCAGGAGCAGGTGCCTATGGTGGACGATCACCACGCTTCGGTGCCTCGGTGCGGGAAGCAGCACGAGGTAACCGAGCACGGGTGAAACGTGTAGAGGTGTCCACTGCTCGAGCCTCATCGGCAGGCGCTGACGGCTCTGTCGGAGAGGCAACAGTCTCTAACTCTGTCTGAGTGGGAGGAACCCACGGAGGAACGCCGATACGCACTAAGCCTCGGCGACCACCTTTCTTTGCGCGGTCCGCTGCATCTGCCACTTCCTTTGCCTGCTCTGCCTGTGTGAGCTTGCGCTTCTTCTTCTTAGGCTTCTCAACAATCTGCCTCTTCCCCTTTTCCCTAGGAGGAGGACGAGGAGGAGGATGATGAGTATCATCACCACCAGAACCACTGACAGCTGGAGCACGACCCATTACTGACAGCTGACAAGATCAACAAAAAGAACCACTGCCAGAAGCACTGTGCAACTGTCAAGAACACCAATGCCAGTCACTAGAAACACTGTCACAATGCAAATATCAACCACTGAATTACTGACAGAAGGCTGGACTGACCCTTATGAGGCTTTGCCTCAATCCATACTCGCGAGCTTTGCCCCGAGTTTCACTACCACTGACACTGCTAGATAGAATATATAAGCATATATAAATTCTAGGGATGAGATACCGTATGGAAGCAAGCATATGAGATAAGAGATAGAATTAATAACTGCCATGGTACCTGAGGTAAGTGAGCGTACTAAGCAAAGCAAATCAAGCTCCAAACCACACTCCACAAGGATGATTACCAACTGCGGATTACAAATAACAGGTTTGATTTAGTGAATTGGAGTTGACAAGATCAAAAAGATTTGCACAGAATTATCCTAGGACATGACTTTATCCATGATACGACAAAACGCGTAGTCAAAGATTGAAATCATACCCTAGAAGTGATGAGGCGAAGACGAATCGTTGAAGAAAAATCTCCAAACCCTAGGTTATGGAAACCCTAGGGGGAAAACCTCTTGGCTAGCAATGGCAAGGTGGAGGGTGGGTGAAACCCTAGCAGGAAGCCTAAGTGATGGAGCAGGGGTGAGCAGGACGCCGGAGAGAGGATCTCAGCGGCGAGCTAAGGTGGGCGGCGGCAATGGCGGCGGTGTAGCACTGCTTCTGCTAAGAGGTGCGGTGAGAGGGCAGAGCTTGGGAGGCTAAAGTGGAGGAGCGGCGGCGGTGGCTCACCGGTGAGAATCTCACTGGCGGCGGGAACAGTGGGAGCGAGGGCTGGCGGAGCTAGGGCGAGCGCGACGGCGATGGCGGGCGGCGCGGTGTACGGAACTGACTGAAAGGTTAACTGCCAAACAGAGAACACGCGGGGGGGATAACGCAAAAAAATTGAGCGTCGGACCACTTCCAATGGTCCGACGGGTGGTCCGACAGTGTTTGACCGAAGCTGACCAGACCACCGGACAAATGAAACAGTGGTCTCCGATGGTCCGGAGGTGCACCGGACAGGTGGTCCGACGCACTTGACTTGAGCCAGTCCAGAGAGTACAGTGAGCGCTTGGGCTCCGGACTCTGGTCCGGTGGGTGAGCGTCGGACTAAAGTAGGTGGTCCGACGGTCGCCTTGGAGAAAACTCTGAGTATCCAGTGAGTGACCACGCTCCAGACTCTGGTCCGGAGGTAAGCGTCGAACTATTACAGGTGGTCCGACGGCTGACTTGGAGTTGAGTTTGAAGAAACAGTGAGTCACCAGGCTTCGGACTCTGGTCCGAAGGTAAGCATCGGACCAATGGAAGTTGAACGGAGGGTGGTCCGGTGCTTGTTTTGCTTTGAATTTTCTTGTTTTTCTCTCCAATCTTTTCTCTTAGCCATGTACCAACACAAAAGAGCAGAAAGAAACACTTGTTGGATTTAGCATAAGAACCATCTCTCAAACCCTCGATTTTAAAAAAATAGTTTGCCATAGGCTAGATTTAGTTGTCATAAGAAAATAGTTCAATAAAACTCCAAGGAAGAGGGGTATTAGCTGAAGCTAGAGCTTTGAATGCTCCCCCTAAGTGATGAACCTAGAGGATGGTCAAACTTAACCGAAAAGGAAGCAACAAGCAACACACATGCATATGCAATGCAATTACGGAATTTGAATCTAGGTTGCTTGCAAGTTTAAACCGCGGTAAGGCTTTGTCACACGCTTGAGGGCAGTTATCCTGACCGCGTTAGCCAAGCCTATGTGCATTACTTTAGATTAAACATGATTATATTACAAATGAATGCATGGTTCACACAATCTCATTTTTTAGTGAAGTTTGAGTGATCAAGCACATTCAACTCGCTTCTCAACCTACAAAAGGTTGTTTCATCAAGTGGTTTAGTGAAGATATACGCCAATTGATCTTCGCTCTTAACTCCATCTAGTGTTATGTCTTTCCTAGCCACATGATCTCTAAGAAAGTGATGGCGAATATCAATGTGCTTGGTGCGAGAGTGTTGAACCGGGTTGTTAGCAAGCTTTACGGCGCTTTCATTATCACACAAAGGTGGAACATCTTTTAAAACAACGCCGTAATCAAGAAGTGTTTGGGTCATGTACAAGATTTGTGCACAACTTGCTCCCAGGCAATGTATTCCACCTCGGCGGTAGACAATGCCACACTGTTTTGCTTCTTGGAGGACCAAGAGACAAGTGATCTTCCTAGCAAATGGCAACCGCTGGAGGTACTCTTCCTATCAACTTTACACCCGGCATAATCCGAATCGGAATAGCCACAAAGTAGGAAGGGAGCTCCTTTGGGATACCAAAGGCCAATGCTAGGGGTGTGCCTTATGTACCTAAGGATTCTTTTAACTGCACATAAATGCGACTCCTTAGGCCTTGCTTGAAACCTATCACACATACACACACTAAACATGATATCCGGCCTAGATGCGGTGAGGTAAAGTAAACTACCGATAATCGAATGATAGAGAGTTTGGCCAATCTGTTTACCTCCCTCATCGAGATAGAGATGCCCATTAGTAGGCATTGGGGTCTTGATTGGCTTGCAATCCTCCATCTTGAATTTCTTGAGCACATCATGAGTGTACTTCTCTTGAGATATGAAGGTGCCCTCCCTCAATTGCTTCACTTGGAAGCCAAGAAAGAAGGTTAGCTCCCCAATCATTGACATCTCGAACTCTTTGGACATCAATGCACCAAACTCCTTGCAATGGTCTTGGTTTGTTGACCCAAATATAATGTCATCGACATATACTTGGCAAACAAAGATCTCCCCATTAAGCTTCTTGGTGAATAGTGTTGTGTCGACGATCCCGATCTTGAAGCCCTTCTTGAGTAGGAAGTCCCTTAGCCTCTCATACCAAGCTCTTGGAGCTTGCTTCAATCCATAGAGTGCCTTGGACAACCTATACACATGATTAGGACAATTTGGGTCTTCAAGCCCGGGAGGTTGTGAGACAAAAACAAGTTCATTAATAAAACCATTTAGAAAGGCACTCTTCACATCCATTTGAAATAGTTTCATTTTGTGATGTGAAGCATATGCCAAAAGGATACGAATGGCTTCTAGTCTTGCAACCGGTGCAAAGGTCTCCCCAAAATCCAAGCCTTCAACTTGGGAGAACCCCTTTTCCACCAATCTTGCCTTGTTCCTCACAACCACGCCTTGATCATCTTGCTTGTTCCTAAACACCCACTTGGTGCCAATGATTCTTGCTCCTTTGGGCTTTTCTACTAGTGTACATACTTTGTTCCGGGTGAAGTTGTTGAACTCTTCATGCATGGCATTCACCCAATCTAGATCCGCAAGTGCGTCCTCAACACTAGTAGGCTCAACAAAGAAAACAAACTAGTGATATTCAACATAAGATGCAAGTCTAGAGCGAGTCATTACTCCCTTTGATGGACTTCCTATGATTTGATCATGGGGGTGTGCTTGAAGGATAGGTGTTGATCTTCTATCATGAACTTGAGGAGGGGGTCGTGGTGCTTCAACATTGCTTGCTTCGGCCTCGGCTTGATCTTGAGGGATGAAGGTATCTTCTTGAGCTTCTCTCACTTTATCTTCTTCAACTTGAGGCGTGCGAGGTGGAGAAGGATCTTGATTATCATCATCTTCAACTGCTTCCACCTCTTGCGGGTTGATAGCACCAATTGGCATATTCTTCATTGCCTCCCTCAATGGTTCATCACCTACATCAATATCTTCAAGCGCTCCTTGGGAGCCATTAGTTTCATCAAATTCCAAGTCATACGTTTCTTCAACTAAGTCGGTGGCTTTGTTAAATACACAGTATGCCTTGGCCTTAAGAGAATATCCAAAAAGGAAACCAAGGTCACACCATCATTGGAATTTACCCAAGTGTTGGCGCTTCTTGTAGATGTACACTTTGCACCCAAACACCTGGAAGAATGAAATATCCGGCTTCTTCCCATTCACAAGCTCATAGGGAGTCTTCTTCAGTAGCCTTTGGATGAAGAGGCGGTTTGCCGCATAGCAAGCGGTGTTGATGGCCTCTGCCCAAAACTTCTCCGGAGTATTGTACTCATCAAGCATAGACCTTGCTAGAGTTATGAGCATCCGGTTCTTCCTCTCTACAACACCATTTTGTTGTGGAGTATATGTGGCGGATACCTCATGCTTGATGCCCACTTCATCACAATAGTCTTCAATCTTTGTGTTGACAAAATCGGTGCCATTGTCACTTCTTATCTTCTTGATCTTCACTTCAAACTCATTTTGTGGCCTTGTTGCAAACTTCTTGAACATAGCTTGAGTTTCACTCTTGTCTTGAAGGAAGAACACCCAAGTGTATCTTGAATAATCATCAACCACAACTAGGCAAAGATCCATGTGAAGTAATTCAAGTACTCTTGAGGTTGACATGAATGCTTTAGTGGGATGGGTGTTGGCAACTTGCTTGCCGGCTTGACATGCACTACACAACTTGTCCTTCTCAAACACCACATCCTTCACACCTCTAACCATCTCTTTCTTGACAAGTTTCTTTAAAGTTTACATGCCCACACGAGCTAATCTTCTATGCCAAAGCCATCCCAAAGAATTCTTGGAGAATAGACATGTTTGCAACTCGGCTTCATTTGACGTGAAATCCACTAAGTAGAGGTTGTTGTGCTGAAACCCTTTGAATATCATTGATGAATCTTCAATCTTGGTCACAATCACCTCTGTTAGAGTGAATAGACAATGGAATCCAAGATCACAAAGTTGACCCACGGAAAGCAAGTTGAAGCTTAGATATTGAACTAGCAAGACATTTGATATTGATTGATCATTTGAGATCGCCACTTTGCCTAGACCTTGAACTTTAGCTTTTGAATTGTCCCCAAAGGTAATCTTGTCTTGCCCTTCACATTCTTCATCAAGTGTGTGTGAACATCCGGGAGTCACCGGTCATATGTTGAGTGCAACCAATATCAATCACCCAATGACTTCCACCGGTCTTGTAGTTCACCTACACACAAGCAACTTGGAGTTAAGCTTGTTGTTTGGGAACCCACTCAAAGCGGGGCCCCATTTCCTTGGTAACCATCTCCTTTGCAACCCAAAGAACTCTAGGCTTCTTCTTCATTGGTGGACCAAGGAACACTACTAGTGGTCTACCCTTGTGGTCCTTCTTGATGACATAGTGAGCATCATGAGCAAATGGCCTTGTGTGCTTGGGCAAGGTCTTGGGTGGTTGAGTCTTGCAATCATAAGCGAAGTGACCCACTTGACCACACTCAAAGAATCTTCTTGGCTTGGGCTTTGAGTATTCTTGATTGTAGCCATTGTACTTGTTCTTGTAATAATTCTTGGCCTCACTCTCAACCTTTGCCTTCATGATTTGGTTCTCCTTGAACCCAATGCCGGTCTTGTCATTCTTCATGACGGTGCTCATCGAAAGCTCACTTTGAAGGTTGTGACCCTTGGTGAACTTCTCAAAGCCACTTGTAAGCTTTGTCTTGTCATTCTTGAGCTTGACAATTTCTTCTCTTAGAGAGGTGATCAATGTGATAGCATCCTTATCTTCTTCTTTAGCCGGCTGGATGACAATAGGCTTGTTAGACTTGAGAGTGATTAGCTCTTCCTTGAGCTTTGAGTTTTCTTCTCTCATCTTGACATAGTCATCATACTTGTCGGCTCCGACAACCCTTTTTCCCTTGCACTTGGCACTTTGCTCAAGAGCCACATCATCATTCAAGATATCACAAGAGGTAGCACTATCACACTTAGCACATGGGTTAGTAGCAACATGTGTAGCAAGATCTTGATTAAGCAATTCATTTGCTACCATTAGTGTGCCATGTTCTTGCTTCACATTTTGGTAGTCATCTTTTAGAAAGTTATACCTTGTGTGGAGCTCTTGTGTTGACCTCTCAAGCTTATCATGTTTCTCATTTGCTTGCTTAAGAGAGGCTTTGAGCTCCCTAGTGCTAGATGTGAGAGAATTAATCTCAAGCTTCAAATCATCGTTAGCACTAGTCAAGGTGTCAAGCTTATCATGCAAGTTTCCTTTGATCTCAAGAAGCTTGTCATTTTTACCTTTGTACTTCCTTATGATGCTAGCGTACTTGTTGCAAATTTTAATTAGCTCATCATAGGAAGGTTCTTCTTCATCGTCACTATATATCATCACCACTAGAGTCACCACTATCATAATCCTCTATTTGTACCTTCTTTTCACCCTTAGCCATGATGCATAGGTGTGTAGAGGATGAGCCCGGTGATGAAGGAGGAGGTGGCGGTGGAAGGGAAGAACCAATCACCAAAGCAGCCACCTTCTCATCTTCACTCTCATCATCGGAGGAAGCACTAGAGTCATCAATGTTGGTGAGACAATCACCAACAATGTAAGCCTTGCCATCTTTCTTCTTCTTATGAAGGTTGAAATTTTCTTCTTTTTGTATGGCTTGTCTTGCTTCTTGTCATCATCACTTGAGTCATCATTGCCATTCTTGTTCTTCTTGTGGTTCTTGAACTTGTCTTTCTTCTCTTCGGGGCAAGCATGAGCTAGATGACCAAGAGTGCCGCAATTATAGCACTTCATTTGGGAGATTGGCTTCCTTGAGGTGCTTGTGAAGAATTTCTTCTTCTTTGAGTCAAAGTTGACTCCACTCTTGTTAAGCCTCTTTAACATCTTGGTGGTCTTCCTCACCATGAGTGCGATGTGGTCTTCATCATCCTCTTCTTCACTTGCGCTCTCAATAACATATTGAATCTTGCACTTCTCCTTGGAGGATGCCTTGAGAGCCAAGTCTTTCTTCTCTTCCTTTTCTTTCTTCTTGGAAGTAGAAGAGCTACCATCACCAATCTTCATGTACATCTCGTGAGCATTGATCTTGCCCAAGACTTGAGTTGGTGTGGAGCCGGAGAGGTCTCCTTGGTGAAGCACCGTGACGATGTGGCCATACTTCTCAATTGGCAAGACACACAAGATCTTGCGTACCACATCGGCCGGCGCCATTTGGTTGAGTCCAAGTCCATTCAACTCCTCTACAAGAATATTAAGACGTGAGTACATCTCATTAGCATTCTCATGAGTAAGCATAGTAAAGGAGTTCAACTTAGCCATGACCAAATGGTAGCGTTCCTCACGCTCACACATGGTCCCTTCGTGTAGCGCACAAATGATTGTCCAAACATCATTAGCGGTTCTGCAATTCCGCACACGGTTGAACACATCCTTGCCAATGCCACGGAAAAGAATGTTCTTTGCCTTGGCATTGTTCTTCTCAAAGAAGGGATCATCGGCAAACACGGTGCCACCTATGGTAGCGACTTTGTGCACACCGAGATCCACGGCCTCAAGGTAGGCCTCCATCCGCACTTTCCAATACGGAAAATCATCCTCATCAAACATGGGTGGCGGTCCATCCCCATGGGACATCTTGCTCTAGGCGGTAAAGGCTAAATTGAGAGCAAACTTGCTCCGATACCAATTGAAAGGATCTATATGCCCAAGAGGGGGGGGGTGGAATTGGGCTTCTTTTAAATTTCTAAAGCAATATTAAAACTTATTAATGCCGATCACCCCTCTATGCCCAAGGAATTGGTCTTCTTTAAACTATCAAGCAAAAACTATTACACCATCACCCCTAGTGGACTACCGCAAGGTAATCCAACAGTAAAGCTAGGCGGGAAAGCAACTCTCAATTGACAGCAGATATGCACGTAAGCTAGAAGTTCTGCGCAGTATCGATACGGTGTCGACACACCCCCCTAGTCCTCGTTGGAGCACCTCTCAAGGTATAGCTCCCCTCTACCCACGCAAGGGTAGAGTGCTCTCTACGGGCTGATTCTTTGCCACTCCGGCTCGGTGAATCGCCCACAACCAATCACAGAAGCTTGGAGAAGAGCCGCCGACAATCTTCGGGCGATCACTTCCTCTGAACACCACCAAACCGTCTAGGTGCTGTCGAACACCAAGAGTAACAAGCACAAGACCTTCACTTGACCAACTCAAGGCTAGGAAGGTGGATGGATGCACAAAAGTCACTCCTAATCACTCTAGGAGGGAAGAACAAGATGAACTCTCTCAAATCTCTCCCTCACTAGGCACTTCGCTCTCCAAGAACACTCTCAAGGGTTCCTCAGGTGAAACAATGGCCAAGAGAGCTCACTTGGATGAGGAGGGCAACTATAAATAGTCCCCACCTCCAAAACTAGCCATTTCTTACTTTTTCTCTTTTCAGCGAAAGCACCGGACTAGTCCGGAGCCTCACCACCGGATCATTACTCCTGGTCCGGAGCATGCAGTCCAAAACAAATCCAACGCTGAACAGGGACCACCGGACTACTTGCGATAGTCCGGTGCCTAGTCCGGAGCCTCTGGTCCGGAGCCTAGGTGCATACTGGACTCTGTTGAGAACCGTCGGACTAGCCGTCGGACTACCCGTCGGACTAGTCCGGAGCCTCCTTTGAGACTCACTGAAGAACACAGTGGCCACCGGACTACTTCCATTAGTCCAGTGCCCTCCGGACAGGTTGTCCGGAGCACTGTCTGATAGCCTTTCAGAACCAGGTGGCCACCGGACTACTTCCATTAGTCCGGTGCCCTCCGGACATGTTGTCCGGAGCACCTTTCTCAGAGAACTGCCTAAGGCAGGACCACCGGACCACTTTCATTGGTCTGGAGCCTCCTAGGCAAATTGGTCCGGAGCTTCTTTCTCCCCCTGTTTGAACTCTTTTCACTAAGTCTTCTCTAGAGGTTTTGCTCCTACCATCTTAAGGGCTAACCAAGGGCTGATAGCAAGGTCTATAGGACTAGTTGTGACAAGTGTGCATACACCAACATTTCCAAACTCTCCTAGGTCAAACTACTAACCTCATACCCCCATTTATAGTACGGTCAAAGGAAAAACAAAGCCCTAGTCTATACTTAGTGCCCTTCTCAACCTCATGGCACTAAGAGGTAGCCTAGTCTTCAACTTGTATCTCCATCCTTTGAAACCGAAACGATTTCTATCTTGGGGGCATGAATATCTATTAAGCCCATTCAATAAGCATCACTTATGACCTAACTCTAATGACTTTGCCTCTGCAAAACACATGTTAGTCATAATGACCTAGTATTGTTGTTAATCGCCTAAACACAAGGGACCATGATTCTTCAGCGGCGCATGGGGCCAGGGTGCCAGGGATGCGCGATGCGGGGGCCAGGGCGCCGGTGGGATAGCATGGGAGGAGTCCGGCGGAAGGCACAGCTTGGCCTTGCCCAGATGAAACCAAACGGCGGCTGAGGGCATAGACGCTCATGAAAAAAAACAAAAGGACTCAGGGCAGAGTTTCACTATATAGGGTTTGTTTGGTTTGTACCTTGGACCAGATTTGCCTGGCCGGGCACGTTCCTGGGTGTTGCCTGGGATGCATTTGGTTAGAGCCCTAGAAATGTTCCTGGACCAGGCAACTGCAGCTTCCGCCAGGCCAACAAAAACGATCGCCTGGCTGCAGGACGCAAGTTGCCTGGGTGAAGACTAGTACTAGTTCATTAGAATATGTTTAGATTTTGTTTTTCTATTTTTTTATTATTTCCTTGCTGATTTCTTGGTTTTAGAACATACGTGGGAACTGATTATTGATTAGTACTAGTTGCGTCAGCTACAAAAAAACATCCTCTTATCCATCCTTAATTAATCATGTGTATGCATTCTTAGTTAATAATATGTTAAATTATTATTATTATTATTATTCTTATTATTATTATTATTATTATTATTATTATTATAAAATACATTTATTTATATCATTTTATTGTTTATATTTTAGTGGTGAGCCATATTATTTAAATACAATATTAAATTACAATATTTATGAGTATATTATCTTTCTATTAATATTCTGAGGCATATGCTTCTTTATGATGCAAAGTATAATTAAGTTATTAAGTACACTTAACTTTTATTCTTTAGTTAATTGAGAAAAATGATATTAATCTAAGTCATCTTGTTCCTTAATCAAGTTATATAAATATATATTAATATCATATCATGATATTTTACACTTGCCTGACCAGGCAAAAATCACTAACTTTTGAAGTAACTTCCCGGCAACATTTTTATCCAGGCAACTTCACTAAGGTTCCATCCAAACAGGCCTACAGCATGCTGGATCTGGCCAGGCCTCTTAGCGTGCAAGCTATACAGATTACTATGATTAGTAGCATAGGTCTGTTAGTTTCGTGGCTTATGCCATGGTAACGTCAAGGAGGCCCATGAAACAAATAAAAAACAACAAGATTAATGAGAAGTAGAATTGCGCTCGCCTTGGTCGATCCATTAGTGTGGGAGCAAAAAGGTTTGGCCCAGATGGTTTAGGATTAAGATTAAGGGCATGTTTGGTTAGGGGTCACTAAAGTTTAGTGACTAAAATTTAGTCTCTTTAGTCCCTAAAATGCCAAACACCTTGACTAAAGTTTAGGGGTCACTAAAGTTTAGTGACTTTTAGTCACAAAAGAGTAGCTAAAAGTGACTAAAGCGTACATGAGACATGTGCTTTAGTGGGTGGAACCAAACGTGAGGCCACTAAACTTTAGGGGCACTAAACTTTAGGAACAACTAAACTTTAGTGGGTTATACCAAACATGCCCTAACTATTTTCGGAACTATGTAATTTCGTATACAAAAATAATTCTAGAAAAATCTAGAATTACTATTTGAGTCACGCAAAATACTCCGAAAGCTCCAAAAATTCTGAGAAAATTGTCAAAGACATTTTGGAATATGATGAACTCAAATAAATTATTTGGAGCTCATGAAAAAGTATTTTGGAGCATATAAATATTAGAATATAGGAAAATTATCTAGAAAAGCCAAAAAAACTCCCGGAAAGAATTTAGAGACATGTTGATGAATGATGAACTCAAGGGAATGATTTGGATCAAGCGACAAAGGATCTTGGAAATATCCAAAAGAAATATTAAGATCTAGAGAGCCAGAATTTGATTATAGAAAAAGATAGAGACGAACCGTAGACCGATAAACGACTTACTAATCGCATTTTAAAAACTTTATACACTCACATGCATCAAGACAAACAACGAACAACCACCACAACAATCAAGCCCGTCAATCGCAAAAAAAAACAATCAAGCCCGCCAAATTGGTGTAGAAAAGTTTATAAATTCACTTTTCCTATACTAAATTTCTGGAAATTCAAACTAACCTTGATTACTTTTATATCAACATTGAAATAATTTATTTATTTAGTTGTTTTCTAAGCACAATCCAAAATCACAAATTTTGGAGTGTGAAATCTTCCTTGCTGCTTCTTATGCTTTAGTAAATTATTTCTTCTCCATAGGCTGAGAGATAGACTACACAAAAGTAGCACATGATGGATATATACCTTCAGCTAGATAATAACCCATTTGCGAACACATGGTGGGTAAGTACCCATGTAGTTCAGTTTTCTGATGAGTGATTGCCCAACACTTGAGCGGTTCAGTTTGAGTGGATTGATTCTAACCCTTTGCGAAAGCAAATGTGTGCATGTCTATCGGCTTGTGGTGTGCAGCTGCTATGCCTAGTGACACTGGTCAATGGCTTGGAGAAGGTCGAGTAGAGGCTTGTCGTGCTGATGGACTGAGAGCGGTGAAGGGCGGAAGCGGGGCTCGGACTGAAGGACCATGGGCGTCGGTGGACTAGCTGTGGTGGCTAGTACTTGGCACCGGCGAGTGCGAGAATACATGGAGGTAGACCGAGTCGACCAAGTCAAGACGGTGGACGCGCGAGTCGAGCGAGGCTCAGGGGACTCAGAGTCCGACCGGGTGAAGACAAGGTGGCTCGTGTCGAGTGGTTTGGTGGTTTAGGCCTCAAAACCATCCGCGTCGGTTTCCGAGTTTGGGCCGCAAAACTCGGGGTTCGGTAGTTGAAGGATCGAGAACGGCGACCAGAGGGGGGTGAATGGGAGCCAAATAAAAATTCCTTTAGAAAACTTCTATTGCTTGACCCTTGTCCCAAAATCACACCCAAAAAGCAAGCTCGGAAGAAACGACGCGCACACGACCTAACAAGTAGGTGGACACCTTAGGAAGACCCCTAGAGAGAAGAGGGAAGAGCACACCCAAAAACCACTTGTGAGAACTGGTCTCAAAAGTGCCTCATCATGTTCCCTACGTGAATATGAATCCAATGAAACAAACGGAACTTGATTCGGAGTCTGGATGAGTGAGATACAAGCAAAACAGTTCTGCAGCTTTTGCGGACTGTCTGGGAGAGAACCTCGGACTGTCCGTCCTTGCTGCAAAATGACCTGCGGACAGTCCGCAAATTGACCCCGGACAGTCCGCCGTTAAGCCAAAAAACGTCCAACAGAATGTCCAGAACCAGTGTTGTTCGGTGGATTTACAATGCAGACAGTCCGCGAAAAACCCTGGACAGTCCGTCGGCAAAACTCAGAAAATCACCCCGAGAAGCTGAGTTTCTGCCCCGACTCCTGGACTATCCGGGAATTAACCCCTGTTGGCTGGACAGACGCGATTTGGGGGCAATTTTGAATCGCCTCTTCCCCAAATCTTCCCAAATCACTACCAAATGTTCACCAATAGCAACCAAACTTTGTAGGCATGATCCTAGTGCTATGGAGGAGCTATCCCGAAGAAATCATCGCTCAATTTGGTGTGAGTAAACGGGAACAAAAGGATTTTGGGAAAAACTCCAAAAATGAAGAACACAAAATAGAAATTGTCCGATCTATGTGCTCAAGATGTTTGGGACGAAGCCCTTCGGTGCAAATCTTCTACTCGTGATCCCGCACAACTTGGTTCAAACGGAATTGCAAAACTCGCTCTCATGAACTAGAGAGAGAAACTAGAGAGAGAGTGTAGGTGCAAATGACTAGGGTTCAAGAGGTGGGATGAGGGATACCCCTTCACCCCCTACTTATCGAGCTTTGGCTATTTGCCAAAGACCCCCCCTAGATACATTGAGTGAACTACCTAGCCTAAGGATTGCAGTCCAAGCTCCGGAAAATATCTCCCGCATTTTGAATGGACGGCCCCGCTTTCTGTCGGGAGTTGTCGTCACCTCGACGCAACCTCCAGGATTCCGCCACGTGCCATCCCCGCTTCCCTGGAAGCTCCGCCTAGGTTTTGAGGCCCAAACCCAGGAAACCCGCCACCGGTAGCTTTAGGCTCAACTACCGAACCTCGAGTTTTGAGGCCAAAACTCGGAAACCGTCCACCGGTGGTTTTGTGTCCCAAACCACCAAACCGCTCGACTCAAGCCACCTTGTCCTCGCTCAGTCGGACTCCGAGTCCCCTGAGCCGCTGCTCGACTCGCGCGTCCACCGTCTTGACTCGGTCGACTCGGTCCACCTCCATGTCTTGTTGCACTCGTCGGTGCCAATTACTAGCCACCACAGCTAGTCCGCCGGCGCCCATGGTCCCTCAATCCGAGCCCCGCTTCTGCCCTTCACCGCTCTCAGCCCATCGGCACGGCAAGCCTCTACTCGACCTTCTCCACGCCATTGACCACTGTCACTAGGCATAGCAGCTGCACACCACAAGCCGATAGACATGCACACATTTGCTTTCGCAAAGGGTTAGAATCAAGCCACTCAAACTGAACCGCTCAAGTGTTGGGCAATCACTCATCACAAAACTGAACTACATGGGTACTTACCCACCATGTGTTCGCAATCTCCCCCTTGATGAGTGCATTGTCAACACAAGTGCATTTAAGATTTGAGCCACAAGGTAAAGCTCCCCAAATGACCAAAAAGCTGAGAAAGCCAAAACGGGGTCACTTGAGAGAAGCAAAGCGAATCCAAAACTTGGTTCCCAAAGACATGGGCAACGGATCGACGTAACCAAGCAAAACAAAACTAGCCCTCAAGAAGAGGCAGAAACGGGCTCAACACCGCTAGCAAGTCCAAGATACCAATCACAGCTCTCAACTCTCAGAATACCAAGTGAAGCACCAAGAGAAGCTCAAAGATACCAATAAAACCAAATATGACTTAAGAAGCCAATCGAAACCTGTTGGAGCCAATAAAGCAAGCTAGACCCTCCAGAAGAGGCAAAGGCTCAACACATCTAGCAGAACCTCCCCCTAGGCAAAAGTGCACTCAAGATACCAAGAAGAGTGAAACGAACCAAGTACGCAAAAGAGATACCAATGGAAGGACCAAAGCGAACCAAAGCTCAATTGACTAATGCAAGTATGAAAATGCATTGTTTTTGCCCCTTGGTTGAATATGAGTGAAATGCACATTTGTCCCCCTTGTTGACAAATGAAGCTCATCAAAGCTCAAAACTCAAGATTTCGGCCACAAATGCCATGAAATGCAAAAATGAGTGCAAAAGCTTCATACATAGAGCTAAGACAATGAATAGATGCTCTAAGTGATGTGATCCTGTGAGAATAGGAAAAGCTCTATGTGCCCAACAAAGACTCAAATTGAGCTAAAGATCATTTTAGAAGCCATTTTAGAGAGCATTACATGTGTGAGCAAGGAATGGGTATCACCTCCTAGAGACAACTAAACATGGCACACAAGATAGGATCTATCTCAAAGCAAGCTCATGTATAGCAAGTAAAACTATCCCTAGCAAAGTTCATACAACAAGCCAATGACCTAACTGAAAGAATTTTTCAAATTTTAGAGTTTTGCAGCCAAATTTCAGTTTTAGGCACATTTAAGTTATATGAGAGTGGTTGTAAGCAAAGTGATGCCACTACTTACCAACCGGGCAAAGTCAAAGGACTTGACACACCGGTTTTGGTCATACACAACACCGCTCAAGTATCAACCCATATGGGAAGCAGTCTCGAACAAACGGTGAAGTGCTCACAATGCAAACCCAACTCGATCTTTCCAATTCACAAAACAGAGAGCAATTTCATTTTAGATCAATTTTAAGCATGGTGCTCAATGGAAGTGAATGAAGCAATGAAGAGCCATAGTTACAAGCTATATACAAAACAGCCAAGAAGGATCTTCAAAAGCCTACACATGCTAGTGCCATTTCAGAGGTGACATGGGGAATTAAATTCAGTTTTAAAGCTTTTCTAACTTATCTCTATTGCATATCAAGAGATCAAAGAGAGTCTAAGTTAGGCAACGCCATAGACACATAAAGCACCTCAAACAGAGCATAGATTCATTATATAGGCTATAGGTATGAAGCTTAAAATGAACTATGTCACAAATGCAAATGAGATGCAAAATGCAAACTGACACAATTAACAACTAAAAAGACACCAAAAGAAAGAAGGAAGAAAGACAAATAAGAACCAAAAAGAACTATGATACACAAAGAGCTTCCCTCAACTAAAAAGGGAAGCAAACACCCAACTCACCCCGAAGGCGCGAAAACGCAGCTTGATCCAACGGTTTTGTGAGAATGTACGCAAGCTGGTTTTGGGTCTCGACATGCCGGAGGTCAAAGTCGCCCTTCTCATAATGATCACGCAAGAAGTGAAAGCGGACCTCAATGTGCTTGGTCTTTGAATGAAGCACAGGATTTTTAGCCACACTAATTGCACTCGTGCTATCACAAAGCAGAGGCACCTTAGTAAGCTCAAGACCGAAATCTCTCAAAGTGGCAATCATCCAAATCAATTGCGAGCAACAACTAGCTACGGCAACGTACTCAGCTTCGCATGTCGACTGTGCCACGCTAGACTGTTTGCGAGAAGACCAAGAAACCAAAGAAGACCCAAGAAACTGGCAAGTCCTAGAAGTGGACTTCCGATCAAGACGGCATCCGGCAAAATCCGCATCAGAATAACCACAAAGCTCAAGCGAGGAAGAGGTGGAGAACCAAAGTCCAAATTCGGGAGTGAAGCGTAAGTACCTCATGATGCATTTCACCGCCTGCTTATGCGAAGTCCGTGGGGACGCCTGAAAGCGTGCACACAAGCAAACGGCGAACTGAATGTCCGGCCGAGTCACTGTCAGGTACAGAAGCGACCCGATCATGCTTCGGTACTCCATCTGATCTACCGCCTCTCCTTCCTCGTCCGCATCCAAGGCAGTCGTAGTCGACACGGGCGTCGAGAGGGTCTTTGCCTTGCCCATATCAAACTTCTTCAAGATATCCTTCGTGTACTTGCCTTGGTGCACAAATGTCCCTTCCCGGGTTTGCTTGATTTGCAACCCCAGGAAGAAAGTCAACTCTCCCATCATGCTCATCTCAAATTCCCTGCTCATAATATCTACAAACTTGGCAACAAGAGCATGAGAAGAACCACCAAAGATGATATCATCCACGTATATTTGGACAAGGAGAGTGTCTTTGCCTTGCTTGAGGAGAAACAATGTCTTATCTACCGATCCCATTTTAAAACCCTTAGCAAGCAAAAAGGTTTTTAGCCTATCATACCATGCTCTAGGTGCTTGTTTCAAACCATACAAAGCTTTGTGAAGTTTAAAAACATGGTTTGGAAACTTGGGATTTTCGAAACCGGGAGGTTGTTTAACATAAACTTCCTCCTCTATGTAGCCGTTTAAGAAATCACTTTTAACGTCCACTTGAAAAAGTTTAAAACCCTTAGAAGCCGCAAAAGCTAGAAGGATTCTAATGGCTTCTAAACAAGCTACGGGAGCAAAGGTTTCTCCATAGTCTATTCCCTCCTTTTGACAAAAGCCTTGAGCTACCAACCTAGCCTTGTTGCGCACTACCACCCCATCTTCACTTTGTTTATTCTTAAAAACCCATTTGGTACCTATGGGGTGGCAACTAGGTGGTCGAGGAACTAAGACCCAAACGTGGTTTCGCTCAAAGTTTTATAACTCCTCATGCATGGCATTAACCCAATCTGGATCCATCAAAGCGTGTCCAACATCTCGGGACTCAAAAGACGCGACAAAAGTCGAATGATCAAAGTGAGAGAGATAGGACTTGGGCCGCGTGACTCGACGGTCAATGTCACCGATGATGTTCTCCAGCGGGTGTTGTCGCTGGATGTGGCGGGGAGCCTGCCTAGACGAAGTGGCCTCCCCCTCGACAGTAGCTGGAGCTCCCTTAGGTGCAACGGGCACAGACTAAGGAAGCTGCTCGAATAGCCCCCATGTAGAGGAAGTAGTCGGGTCGGGACCGTGAGCCGAAGTGGACGTCGCAGGGTCGACTGGGGCAGCCGGTGGAGTCGGCTCGGGATCACCCCAATCGGCGTCGTCCTACTCCTCCTCCACAAAGATGCTAGTGTTTACCTCATCATCACCTGCAAGCTCAAAAGCAATGGAAACACATGGCATAGTTTCATCGAAAGTAATCTCACAAGTCTCCATCACTCGGTTAGTCTCAAGGTTAAGTGCACGATAAGCACAAGAGTGACTAGAATAACCAAGAAAGATACCGTCAGAAGACCGTGATTCAAATTTATCCAACTTACCGCCCTTCTTGAGGATGAAACACTTGCACCCAAACACCCGTAGGTGACTTACCTTGGGTGGTCTCCCAAATCGCAACTCATAAGAGGTCTTTCTCTTGAAAGCTCGGAGAAAAATGCGATTGGAAACATAGCAAGCAGAACTGAGTGATTCGGCCCAAAACCGCCTAGGAGTCCTATGCTCATCGAGCATCATCCTGGCCATCTCAACAAGGGTCCGATTCTTGGGCTCAACAACACCGTTCTGCTGAGGAGTGTGAGGTGAGGAAAACTGATGGTCGAGTCCCAAGGAAGAGCAAAAAGATGCAAAGTGAGCATTTTTGAATTCTGTGTCATTGTCACTGCGGATAGCTCTCATGGCATTCTTAGGTAGCTCATTTTGCAATCTCAAAATCAGATCTCGAACCAAAGGAAAAGCCTCATCCTTACTCTCCAAAAAGAACACCCAGGAGTATCTCGAGTAGTCATCAACGACTACAACCACATACCACTTCCCTCCCTCTGACCTAACCCGAGCTGGACCAACTGTGTCCATGTGTAAGAGCTCGACGGGTCGAGTGGTCATGACATCAGTCATAGGAGGATGGGAAGCGGCAACCATCTTGCCATGCCTGCAAGGATGGCAAACCAAATCCTTCTCGAACTTTAGCTTTGGCAATCCTTGGATAAGGTCCATTGAGCTAATCCTTGCAAGCAAGTCAAAACTCAAATGTCCCAATCTCCTATGCCGCTTCCAAATCTCGGAAGAAGAACCGGCAAGAAGACAACGAGAAGGTTCGGAAGAGATAGAAAAATCTGCATGAAAAACCTTCCCGAAGGGCAAAATCCGGCAAACAAGATCACCACGAAATTCCAAAATCCAAGACAAGTTTGTCTTAAAGCTCACTTCAAAATCCAAGAGGAGTTGCGAAACTGACAGGAGGTTAAAATGCAAATTCGCAACCAAAGCAACATCCTTGAGGACAAAAGACGAATTGACTCAGATCGACCCTCGGGACACAACCTTACCTTTACTCTTGTCCCCGAATGTAATGTACTCGGTGTGGCGCACGGGGTCGAGGTTGGAGAACCACTTGGCACTTCCGGTCATATGGTGTGAACATCCGGGATCCACAAGCCAAATCTCCTCCAGTCCTCCTTCCTACATCAATAAAAAGACATAGGGTAAGAAAACGGACCAACACTGGGGTTAGTAAACTGTGAAGGATACCAGTGTTGTCCCACTTGCCCAAAGAATGAGTTAGGAGAAAAACCAAACATCTCCTACCCACAGAGGGATAGCGATCACCACGATAGGGAAAACGTGGTCCGCTAGAGAAGGGTGGAGTGAAGCCACCGCCACGAGGCCCATAGTTGTATGGGTCACGACCGGTACCCCGCCGGGCACGACCACCGCGTGGTCTCACCTCCTGAGGCCTAGCACCTTGAGGCATTGTACCTCTCAGCCTAGTAGTGCGCCTCCGAACTTCCGGTTCACGCACCCCAACTCGTGGATTGTACATGTCCCGGTTGTTCAACTCAACCTGTCGTCGATCATCTCTCTTCCTCCTAAAGCAAAACTCACCCAAGTGCCCATCCCGCTCACAATATTCACAATGGTACCTCACCACACTCTTGGTAGGCACTCTCTCGTTCGATTGGGTGGCTCTAGCTTTCTTAGGAAGGGGATCACTAGAGATGTCTGACAGTGTGTCAAGTGGGTTGCGAAGATGGTTCGGTTTTGCAATCCACACTTGCTTCTGTGGAGTGGTTTTGGGTGGCTCTTCAAACACACCATCTCTCACAGGAAACTCAGAGGGGTTGGTAGGCTTAGGTGGAGTGATCTTGGTAAGCTTGGGAGTTGTGGTGGGTTTCTCATTCTCACTCAAACCACTGCACTCACCGATCTTACCAAACATACTATCGTCCTTCCTACCTATAGCAAAGCCTACTCTCGTGCTGCCAGCCCTTTTGCATTGGCTAAGCATCATCCCCAATTGCGGCTCTCGGCAAGACACCTAGCTCAAGATGGACCAAAGGTATGTGTTTTCTTCCTCGGTACGCATCTTGTCATGTCTGCACGACGCGATCTCAAGCTCCAAAGCCTCAAAGCGATCCAACTCTCTAGTGCTATCTGAGCTGACCTTCTCTAGCACAGCAATCCTAGCATCTCTCTGTGCCAGCTCAGAACGCAAACCTAAGCAGGACTTGCACGCACCAAGTAAGCTAGGCCTAGCCTTCAGCGCACTCACCTCCTCAAGTAGAGTGCCATACTTGTCCTGGAGAGTGACAAGATCAGACATGTCAATGGCACAAGCATCATAAGCTACCTCCTCGGTAACCACCACAGACGCCTTAGCAAAATCTAGCTCATGAAGTGCGCTAAGATACTTCGCCTTAAAATCGTTCCTCTCTACAACAGCACGCTTGAGCAACGCATCTTGACTCATCAAGGCATCGTTCAGAGACTCAATCTCAAGAGAGAGGGACTCGATGGTGGGTAGTACCTCGGGTGTGTCGGAGTCATCGTCGTAGTCGGGGCCTTCCTTGCGCTTGCCGACCTTGCCTTCTTCAATCACCATGGTGCAAAAGCCACCGTGGTTGGCGTCGGCGTAGAAGCATAGGCCGTTGAGCTTGTCCTCAACCTTTCCCTTCGACTCATCATCGCTTGAAGAAGCACCTCCGTCGGAGGAGGCATCGATGTCGTTGAGGGAGGCGAGGAAGGCTCGGTGCTTGGCCTTCACCTTGCCGATCACCTTCTTGGAGGACCTTCGGTGGTAGCCACGCTTGGGCTTGTGCTTGTCCTCGAAGTGGTGCTTGCGCTTGTCCTTGCGCTTGGTGAAGTCACCCGCAGCTTTCTTGGGGCAGTTTGCGATGAAGTGATCCTCATCACCGCAACGATAGCACCCCTTGGCTGAGCCACCACGCCGACGGTTCAAACGGTTGTTGTGAAACCGTGAGAATTTGGTGACGACCAAAGCCAACTCATCATCTCCAAGAGCCTCCACTTGATCCTCTGTCACAGAAATCAAAGACAAAGCGAACAAAGAGTGTGAAGGGTCAGAGGAGGAAGAAGACGTACCGCCAGGGCCAGAAACCAATGCCATAGATGGTTTCGACAGGTTTTCAAGCCTTGCCCGGGTCTGGTAGTCAATCTCCGAGGACTTGAGCTTGCTGAACAGCTCGTCCACGGTCAGGGCATCATAGCCCAGTGACTCCTGAATGGCAGCCACCTTCATCTCCCATACCTTCCGATCAAGAGCATGCAAAAGCTTGATAGCCATCTCATGATCATCATAAGGCAAGTTGGCTCGATTAGCACGCATCTTGTTGACGATAGATTGGAAGCGAGTGAACATCCCGTCAACAGATTCGCTGACCAACTAAGAAAGTTTTGGTACTCTCTACGGTACGTGTCGAAGAGTCTGGACTTGATCTGAGTGTTACCCTCATGATATCGCACAAGTGTTTGCCAGATCTCTTGTGCCGTAGTGAGACTCGAAACTCTCTCAAACTCAGGAAGAGACAAACTTGAGAAGAGGATGCTACGGGCTCTTGCGTTTGATGCATGTTGCGTGATTTGCAGCTCATTAATCCGAGCGCCAAGAACCACCTAGTCAGCACTGTGACAAATCTCCCAATACTTCGTATCAAGCCCTTGGAGGTAAGCGGACATGCGCACTATCCAATAGGCGAAGTTTGTTCCATCGAAGAACGGAGGTTTGCCTGCACCTCGCTCCATGTCGCCTTCGCGGATCAAGAACCGTGTAAGGTGGATTCATCCTTAACCGGCTCTGATACCAATTGAAGGACCGAGAACGGCGACCAGAGGGGGGGTGAATGCCATTGACCACTGTCACTAGGCATAGCACCTGCACACCACAAGCCGATAGATAGGCACACATTTTCATTCGCAAAGAGGTTACAAGTAAGCAATTCAAACTCAAACGCTCAAGTGTTGGGCAATCACTCATCAAAAAACTGAACTACATGGGTACTTATCCACCATGTGTTCGCAGTAGTTGAGCCCAAAGCTACCGATGGCAGGTTTCCTGGGTTTGGGCCTCAAAACCTAGGCGGAGCTTCCGAGGAAGCGGGTATGGCACGTGGCGGAATCCTGGAGTTTGCGTCGAGGCGACGGCAACTCCCGGCAGGAAGCGCGCCATCCATTCAAAATGCGGGAGATATTTCCAGGAGCTTGGACTGCAATGCTTAGGCTAGGTAGTTCACTCAATGTATCTAGGGGGGGTCTTTGGGAAATAGCCAAAGCCCGTTAAGTAGGGGGTGAAGGGGTATCCCTCATCCCACCTCTTGAACCCTAATCATTTGCACCACCTCTCTCTCTCTAACCTCTCTCTAGTTCATGAGGGCCCTAGGTTGATTTCACCAACCTTTGTAAGAACTCGCGAACCTTTTGGTGGGAATCAGAGGCCTTAACCTCCGTAAGCCATGGCGGCTTTGTTTACTTGATCGAGTCTCCCCGGTTGCTTGTGTTCTTCGTGTTTTGCTTTTGCTCTCTCATTTTCCCGAGTTGTTTTCTCTTTGTTGAGAGTACCTTTGCAAAATCCACATGAACCAAGTTGTTCGGATTCGTGAGGAGCATCTTTGCTTACTTGGTTTGAGCGAAAATGAGAAACCCACCACAACTCCCAAGCTTACCAAGATCACTCCACCTAAGCCTACCAACCCCTCTGAGTTTCCTGTGAGAGATAGTGTGTTTGAAGAGCCACCCAAAACCACTCCACAGAAGCAAGTGTGGATTGCAACCCACTTGACACACTGCCAGACATCTCTAGTGATCCCCTTCCTAAGAAAGCTAGAGCCACCCAACCCAACAAGAGAGTGCCTACCAAGAGTGTGGTGAGGTACCATTGTGAGTATTGTGAGCAGGATGGGCACTTGGCTGAGTTTTGCTTTAGGAGGAAGAGAGATGATCGGAGGTAGGTTGAGTTGAACAACCGGGACATGTACCACCCACGAGTTGGGGTGCGTGAACCAGAAGTTCGGAGGCGCACTACTAGGCCTAGAGGTACAATGCCTCAAGGTGCTAGGCCTCAGGAGGCGAGACTACGTGGTTGTCGTGCCCAGCAGGGTACCGGTCGTGACCCATACGACTACGGGCCTCATGGCGGTGGCTTTACTCCACCCTTTTTTAGCGGACCACATTTTCCCCATCGTGGTGATCGCTATCCTCCCTTGGGACAGGAGGTGTTTGGTTTTTCTCCTAACCCATTCTTTGGGCAAGTGGGACAACACTGGTATCCTTCACAGTTTACTAACCCCAGTGTTGGTCCATTTGCTCACCCTATGTCTTTTTATTGATGTAGAAAGGAGGACAGGAGGAGACTTGGCTTGTGGATTCCGGATGCTCACGCCATATGACCGGAAGTGCCAAGTGTTTCTCCAACCTCGACCCGGTGCGGCACACTGAGTACATTACATTCGGGGACAAGAGTAAAGGTAAGGTTGTGTCCCGAGGGTCGATCCGAGTCAATTCGTCTTTTATCCTCAAGGATGTTGCTTTGGTTGTGAATTTGCATTTTAACCTCCTGTTAGTTTTGCAACTCCTTGAAGACGGTTTTGAAGTGAGCTTTAAGCCAAATTTGTCTCGGATTTTGGACTCTCGTGGCGATCTTGTTTGCCGCATTTTGCCCTTCGGGAAGGTTTTTCGTGCAGATTTTTCTATCTCTTCCGGACCTTCTCGTTGTCTTCTTGCTGGTTCTTCTTCCGAGCTTTGGAAGTGGCATAGGAGATTAGGACATTTGAGTTTTGACTTGCTTGCAAGGCTTAGCTCAATGGACCTTATCCAAGGATTGCCAAAGCTGAAGTTCGAGAAAGATTTGGTTTGTCATCCTTGCAGACATGGCAAGATGGTTGCTGCTTCCCATCCTCCTGTGACTGAGATCATGACCACTCGACCTGGCGAGCTCTTACACATGGACACAGTTGGTCCAGCTCGGGTCAGGTCGGAAGGAGGGAAGTGGTATGTGGTTGTAGTCGTTGATGACTACTCGAGATACTCTTGGGTGTTCTTTTTGGAGAGTAAGGATGAGGCTTTTCCTTTGGTTCGAGATCTGATTTTGAGATTGCAAAATGAGCTACCTAAGAATGCCATGAGAACTATCCGCAGTGACAATGACACAGAATTCAAAAATGCTCACTTTGCATCTTTTTGCTCTTCCTTGGGACTCGACCATCAGTTTTCCTCACCTCAGACTCCTCAGCAGAACGGTGTTGTTGAGTGCAAGAATCGGACCCTTGTTGAGATGGCCAGGACGATGCTCGATGAGCATAGGACTCCTAGGCGGTTTTGGGCCGAAGCACTCAGTTCTGCTTTCTATGTCTCCAATCGCATTTTCCTCCGAGCTTTCAAGAAAAAGACTTCTTATGAGCTGCAATTTGGGAGACCACCCAAGGTAAGTCACCTACGGGTGTTTGGGTGCAAGTGTTTCATCCTCAAAAAGGGCGGTAAGTTGGACAAATTTGAATCACGGTCTTCTGACGGTATCTTTCTTGGTTATTCTACTCACTCATGTGCTTATCGTGCACTTAACCTTGAGACTAACCAAGTGATGGAGACTTGTGAAATTATTTTCGATGAGACTATGCCCTGTGTTTCCACTGTTTTTGAACTTGCAGGTGATGATGAGGTGAACACTAGCATCTTTGTGGAGGAGCAGGATGATGCCGATTGGGGTGATCCCGAGCCAACTCCACTGGCTGCACCCGTCGACCCTGCGACGTCCACTTCGGCTCATGGTCCCGATCCGACTACTTCCTCTACATGGGGGCCGTTCGAGCAGCTTCCTCAGTCAGTGCCCGTTGCACCTGAGGGAGCTCCAGCTGCTGTCGAGGGGGAGGCCACTTCGTCCAGGCAGGCTCCCCGCCACATCCAGTGGTAGCACCCGCCGGAGAACATCATCGGTGACATTGACCGTCGAGTCACACGATCTAGGTCCTATATCTTTCACTTTGCTCATTTGGCTTTTGTCGCTTCTTTTGAGCCCCGAGATGTTGGACACGCTTTGATGGATCCGGATTGGGTTAATGCCATGCATGAGGAGTTAGAAAACTTTGAGCAAAACCGCGTTTGGGTCTTAGTTCCTCCACCACCTAGTTGCCACCCCACAGGTACCAAATGGGTTTTTAAGAATAAACAAAGTGAAGATGGGGTGGTAGTGCGCAACAAGGCTAGGTTGGTAGCTCAAGGCTTTTGGCAAAAAGAGGGAATAGACTATGAGGAAACCTTTGCTCCCGTAGCTCGTTTAGAAGCCATTAGAATCCTTCTAGCTTTTGCGGCTTCTAAGGGTTTTAAACTTTTTCAAATGGATGTTAAAAGTGCTTTCTTTAATGGCTACATAGAGGAGGAAGTTTATATTAAACAACCTCCCAGTTTCGAAAATCCCAAGTTTCCAAACCATGTTTTTAATCTTCACAAAGCTTTGTATGGTTTGAAACAAGCACCTAGAGCATGGTATGATAGGCTAAAAACCTTTTTGCTTGCTAAGGGTTTTAAAATGGGATCGGTAGATAAGACGTTGTTTCTCCTCAAGCAAGGCAAAGACACTCTCCTTGTCCAAATATACGTGCATGATATCATCTTTGGTGGTTCTTCTCATGCTCTTGTTGCCAAGTTTGCAGATATTATGAGCAGGGAATTTGAGATGTGTATGATGGGAGAGTTGACCTTCTTTCTCGGGTTGCAAATCAAACAAACCCGGGAAGGGACGTTTGTGCACCAAGGCAAGAACACGAAGGATATCTTGAAGAAGTTTGACATGGGTGAGGCAAAGCCCCTCTCTATGCCCATGTCGACTACGACTGCCTTTGATGCGGACGAGGAAGGAGAGGCGGTGGATCAGACGGAGTACCGAAGCATGATCGGGTCGCTTCTGTACTTGACAGCGACTCGGCCGGACATTCAATTCGTCATCTGCTTGTGTGCACGCTTTCAGGTGTCCCCACGGACTTCGCACAAGCAGGCGGTGAAACGCATCATGAGGTACTTGCGTTTCACTCCCGAATTTGGACTTTGGTTTTCCACCTCTTCTTCTCTTGAGCTTTGTGGTTATTCTGACGCCGACTTTACCAGTTGCCGTCTTGATCGGAAGTCCACTTCTGGGACTTGCCAGTTTCTCGGGTCTTTGTTGGTTTCTTGGTCTTCTCGCAAACAATCTAGCGTGGCACAGTCGACGTGCGAAGCTGAGTACGTTGCTGCGGCTAGTTGTTGCTCTCAGTTGATTTGGATGATTGCCACTTTGAGAGATTTCGGTCTTGAGCTTACTAAGGTGCCTCTGCTTTGTGATAGCACGAGTGCAATTAGTGTGGCTAAAAATCCAGTGCTTCATTCGAAGACCAAGCACATTGAGGTCCGATTTCACTTTTTGCGTGATCACTACGAGAAGGGCGACATTGACCTCTGGCATGTCGAGACCCAAAACCAGCTTGAGGATATTCTCACTAAGCCTTTGGATCAAGTTGTGTTTTCTCGCCTTCAGGGTGAGTTGGGTGTTTGCTTTCCTTTTTAGAGGAGGAAAGTTTTGTGTATCATAGTTCTTTTTGGTTCTTTTTGTCTTCTCTTTGTCATTCTTCTCAATTGGTGTCTTGTTAGTGTTTAGTTGGTGTCAATGCATTTTGCATCTCATTTGCATTTGTGACGTAGTTCATTTTAAGCTTCATACTTATAGCCAATATAATGAATCTATGCTCTGTTTGAGGTGCTTTATGTGTCTATGGTATTGCCTACCTTAGACTCTTTTTTATCTATATGATATGCAATAGAGCTAAGATAGAAAAGCTTTAAAACTAAATTTAAATTCCCCATGTCACCTCTGAAATGGCACTAGCATGTGTAGGCTTTTGAAGATCCTTCTTGGCTATCTTGTATATAGCTTGTATCTATGGCTCTTCATTGTTTCATTCACTACCTTTGAGCACCATGATTAATATCTAAAATGAAATTGCTCTCTGTTTTGTCAATTGGAAAGATCGAGTTGGGTCTGCATTGTGAGCACTTCACCGTGTGTTCGAGACTGCTTCCCATATGGGTCAATACTTGAGCGGTGTCGTGTATGACCAAAACCGGTGTTTCAAGTTCTTTGACTTCGCCCGGTTGGTAAGCAGTGGCATCACTTTGCTGACAACCACTCGCATACAACTTAAATGTGCCTAAAACTAAAAATTGGCTACAAAACTCTGAAATTTGAAAAATTCATTCAATTGGGTCATTGGCTTGTTGTATGAACTTTGCTAGGGATAGTTTTACTTGCTATACATGAGATTGCTTTGAGATAGATCCTGTCTTGTTTGCCATGTTTAGTTGTCTCTAGGAGGTGATACCCATTCCTTGCTCACACATGTACTGCTCTCTAAAATAGCTTCTAAAGTGATCTTAAGCTCAACTTGATTCTTTGTTGGGCACGTAGAGCTTTTCCTATTCTCACAGGATCACAACACTTAGAGCATCTATTTATTGTATTAGCTCTAAGTATAAAGTTTTTGCACTCATTTTGCATTTCATGGCATTTGTAGCCGGATCTTGAGTTGTTGATGTTTGATGAGCTACATGTGTCAACAAGGGGGAGAGATGTGCATTTCATTCCATTTTCAGCCATCTACTTCCAATGGGGAGAAAGAGTGCATCTCATTGGTTTAGAGCTCATTTGGTATCTTGAGTGTGTTTTGGCCTAGGGGGAGCTTTTGCTAGATGTGTTGAGCCTTTGCCTCTTCTGAAGGGTCTAGCTTGCTTTGTTGGCTCCGACAGGTTTCAATTGTTTCTTGAGCATTAAGGGAAGTAAGTGGTTTCAATTGGTATCTTTTGAGCTCCCTTAGTGCTTAAATTGGTTTTCTGAGCTTTGAGAGTTTGTGATTGGTATCTTGGACTTGCTAGCGGTGTTGAGCCCGTTTCTGCCTCTTCTTGAGGGCTAGTTTTGTTTTGCTTGGTTACGTCGATCCGTTGCCCATGTCTTTGGGAACCAAGTTTTGGATTCGCTTTGCTTCTCTCAAGTGACCCCGTTTTGGCTTTCTCAGCTTTTTGGTCATTTGGGGAGTTTACCTTGTGGCTCAAATCTTAAATGCACTTGTGTTGACAATGCACTCATCAAGGGGGAGATTGCGAACACATGGTGGGTAAGTACCCATGTAGTTCAGTTTTGTGATGAGTGATTGCCCAACACTTGAGCGGTTCAGTTTGAGTGGCTTGATTCTAACCCTTTGCGAAAGCAAATGTGTGCATGTCTATCGGCTTGTGGTGTGCAGCTGCTATGCCTAGTGACAGTGGTCAATGGCGTGGAGAAGGTCGAGTAGAGGCTTGCCGTGCTGATAGACTGAGAGCGGTGAAGGGCGGAAGTGAGGCTCAGACTGAGGGACCATGGGCGTCGGCAGACTAACTGTGGTGGCTACTACTTGGCACCAGCAAGTGCGAGAAGACATGGAGGTAGACCGAGTCGACCGAGTCAAGACGGTGGACGCGCGAGTCGAGCGAGGCTCAGGGGACTCGGAGTCCGACCGAGTGAAGACAAGGTGGCTCGCGTCGAGTGGTTTGGTGATTTGGGCCTCAAAACCATCCGCGTCGGTTTCCGAGTTTGGGCCGCAAAACTCGGGGTTCGGTAGTTGAGCCCAAAGCTACCGGTGGCAGGTTTCCTGGGTTTGGGCCTCAAAACCTAGGTGGAGCTTCCGAGGAAGCGGGGATGGCACGTGGCGGAATCCTGGAGGTTGCGTCGAGGTGACGGCAACTCCCGGCAGGAAGCGGGGCCATCCATTCAAAATGCGGGAGATATTTCCAGGAGCTTGGACTGCAATGCTTAGGCTAGGTAGTTCACTCAATGTATCTAGGGGGGTCTTTGGGAAATAGCCAAAGCCCGTTAAATAGGGGGTGAAGGGGTATCCCTCATCCCACCTCTTGAACCCTAAACATTTGCACCACCTCTCTCTCTCTCTCTAACCTCTCTCTAGTTCATGAGGGCCCTAGGTTGATTTCACCAACCTTTGTAAGAACTCGCAAACCTTTTGGTGGGAATCGGAGGCCTTAACCTCCGTAAGCCATGGCGGCTTTGTTTACTTGATCGAGTCTCCCCTGTTGCTTGTGTTCTTCGTGTTTTGCTTTTGCTCTCTTATTTTCCCGGGTTGTTTTCTCTTTGTTGAGAGTAGCTTTGGAAAATCCACTTGAACCAAGTTGTTCGGATTCGTGAGGAGCATCTTTGCACCGAAGGAATTCTGCTCAAACCTCACGAGTGCGTAGATCGGGTGATTTCTTTGCGGCGTTCTTCGTTTTGCCTTTTCTCCCCCAAATCCGAGTGTTCCCGTTTATCCTCTCCAAATTGAGCGACGATTTCTTCTGGATAGCTCCCCAACTGCACAAGGATCATGCCTACAAAATTTGGTTGCAGTTGGAGTTCATTTCGTTGAGTTTTGGGAAGTTTTGGCGGAGAGAAAACGATTTTCGGGTTCACTGTGCAGATTTCGGGGGCGTAGGACGCTCCAGAGTTTGGCGTCGGATGGTCCATCGGACGCGCCGGACGCTACGTAATGCTGACGACAGCGTTCGTTGCGACCGTCCGTCGCTAGGGCTATTTTCAGGCTGTTTTTGGAGCGTCGGACGCTCCTGTCGGACTAGCGTCCGTCGACCTCTGTAGCGTCTGTTGCCAGCGTGCGTCGCCCTTCCAGCAAAGTTTTTCAGGATTTTCTTCGTCGCTGTTTTGGCCGTTTCTCCCTCGTCCGGACTCCGAATGGAGTTCTGTTTGTTGCGTTGGTTTCGTAATCACGCAGGGAACTTGATGAAGCACTTGTGAGACCAGTTCTCATAAGTTTTTTTGGGTGATCTCTCTTCTCTTCTCTCTAGGGTTTGAGAGCTTCACTATCGGTGTTTCGGTTTGAGTTTTTTGTTTCCGGAAGATCCGCTGTATCTCTTGGTCAACACCAAAGGTATCCACCCTCTCTAGGGTCGTGATCTTGCTGGTTGAGTAAGTGTGCTTGCTTGGGTTGTATTTGGAAAGAGTGGCCCGAATATTTCTGAGTGAAATTTGAGGCTCCCATTCACCCCCCCCTCTGGTCGCCGTTCTCGGTCCTTCACCATTGTATAATCATGACCATTAATAGTATACTTCTCCAGGAGCAGTACCCTCCGCCAACTTTCTAAATAAAGGAGACCGATGAAGGACATTGATATCATTATGAGAACCAGACATACCAAAAAAGGCATGACATATCCAAATATCGTTCCAAACAACCTCTAAAATCATAGTGGGCTTGTCCAGATGGCCCTTGTACTAGCCCCACAATGGTAGAGAACAATTCTTCCATGCCCAATGCATATAATCGATGGGGTCTAATATACCAGGAAACTAATTTTGCTCTCCGATCGCCAATAAGCATGTTGTGTCAACTCATTTGGTGATCTCAAGTATTCATCTTCAAATATATCAACTACATCAACAACCAAACTCCGTAGAGTCTCAAGTGCGGTACTTTCTCCAATGCTAACATACTTATCCGTAGCATCAGCTAGAACTCCATAAGTTAGCGTACGAAATACTATTGTCACTTGTTGGAAGCAACTTAATCCAAGTACATTGGTTGCACTCCTTTTTTACATAAAGTAGTCATCGTATGCTTCTACCGTATTCATTATGCGTACGAAAAGGTCACTACTCATCTTATACCTGAAATCAACATAACAAAAATTATTCATATAAAAAATAATTATAGAGCCTACTATGTACATATCACAAGTGAATGAACACTAACCTACGACAGAATAAAGTGGGACATATGTCGGATCATCATCCAAATAGTCTTGAAACATTCTTTGTTGGCCACCTTTTCTATCTTGATAAATAACTATATGACCGGGGACTGAACCACCATGTCTTCCTTTTTTATTTGAATATGTTTCGACAATACGAGCTGCTGATAGTATGAAATAGTCATCATCATCAGAAGATGACTCATCCAATTCTCTTTGCACAAGCGATTTTTTGGCAATCCTAACGGGTGCCCGGTGTGATGCGGATGAAGACGGGTTGCCTACCTCCTGGATGCCGATTGGGAGGTGCTGCTGGCCGTCTGGAATTAGCCACCTAGGAGGCGTTGTTGGTCAGCTGCGAGACCTGGGGTGGCCGGCGAAAAGGAAACTCCGGCGGACCGCGAGACCCCGGCCGCCGACTACAACCACCTGGAGAACCGGCCAGAAGGAAGTGATGGCTGGCTAATAGGTGTGGAAGGCCAACCGGAAGGTCACCACGACCAGCCGCAACTGCACGGCGACAATAGATGGAGGCGGCGGCGTAGTGGCGCACGACGTCTTGGCGGGGCTTCACACGGAGAAAAATTGTCAAGAAAAAAACCCCTGTGGGACCAAAAATTAATTTTTACAAGTGAAATATAGGGTATTCTTCAAGGTTCGGCTAGGCGGCGACTAGTCGCTCGGCGAGGGGGTTCCGCCTCGCCTATGGGGGTAGGCGACCCCTAGGAAGGAAGAGGTCGCCGGAGAGGGAGGAGCCGGCGGCAGCCGTGGTAGAGGAGGCGGAGATGGGCAGCGGACGACGCAGAGGAGCAGGGACGGGGGCGGCGGAGGGTGCGAGCGGCACTGAGGAGGCGGAGATGGGGGCGGCGTACGGTGCGGAGGAGCCAGGACGGCGGCGGGCGTCGCGGCAGGACGCGGGTTTGTGCGAGTGCGGTCGACGAAGATGAAGGGATAGGGTTGGGGGAGGTTAGGATATCGGCTTGTGCTGTTTTATGGGCCTTTCTATAGAACTCTTGGCCCACATGTGTGTTGAAGTCCACTTACTTCTTGTTTTCTTTTTTCTTTTTTATAAATATATAAATGTATATACTAACGCCTAGAAAAACCAGGACGCGCACAGCAGTCGGCTTCCGACCACCCTCCCACACTTGCGATTCTGGCCCAGGCATGCACGGGCCCAGATGCATCCCCTCCCGCGCTCACGATTTTTGGCCCACTGCAACGTGTACCGGCCCAGCTGCAGCCCTCCCACGCACGCTATTAGCCCACCCGCCCAGCAGACCGTAGGTCGTTAGGTAGTTGATTTTTTTCTTTTTCTTTTTTCTATTTCTTAATTCCTTTCGCTTCTTTCTTTTTTATTTGTTCGTACGTGTACTTTTATTTTTTTTCATTCTTTATGTTTTTATCTTTATTATATTCGTTTTTATTTATGTTGTTAAATTTATTTTTCTTTTCTTATATTAATTTTTTTCATTCATGTCTTAATATTTTTTAAGCTTCTATCTTTTATTTACGTGTGATGTTCTATAATATATTTTTTATAATATTTATGTAGTATATATGTGATGTTCTATAATATATTTTTGTAATGTTCATGTGACATACATATGATGTTCACATATTATACATTGATGTTCTACGTTGAGTTTTGTGATATTAATGTAATTGTACATGCGATGTTCTATAATATATTTTGTTATATTATATGATATTCAGGTAGTAATTTTTCTTCTTGTTATTTGACTCTAATTAATTCTTCACTATTTTATTTTTATATTTTTACATTTTAATATATTTTGTCATGTTTACATAGTATACAAATAATGTTCTATGATATATTTTGTGATATTTTTATAGTGTTAATGTGATGTTCTATGGTGTATTTGTGATGTTCAGTAGCATACATTGATATTCTATGATATATTTTATGATGTTCGGTAGCATTGTTTTTATTTCATTTGACTATTTTTTCACTAATTTTATTATTATATATTCTTATGAGATTTTCACGTAATATATATATATATATGACCCCACTATTTAGTAACCTGATTGCTGAATATTATTTAGCACTCCACTACAATATTTTATTACCAGTGAATCCAACAGTAATAATTTATTAACACTTCACTGCATATTTTATTCTGAGGAGACCAGCAGTAATAAAAATCTATACATGAGTAATAAATTATTACTGCTAGACTCAGCGGAATAAAATGCTACAGTCGGTGCTAAATAATATTTAACACCCAGGCTACTAAATAGTATATATATATATGCGCTAATTGGTGCTGGGTAATAGTATTTAACACCCAGGCTACTAAATAGTATATATATATGCGCTAATTGGTGCTGGGTACCGAATAATCCTCTCCAGCGCGCGCACGGTTGCCCCGATTCCGATGTGCGCGCACCCACGGGCCGGTTTTCCTGCGCCTCCACGATCTTCTTTCTGCTACCGGGTATTTTTTTTTTAAAAAAAAACTGAAGTTGTTATCCAGCCGGGTTTTCTGTTCTTTTTATTGTTATCTAGCCGGTTTTCTGTTTCTTTATTTCTCACAGGGTTGTTGTCCAACCAATATTTCTTTTTAAAAAAAAAATCTGACAAGGTACATCGGGATTTGTTGGCAAGCAACGTAGATATCCTATTTACGGATGAATGGAGATTAATTTCTTGAAGACCGGAAAAGGTGAATTTGCTGTTAGAAATATATAATTATTGTTGAGATGTTTCAACCATAAATATTAGAGAACAAATGGTATTGAAAAGTGTGACTATACTTATGGTGGTTCCAAAAAAGTATATTTGTTTGTAGGGATAAGGGCGTTATTCTATGATGAATGGCATCGTTCAAGATTTTTCAAATTATTTTTTGTCACGCCGGAAGGATGATAAAAAACATTATGCCATACATAGTCATTGCTCCGACACATACCCACCAAGTGGTATATAACAAAAATTCACGCCTAGTCTATAAACATGCACCCAAACCTGTCTACATTATTACTATAAACAGCAACTTTTGTTTACAACACTATAAACAGCAAGTTGGGAGGGCACGACTACTTCAAGGTAGAACACTAATCAAGGCATAAGCATTTGTGGTCGAGTAGGCAGCGCTTCTGTTAGAGAGACAGGTCCACAAAACAATGTTCAAGGCTTCTCTCTCAGTCAACCTTCGTCATGTTTAAGCCACAAGGCAAATGTGAGTGGTTTGCAGTTTAATTTGAAAGCACCACAGAATAGCTCAATTTGCATGGAAAACAAGATATACCAAGGCAGCCTGTAAAACAAATGTCCGATCAAGAAGGACTAGCATAATTTACTCTTTTGAGTAGTAGCATAACATATTTGATCATAAAGACTCTTGAAGAGTTGATCTATATTGATGAGAAGGAACTACAATTTATTGCAGGAGGAAGAAATATATGTCTGTTGGGATGAAGGAGTACGTATATGCAAGAGGGCCTTAGTTAATTAAGGGCACCAGAAAATATAGTTGTGTTTCGAATAACAGGATTTGTAAATAGGGCTGTAGACATTTATGGAAGGATAACGGAATATAGAACTGATACTACATACTCCTTCCGTATCGGAAATAGAAGATGTTTAGGACAGCGACACGGTCTCCAAAATACAACTTTGACCCTTTGTTTTTATAAAAATATTTATGAAAAAGTGATATATGTATACTTTTATGAAAATATTTTTCAAGATAAATCTATTCATATAATTTTTAAATTTACAAACTCAACAATTTAAAAGTTATAGATGATTTATATTCTCAATGTTTGACTCAAATCTTGTCTAAAACGTCTTCTATTTCCGATACGGAGGGAGTATTATAAAAAATAATACACATAGAGGCTGATAAAACAATTTTGTGCTTATAAGATAGCAGAATTTTATTGTCGAACAGACCAGCACCTTTGCCACCAACTGATCCTAAAAAACATCAGCACCTTTGCCACCAACTGATCCTAAAAAACGAGCAAATTAAGAAAACTAATAATAGAGCTTAGTAAATGCATATTAGAGTATCATATGTAACTTGTTTTTAATTAGATCCAAACACAAAAATGATACATAGTGCTAATGGTCGCACAATGTTGTGCAATGTAACAATCAAATGTGTAAATCTATAAAATTATAGCTAGTAGGTAGAACACCACTGTCCATGCTAGGTTCTTGTTGTGAGCTTGCGCCTCAGCTCTCTGTGTTGACACTGTTTTTGGACGTGTCAATATGATCTGATCGGCAGAGAGGTGGTCATTGCTTTTTATCAGCATCGAAATGCTACTAGTCAACCACTGATGGAAACAAAGGAGGTTGCCGACGATGAAAAGCATCAGAGGAAGAAGAAGGTTGCTTGCCGATAGGAAGGTTGCCGATCTGAATATGCTAATGGATGCAGGATGACGGGACTGACGTCAGCAAATGTTACCGATGGCGTTAGGGATAGGTGGTAGATGGAAAGAGATTTGCCGATCGAAACTGTCATCGCAAAGAAAATAGATAGGGAAAGTGGTGATTTTATACCAGTATTATTATATTAGTTTGAGTCCGACTCTTACACGAGTCATTTATTTCCTTAAAAGTAGGGGTTTTGTTTAGGTATGAGTCGTGTTTGTGTATAACTCCTCCTTACCGGGGTATAAATATGTACTAGGGCCGGCGTGGAAAATAGACAATCAATCAAATACATCGATATTTTCATCTACTTTTCCAGCAAATCTACTTTCATCGTACTAGTTCTAGTTTATCTACGAGTTCTTATGAAGTCTCGACGGGCTGCATCAATACGATCTCCGTCAACCTCGCGAGTTCCGCGTTTTGAGCAATCTGAGCCTTGATGTCCGGGCGCATCGTCGTCGTCTCGTTCATCGTTGTTCTAGTTATCGTCCTTGTCGATTAACTGGTCAAATCGACTGGCACACCTTGGATATCGAATTTTGGGTATAAGCCCGAGGTGTTCGCAGATCCAACGCTTTTTGTGTCAACACCTCTTTTGGCACACCCGGTAGGACCACTAGATACATCTTTTGATCACAATCATGGGTGATTCTACTAATGTCAATCCGAAGAACGTCATTGAGGTCTCTGAAGCAGATCTGAAAGATGATCAAAAGTAGATCACGTAGAAGGCTATGGAGAAGTACAAGCAGTTGTATCTGAAATCCTTTAGCCTAAGCAGGAGCGGCGAAGCTATCCAGAAGAACGATCCACCATTGCCATGGCAGGTCACTTTCGACGCCAATCCTGGTAAATTACAAGAGATGGTTAATTCTGTATTAAATCAAGCATTAATTAGCCACTCTACTGTGATGTCCAATACTGTATACAATGTTGTTATGCAATCTTTCAAAGAAGTGCAGGCACCTCATTATGTTGGTCCAGCGTATCATCAACCTGGATCGGCATCTACTGCGACTCCATCAGCGGTCCCAGCGGCATCTTCCCAACCTGCGAAGCCGTCTGCCGGTGAGATTACTCCAAGATCAGGCCCTGTGAGCGTTGTTTGGCTGAATACAGATCCAATAGCATCGGAGATGTCGGGACCTGTGATCCAGAGTCAACCAATTCCTGCTAGCTGGTGGGGATACGGTATGCCTCCAAATTCATCTGCCGACGCTAAGTTGATCTAGGGTGACAATGCAGCAGGGAAGGCCCCTATAGAATCGGCAATATCAGCACAGCCGATGAGCCCGGCAATACATTATGCTACGTCTTCTCCAAATGTGCAGTTGCCACTAGGGAATCTTTAGATGATGGTACCCAAGGTGCCTTATGGGCAACCATCGGCAAATGCTTTGTCGATGCAACAAGATGGGGCAGTTGCAAACTATCGCATGGTGATGGCGAATCCTCAGACTGGGGTGTCCGTGCACCAAGGAGGTCCATTTGATGATTATTCCAGAATACAAGAGCAACAGGCTCCGGGTGGCTATCAATTATCGGTAAGTCATATGTCGATGATCTGTAATCCTGGATGGACTGGTCAGGCATCAATGCAGCAGCAGATGGTGCAACCTGGACATCAAATAGCAGGGGCGCAACAATACCATTATCCGGTGAATGCTCAAAATGAGACATTGGTGTATCAACTGATGGTACCTCAATATACCCAAGTTGTTGTCCAAGGATATACATTGGTAAATCAGCCGATGCATAATATTCAGCAAGGTGGTATTGCGCCTGCGCCAATCGGACCAGCTTACCTACCATAGAGGCAAGAGGGAGTGTATCAACCAGTCCAACCAATGACTATCCAGCCAGTGCATCGGCAGGATCAAGATGCATATTGGGCCGATAAAATTGCCGAAGTGATGAAAGAGCAGTTCGGTATCAAACCTAAGGTCAATACGTACTCTTATCGGACGTCGTATCCTCAGGCATATGACTTGATCCCTCTCCCAAATCGGTACAAGGTGCCAGATTTCACGAAGTTTTCTGGCCAAGATGACACGTCAACAATGGAGCACATCAACCGCTTCATTATCCAATGTGGAGAGGCAGCTAGCAGAGATGAACTAAGGGTAAGATTATTCTCGTCGTCTTTATCTGGATCGGCGTTTACATGGTTTATCTTGCTTCCTCAAAATTCTGTGATTACTTGGGCCGATCTGGAGAAGCAGTTTCACAAATACTTCTTCTCTAGCGTTCATGAGAAGAGGATTACCGATTTGGTCAAGCTGAAACAGTGCAATGACGAATCAGTGGAAAGCTTTGTGCAAATACTACGAGACGTAAAGAACAAGTGCTACAGTTTGGTGCTTGATGATCGGCAATTGGCGGATTTGGCTTTCCAGGGGTTCCTGCCGCACATCAGAGATAAATATGCATCCCAAGAATTTGAAAGTTTGAGCCATCTTGTGCAAAGAGTTGCCGATCAAGAAATTAAAGCTTTCGAACCTAGGAAAACTTGGAATAAGAAGGTGTCTTTCATTGAACAGGAGGAAAGTTTTGAATCGGATGAAGAACCAAACATCGACGTAGCCGAATGGGTGAAAGACAAGAAGACGATATCCTGTCCGTTTGGCCAGAAAGAAGCTGAAAGGTTCACCTTTGACATCACCAAGGCCGATAGGATATTTGACCTGTTGCTTCAAGAAGGGCGTATTAAGTTGTTGCCTAATCAGGTGATTCCATCGGCAGAAGAGCTTAGAAGGATCAGGTATTGCAAGTGGCATGCCGCAACTTCACATAGTACCAACGATTGCAAATTCTTTAGGCAGCAGTTGCAGTCAGAAATTGAATCTGGGCGAATCAAGTTTGAAAATTCTAAAGCTCAGAAGCCGATGAAAATTGACCAACATCCATTTCCAAATAATATGGTGGAAACTAGCGGGAAAATTAAAGTATTAACATCGGAAGTGGCCAGGAAAAATGCATCGGTAGACCCCGAGCATCAAATAGCTATGCATGATGTAAAAGGGAAGAAACTTGCCGATGGAAGAAAGGGTAAAAGAACAGCCGATGAAAGCAGCAGCGCCAGGAGATCTCAGAGGCATACGTCATATGGTGTTGTGATCACGCACAGAAGACCGCAACAAGAATATGAGCGTTCGCAAGAAGAACAACATCGGCAGCGGGAAGAAGAGAGACGCCAAGAGTGGTATCGGCATAAAGATCATTGGAAGTGCCCCTTCTTCGTCCATTGTTGGGAAGAAGGCATCAAGCTGCCCACTGCCGATAATTTTCCTGAATGCAATGGATACTATCCTGCCGATTGGTCAAAAAAGAAGTCTCGCTTTGAAGGTCAGGAATCAAGCTATGCTAGGCCGATCAGAGGAAAGGGATCAGTACATGATCTGCTGGGGGGCAAGCCCAGTGTGCATGACAGGCTTGGCAAGCGTATCCTTCAAGAGGAGCTCGAAGAGAAGGCTAATGCAAGGGTGCCCGATGAAGAAATATTCTCTAGGGATCCAAACATAAGGAGTGGTGCAAATACCAGCAGTGAAAAACAGTATCAGCATGTTTGGAAAACTAAGCTTCCTCAATGGTGTCCCAAGGGTTTGACGAAAACTCAGAGAAGGAGGATCCATCGTGAATGCCAGAATGATCTATGTTATGGTGAAAATCCTTCAAAGGAGGAGTATCCAGTTTGGGAGTGGAGGCCGAAACACCAGAATAGGAGTCTATCGGTAGAAGTCAATATGGTTGTTATGTTGCCAATGGAATTCATGGCACCTACCGACGCTAAAGAAGAAGCTGCTGAGATGGTGCAGTTAGTTCTGGACCCGATGGTAGCTGTTTTTGAAAAACCTGCCGATGATGAAAGGCATCATTTGAGAGCTTTGTTTGTCAAAGGCAAAGTCGATGGGCAGCCGGTGTCAAAGATGCTAGTAGATGGTGGAGCATAGATTAACATAATGTCGTATGTCATGTTCAGGAAGCTTGGAAAAGGTGACCAAGATTTAGTCAAGACAGATATGAAGTTTAAAGACTTTGAAGGTAATGTGTCACCAGCTATGGGAGCGGTATGCGTAGAGTTAACTATCGGCAGCAAAACTTTGCTGACAACGTTTTTTGTGATCAGCAGTAAAGGTACCTACAACTTGCTCCTGGGAAGAGATTGGATCCATGCTAATTGTTGTATCCCTTCCACGATGCATCAAAGCCTCATGCAATGGGTCGGAGACAAGATTGAAGTCGTCCGAAGTGAAGTCCCATCAATGGTTGCATCGGCGGAATCGGAAACCTATGAGCAAACCAAGTGCATATCAGGTGAAGCTTGGGATACAGATCCAAGCAGTTGATTCTGAAGAAGAGTTTTAATGGATCAATTCACCAATGATGGGAAACTTGGGCAAGGATTCACATCGGCCGATGATTTAGTAGAAATAAATATCGGTGATGGTAGTAAGCCTCGGCCAACTTTTATTAGTGCTAAGTTAGATTCTCAATGTAAACAACAGTTGAGTGATTTATTAAAGGAATATAAAGATTGTTTTGCTTGGGACTATATAGAGATGTCTGGTTTAGACCAATCAATAGTTGAACATCGGTTGCCTGTTAAATCTGGGTTCCAACCACATCGGTAACCAGCGCGCCGATGCAATCCTAATGTATTACCCGATATTAAAGCTGAAATTACGAAGTTAATTGAAACTGGGTTTATTCGGCAATGTCGATATACCGAATGGATTTCCAATGTGGTTCCTATATATAAGAAGAATGGAAAACTTCGAGCCTGTATTGATTTCATGAATCTCAATAAAGCTACGCCAATTGACAGTTATCCGATGCCCGTTGCCGATCTGTTAATTGATGCTGCTGCTGGACATCAAATCATTAGTTTCATGGATGGTAATGCTGGATATAATCAAATATTCATGGCTGAAGAAGATATATCCAAGACTGCTTTCAGATGTCCAGGTCATGTTGGTTTGTTTGAGTGGGTCGTAATGACTTTTGGTTTGAAAAATGCCGGTGCTACTTACCAAAGGCCGATGAATTTCATTTTCCATAAGTACATCGGCACATTGGTTGAAATATATATTGATGACGTGGTGATTAAATCCAGAAATTTTGAGAAACATCTTGCCGATTTACGGAAAATTCTAGAGTGCACAAGGGAACATGGGTTAAAGATGAATCCTAACAAGTGTGCGTTTGGTGTATCGGCAGGCCAGTTTCTAGGTTTTATGGTGCATCAAAGAGGTATCGAGATTGGCAGAAAGTCCATTGATGCGATTAATAAAGTGGTTGCTCCTACGAACAAGACTGAGTTGCAATCTTTGATCGGCAAGATTAATTTTATTAGGAGATTTATATCTAACTTGTCTGGAAAGATTAAGTCTTTTAGCCCGTTGCTGAAGCTGAGAGCTGGTCAGGAATTTGTTTGGAGAGAAGAACAACAATCGACCTTGGAAGAAATTAAGAGATATTTGGTAAGTCCTCCAGTTTTGATTCCACCTCAACACGGGAAACCCTTCAGGTTGTATTTGTCTACCGATGACGGCGTTATCGGGTCAGCTTTGATTCAAGAGTTTGAAGGGAAGGAACGTGTGATCTATTATTTGAGTAGAAGGCTGGTGGACGCTGAAACCAGGTATTCGGCCGTTGAAAAGTTGTGTTTATGTTTGTACTTCTCTTGTACCAAATTGAGGCATTATTTGCTATCGGCCGAGTGTACTGTCATATGCAAGGATGATGTGGTTAAGTACATGTTGTCGATGCCGATTTTGAGTGGGAGGATCGGCAAATGGATTTTGGCACTGTCAGAGTTTGATCTGAGGTATGAATCAACTAAGGCAGTTAAAGGACATGTGATGGTTGATTTTGTTACTCAGCATTATGGTACGGTAAATTCCGTAGAGATTGCTCCTTGGACTTTATTATTTGATGGATCTACATGTAGAGAAGGGGCAGGTATCGGTGTTCTCTTGATTTCTCCCGGAGGATAGAAGTATGAAATCTCATTGCCAATTGTAGCTACTTCAACAAACAATCAGGCTGAATATCAGGCTTTGCTAAGGGGATTGGAATTGCTCAGAGAAGTACGTGCCAATGTCGTTGAAATCTTTGGTGATTCTATGTTGATAATCAATCAGTTGGTTGGAACATATGAATGCCGAAGTGAAATTTTAATCGTGTACTATGAAAAATGTTTGCGATTGTTGAAAAAGTTTAAAGAATATCGGCTCGAACATATTCCTAGGTTACATAACGAAGAGGCTAATCGGTTAGCACAGTACGCTTCGGGGTATCAGTCGATTCAAGAGGTAGTGGAATCGGTGATGACTACCGATGACTAGAGGAAAGAGATTGTTGATTACTAATTAAAGGAACCATCCAAGAAGGTCGAGAGACGTTTGAGGTTTCAAGCTACCAAGTACGTGCTCCTTGATGATGAATTGTATTATCGGACAATTGATGGAGTTTTGCTCAGATGTCTTAGTGAAGGAGAATCAAAGGTCTTGATGGGTGAAATCCATGAGGGAGTATGTGGAGCACATCAATCGACATTCAAGATGAAGTGGATGATTAGGCGAAATGGATATTATTGGCAATGATTGCAAATAATGCCTCAAAGGGTGTCAAGATTGCTAGAGGTTCGGTAATGTTCAGAGAGCACCTGCATCAGCAATGAATCCTATAATCAAATCGTGGTCGTTTAGAGGATGGGCTATCGATCTTAACGGCCAGATTTATCCACCATCGAGTAAAGGGCAAAAGTTTATACTCTTAGCCACCGATTATTTCACGAAGTGGGTTGAGGCTATCCTATTGAAGAAGGTGACGTCGGCAAGCATGATAGATTTTGTGAAAGAACATATTGTTTACCGATTTGGTATTCCTCAAACTATTACAACCGATCAAGGAACCATGTTCACATCAGGGGAGTTTGATGAATTTGCTACCGGTATGGGGTTTAAGGTTTTGAACTCGTCTCCTTATTATGCTCAAGCTAATGGTCAGGCAGAAGCAACAAATAAGGGAGTTATTAAGCTTATCAATCGCAAAATTGAAGAGAACCCTAGGAGGTGGCATACAGTACTGAATGAAGCTTTATGGGGGTATCGTATGGCATGTCATGGTGCTACCAAGGTTTTGCCATATCAGCTGGTATACGGACACGATGTTGTCTTGCCTTGGGAAATTAAAACTGGTTCTAGGCGATTGTTTTCCCAAGACCAATTAACAGCCGATGAGTATGATATCCTCATGAAAGATGAGTTAGAGGATCTAGTGGGTCATCGGCTAAGAGCTCTAATCAATATCAAAGAGAACAAGAAAAGGGTTGTCAGATGGTATAACAAGAAGGTGAAGGTAAAAGAATTTACCGATGGTGATTTAGTGTGGAAACTGATTTTACCGATTCGAACTAAGAGTTCAAAATTCGGAAAGTAGTCCCCTAATTGGGAAGGTCCTTTTCAGATAAATCAGTCTATTCCTGGCAACGCTTATATTTTGGAAACCCTCGAAGGAGTTGCATTTTCCAGAGAAATCAATGGCAAATATTTAAAGAAATATTATCCTAGTATCTGGGTAGATGCATAGAGTAATACAGATATAAATACCGATGACAGAGTCATTGTACAAAACATCGGTAAAAAGGGTGTTAACATTATATTACAAGAGGATCAGTCATCAGGTTCGCGTGCAATAAATTACTGCAGGGTTTGAATAGATGAAATCGCACGAAGGCGAACTTGGTCAGCTTCTTCTATCTCCCTAGCATCATCATCGGCAGTACCCTCGATTGGTTTGATTTTCCTCCGCAGCAAAAGAGCTTCGCGAGCATCGGCATCCCTCTCTTGTTGCAAGGCTTTAGTAGTGGCAGGGAATTGGAGTTTCTTCTGGTTGGCCGAGTTTAAAGCTTCATCTACTCTCTTCAGCTCGGCTAGCAGTTCTTCTTTTTGTGCCGATAGACGAGTGATCTCGTGTTCAAGTTCGATGCTAGAGGCTTCTAGACGACCAATGTCTTCATGCTTTTCGTCTGCGGTTTGCTTGAACTTGAGTATTTCTTCTTCAAGTTTTGCTTGAGTAGCTCTATCGGCAATACGGCGTGAAGCCTTTTGGTATTGTAGTTGTCGGCTTTCAAGGAATGCTGCTTGGAAGAGTACTTCTTCAATATCGGCAGGCAGTTGGTTTTGGATTTCTCTGAAAGCTACCCTTACTGCGCTGGAGTCTTGGACCAGTTGAGATGTATTTTGTTGCAGTAAAAGTAGTAGTGCTTCAAGTTTGGATTTCACTTCGCTGATATGACAGTCGAAGCTTGAGCAGAACTTTCTTCTTCGTCGGCGTCATCTGGAATGTTGATAGTGAAGGAAAATAAACTGTTGGGAGAGTTTTGGGCCTGAAAAGAAAAGGGATTAAAATTTGTCAGTTGAGAACTTGTGTTTTGCAA
Source organism: Microstegium vimineum (assembly GCA_022036555.1). Lineage (NCBI taxonomy): Eukaryota > Viridiplantae > Streptophyta > Magnoliopsida > Poales > Poaceae > Microstegium > Microstegium vimineum. The sequence continues at coordinate 26,488,979 of CM039133.1, read as the reverse complement.
GATTTGTGATGGACAGTTGGTGTACCTGCTTTAGAGCAGTTTCTCTCCTCGGGCTTAACAGAGTGGCTGGCATAGCTGCGTCTGGAAGATAGGCAATAGTTGCCAATGAACTTGCCTCGGTAGGATGAACAGTTGACGCTGGTGCTAGTGTCAATGCCGATGTTGTTTCTGTTGTTGTAGCTAGCCCTTGCGGCGATGGTGTTGTCCCTTGGTTAGGAATCTCAGCCTGTGATTGCTCAGGGATGGGCGCCGATGCTGGCTCCGGTGTTGGTACATTGGCAGGAGACCGAGGAGAAGCTGCCGGTGATATGACTGGAGTTAATGGCCTCGGATGTTTTTGTCGAGGAGCGGCACTTGAGGAGCCTTGACGCTTAGATTTTTGCACTTGGGGGCATCGGCAGACCGAGTTGGAGAAGCTTGTACATTCGGAACAGCTGCCGATGAACTCATTGGCTACAAAAGAAAGCGTGTTGTGCAAGTTGAAAATTAAGTGAGTATCACCGATGAGAGTTTGTAATCGGCATAAGTATTGTTACCTCGAAAGCTTGTGTCAGGACAGCGGCAGCGGCAGCAGCCGATGGAGTAGCAGCAACCCCAGTCTGTTTTGGCTTGGTTTTGAGGGTGACTTTGGGCGCCTTTCCATACATGAGGGAGGCCAATGAAGGAGCTTTGCTACCGATTGCCGATGTAGGATTTATCGGTCATAAGTGGAAGGTTCTACCACTTATACTTTTTCTTGGAATTGGGTCATTAGCATAGTAGAAAATCAGTTACTAGTGCATTTGAAGGGGAATAACAGGAAAAATGTTGTCAGAAATAAACTTACCGCGTCATCGGGAACAATGTAATCAGCATCGATCAAATGTTGATAGTAATGTGATGATGTGGCAAACAGCTGATTCTTCCACTCTTGCCACCAAGATTTGTAGGACTCGGTGATGAAGGATGTTGGTGCCCAAGAAGACAGATCAATGTTGGTCACGTCGGCCTGAGAGGGAGAGTGACGATCTTGTTCCAGTCCATAGCACTAGAGATGACTTCTCTTGGTTTTATCACATCGGCGTAACTAAGTTTGATTGGTAGTTGACCAAATGCTAGTTGTCTTGCTGCTGTCGATGGATAATAGAATTCATATGTTGGAGGAGTGTTCTTCCCAGTCCCAAAGATGTTGACTGGAATAGCCCGGGGAATGAGGGTGGCTTTCATAATTCCTTCACTCCGTGGTATGTTTCCATCGGTAAGATTGAAGGAGAGTGGGAATCGGTTGTCCTCATCAATGTAAGGCCACCAAACCCATTCTGCAGCAGGAATCCCACAATACAGTCTCTGAAAAAACAAACCAAGTTGGCTCTCATTGGCATCGGTTTCTAGTAGCACTATCATAGCTTTCCCAAAGTTGAGAGGAGAACGGGTTGCCGATTCATCCTCATCAGGTGTATAGTCCTCAGGCAGATCTCTTGGAAACTGCTGGCTGAACAAGTCAAATTGGAGACATTTATGCATATGGGCGTTTAGCCATAAGTTGATAAACCACCAAGGACCTCCGAGGTTGCCGATGGGTTTTCCTACCAGTAATCTTTCCGATACCTGGTGCAAGAGGTGATAAACTGAACTAAGGAGATATCGGCCGAGAGGAAGCCCTCCATTGACCAAAAGTTCTGCTGCTGGAAGGTACATATTGGTGGGTCCAACTGTCTTGCCACAGAAAATGAACTTTTCCAGCCACATATTTAGGAAGATGGCGTGCTCCCTCTGACTTACCGATCCAGTCTTTTGATATTCCAGGATGTATCCAGTCCAACCGCCGATATTGCGAGTGCTCACCCGATGTTCAGACTTCTTGCAAAAGAGGGTGGCATTATTGGCAGAGGTGACATCAAGGTTGGTGAGCATGTACACATCGGCAAGTGTAAGGGTAGCTGGTCCGTGTCAGAATAGGAAAGCATTCATCGTATCAGACCAGAAGTATGAAGCGACAATCATCATATTTTCGTTCTTGGCCATATCGGCAATAGACAGTCTGATGCATTGGTCGATGTTGCGTTCTGACCAATAGGCTTGTTGTGACCTAGACATCCTGAGGTACCAGTTTTTCCACCCTTTGGTGGGTTTGGGCCAAGAACGGAATGTATCTGTCCATAACCCTAGATCGAAGTATTCAGATCTAAAGGGGATACGATTGGTTTCTGCATTGATAAGGTCGGTTGGATCAGGATTTCCCATTTGACCCAAACAACAAAGGTGTGCTTGGTCGGTGGGGATCACTATTTTGCTGTGTATTTCCTAGATTCAGAAAGCAAAAGAAGAAGAAAAGAGGAAATCGTGAAATCGGATGTGGAGAGATTGTAGAATGTGGAGTGAGGAAAGAGGAGATTACCTCAGGGACATTGAAATTGATCGCTATCGAGGACGGAAGAGTTCTTGCAGGAGTTGTGCCGTTTGCTAGAAGAAGAATCGTTGTTGATGATGATTGGAGTGATCTTCGGAAGCGCCGGTGAAATGAAGATGGAGGTATAAGCTTAGGGTAAAAGAAGAAATGACCGACGGCGGTCTTTATAAGCCCGAAACGTCAGGGGCGTTTTTGAGTTTTTCTTTCTTAGCCGAACAGGGGTATGATAATAAAATTATACGACAGTCTGGGAATTATAACCGTTGGCACTACAGTTGCGGAAGATATTGGTAAATTGCGATGATTGTGCACAATAATCGAGGTAACGATGGAGATATTTCAGGAAGAAAGATTATAATGGAGAAAATTTCGGCATATGAAATATTTTATACTCCGAAATTGGGGGGCATGTGTTGACACCGTTTTTGGACGTGTCAATATTATCTGATCGGCAGAGAGGTGGTCATTGCTTTTTATCGGCATCGAAATGCTACTAGTCAACCACTGATGGAAACAAAGGAGGTTGCCGACGATGAAAAGCATCAGAGGAAGAAGAAGGTTGCTTGTTGATAGGAAGGTTGTCGATCTGAATATGCTAATGGATGCAGGATGACGGGACTAACGTCAGCAAATGTTACAGATGGCGTTAGGGATAGGTGGTAGATGGAAAGAGATCTGCCGATGGAAAGTGTCATCGCAAAGAAAATAGATAGGAAAACTGGTGATTTTATACCAGTATTATTATATTAGTTTGAGTCCGAGTCTTGCACAAGTTATTTATTTCCTTTAAAGTAGGGGTTTTGTTTAGGTATGAGTCATGTTTGTCTATAACTCTTCCTTACCCGGTATAAATATGTACTAGGGCCGGCATGGAAAATAGACAATCAATCAAATACATCTATATTTTCATCTACTTTTCCAGCAAATCTACTTTCATCGTACTAGTTCTAGTTTATCTACGAGTTCTTACGAAGTCTCGACGGGCTGCATCAATACGATCTCCGTCAACCTCGCGAGTTCCGCGTTTTGAGCAATTTGAGCCTTGACGTCCGGGCGCATCGCCGTCGTCTCGTTCATCGTTGTTCTAGTTATCGTCCTTATCGATTAACTGGTCAAATCGACTGGCACACCTTGGATATCGAATTTCGGTTATAAGCCCGAGGTGTTCGCAGATCCGACGTTTTTTGTGTCAACACTCTGATACGTGTGCAACGTACACATTCTTTGCAATTATGTTTGTATTGCCTTATCATCTCTTTGCTTGATCACCTCCTTTGCTAGATAGTTTAATTGTAGAGCTTAACGCCCAATATGCAAAAAACAAAAAAGGTGAACAGTTATGTCCCTGAACATGACTAAAGTTAGCGCAACCAAGAATTTCAATTAATTCAAGCACGCACAATATTTTCATTACTAGACCTACATCAATATGTTTAAGGCACCAAAAGGGAAATATTACAAATATGTGGTTGTGTAGAGGCCCAGAGACTGAACATGATGAAAATATTGTTATAAGGAATGATTCATAGCTTTGTTGAGAGTAATGCATGCATATGTTGTCATTACTAGATTGTGATTCACTTATCACATTGTTAGCTGAGGAGTCAGATACTTATTACATTATATGCAGATGAGGATATGTACCGGCAACTAGCCTGTGGAGTTATGTTTACATGATAAAGGTTTAACATTGCTTACCTTCATCGCAAATCTTGATTAACAGGAAAAGATTTAGATGGCTACACACTTCATAAAGTTCTAAAATTTGGTGTTGCTCTAGGAACATTGTTATAAAAAAAACAGGTAAAGTTGAAAATATTTAGCAGTGGCAGGGTTTTATTTAGGTTCTCATACTCTGACAAAAGAGTATTGTGAGAGCATATATACCATGATGCATGCAAAAGTTCAAATGGAAGGCTGAAGAGCATATGATAATGTAGTAAAAAGGCACAATACTTTTTGTCCTACTAACTTGAAATAGCACCATAAGGGTCAGTTTCAATGCAGTGTTGTTTCAATTATAGTTTGAGATTCAGACCTAATTACCTAGTTCACTTTTGCATCATATACAACAGTCAGGTGGTCAATAGAATATAAATTATTTATCCACCAATTGACAGAAACAGCCAATATACATCAAGGCTAAGACAAACAACAATGAGCAAAAGCTTCCAGCACTCTCAAACATGAAGAGCAAAAGTTTCCAACAAACTTGACAACATGAATCTAAATCTCTCATTTGACAGTATATTTGGTTCGATAAATTTGAAGGTAGTAAAAGGGAAGCAAACATGCATGCATTTGTGATTCAGCCGAAACTGGTCATTTGATAGTTCAACCAAATTCGCGAGCACATTTCATTTCGGCTTAATTAAGATGGCTACCAAAAAAATGGCATTTATTGAACTGTTCTGAGCCAACTCTATCGGACCCGCAGATCAAACTTGGAAGCTACAGTTTAATTGGATCTGCATTACTGAAAATTCTAAAAGAAATGAATAAAAAGTTTTTAAGTGGATCTCCACCCATGAGCAAAAATATATGAGAAACTGCAAATCCGAAAAAAACTGAACACCGCATTTTACAATTGAGCAGATTTTAATGTTCTGCTGACAATAGATGTCAAAAGTTGGGTAGTCAAATTTGAGGAGCCCATCCATGGACAAGCATACTGTAGTGTCAAGTAATCAGCAAAAATAATTATTATAAAACATAAGAAGCAAGAAAGATAAAGTTTCCATCCAAATGAATATGCCTAACTCTATAACTAACATGTGATTCTCATGTGCATTGTGCTAAGTGTTGCTACCCTAAGAAGCCAGCATCATGCGTAACTAATGAAGGTCATGACTGCATTCAAGAAAAAAATGTAGTGCACAATTTTGTTGGTGAGGTGTTCTATACAAAAATTCAGAAGTAAACTACAACCTATTTAGTGTGAGTTTTCTTGACAGGGTATGGAGTATGTAACTAATCCGAGAACTTCATTGATAAGTATTTACTAGCAAACATGCCCGTGCGTTGCAACAGGAGAAAAAACCAAATCTTGGAAATAGATCTCTACTATTACCTTTTAGTCTTTTTGTTAGAGTATATTAGGAATATCTCTATATTAGGTAGATTAGGATTGCATCCATATCCTACCATATATGTAGGGAATTCTCTATATTAAGTAGATTAGGATTGCATCCATATCCTACCATATCTGTAGGAGAGGCCCCTTACCCTCCAAGTCATGTACTCCTATATATACAGCCCCAAGGCTCAGGCTAATACATCCATCACATTATACACCAGTTCTGTTATTCTACATGGTATCAGAGAGTTTAGGCTTTTGAGATCCTAGGCCAATCCGTTTAGGCTTTTGAGATCCTAGGCCAATCCTTCCGCTGCCTCTCACCGCACCACTGCGTCCCGCCCATCCAGCCATCTCCCACGGCACGCGTCCAGCGCGCCCCCGGGGAGATCGCTCCATGATCTCTGCCGGGGGCAGCGTCCTCGTTTTCAGCAGCGGATCCCATTGATCCGCTCGCCATCCCCGTCCAGCGTCAAGCAGCAGCAGATCGCAGCGTACCTCGCCATCCGCCATGGACGCCATCGATAACAACATGTTGTTGTATCTTTTTTTTGTTTTGCCCGATCAGAGATTGGGATTGTGTCGCCCACCGCCCGTCGACCCGGTGCCTGTACGTCGGTGTCGACTTCACCGGCTCCTTCCTCGTCTTCGAATGTGCGGCATGACGACATGGATGGTGCTCCAGGGGACGCCCATCTGCACTGCCCTCCTCGTCGATCGCCTGCACATCGTCCCTCGCCGGTTCTTCGTCGCCTCCACCGATCAGGACGTCTCCACCGATTTCGTCCACCGTCGTCTCGCCTCACACATACCCGGTCTGATCAGCCCATGTGCGTGATCCACCCGGTTCCAGTGACGTCTGTCCTCGTACTGCGCACAACTTCACCGAGTACAGAGGGTTGGCGCTGCTTCGCCTCTTTTGGCGGCAACATGGCACCGGCCGTGGTCTCCTCAACCGTTGCAACCTCGCCGCCGCCAACCACGTCCATGACCTCGTTGTCGACAATGTGTTGCTGCGCCCCACGCGCATGGTCTTCATCAAGCCGTTTGAGTTCTGCGTCGTCTTAGTACTGCTGCCGCTACCCCACGGATGACCTTGCCGTGTGCCGGGACCATCCACACCTCCTTGCTTCGTCTAGCACAACCACGTCGCCAACGTCGTCGTCTCATCCCCGTCTACTACGTGTACTCCGGCAAGCAGGCTGCATCGACACCTTCTACCTCGTCGTTCTTCTGCACCTACGACTGCCATGGAGGCCTCCTCTGCTAGTCCCTCAGACAATGACGTATGTGGTTGTGCATTCTCCCTTGCACGTCCGGTATTGGCAACACCGGTGCGTGCCTTCGTCCCCGAGGCGTTCGCTGAACCTGGCAAACCCGGTGCATGTCTCGCCATGGCGGCCTTGACTGCATCATCGGCATTGACCTTCTCCTCCGACAACTGCCTGATGTGTCACCGTCTTCCTCTACGGCGCCATCTTGTGCGTCCGCGGCTTATACGGCTACCTCGACTTCGGCGTCCTCGACTACTACGTCGACCACGGCTATCCTATGCACGGCATCTTCGACTACGGCTATTCGCCCTCACGCTTGGTCTACCCCGACATAGCACAAAGGGCTACCATCTGCTTGAGCAACTTTGTGGGTTTCCACTCCAGCCACAGCATCTGCGAAGCACTGACCGTTGTGACTGCGGGGGGATGACGGCTTGCCGACTTCTCTCCAGTCTCACCGTCTGCGACACTCCCGCTGTGACTGCGGGGGATGTTAGAGTATATTAGGAATATCTCTGTATTAGGTAGATTAGGATTGCATCCATATCTTACCATATTTGTAGGGAATATCTCTATATTAGGTAGATTAGGATTGCATCCATATCCTACCATATCTATAGGGAATATCTCTATATTAGTTAGATTAGGATTGCATCCGTATCCTACCATATCTATAGGAGAGCCCCCTTGCCCTCCAAATCATGTACTCCTATATATACAGCCCCAAGGCTCAGGCTAATACATCCATCACATTATACACCAGTTATGTTATTCTACACTTTTACTATCAGGATTTAGATTTTTTTGCGACAAATTAGGATTTAGATTAGAAATAAAATCTCTATTCATCTTACTCAAATGTGTTCTATTTAGATTAGAATAGGATTGTTTCTAGAATCAGTTTATTACATAGAAACAAAAAATATAGAAACATATTTTTTTTACATTCTAAACATGTCCTCATTATATTTTTATTATTTTTGAAATAAGAAAGAACCCAAAAAAAGAGAAAATGTGGTTCAATAAAAACCGAAATATATATATTTAAAAGCATATCGGAAAGGGGATAACGGATGGAAAAAAATTGGAACATAAAAGATGGTGCCCGGGGAAAAAGAAAGCGGAAGGAACTCAAGGATCTAGGATTGGATTTTGTCTGCTTATTTAAAAAAGCTATTTAATAATAGAGTGAGGACAGATATTTGATATTGGAAGGGGAATAACGGTTGGAAAAAAAAGAAAACTGGAACATAAAAGATGGTGCTCGGGGGAAAAAAGAAAGCGGAAGGAACTCAAACGGTCTAGATTGGATTTTGTCTGCTTATTAAAAAAAGCTATTTAATAATAGAGTGAGGATAGATATTTGTTCCTATTTGATTAGGATTCATGTTCATGATACTAAGAATTATAGGGATAGGATTTCTAGTTATCTATTTGCAGGTTACCCCAAAAAGCTATATATCTATATAGGATTTCTATTCGTATTCACATGTATTTAGATTAGGATTCCTATTCCTATCAAGCCAGGCTCTACATATAAAGTAGAGCGGGAGGGTGGGACAATTTGTATATTCTTAGAGTTAGTTAAGAGGGTCATACCAAAAAAATAGGAGGTGAAACTTTACCTCTTTATTATTATTAGGTATAGATTTGTACAATCCAGATCCAAATAACTGGACTCTATAGAATATAAAAGGCTCAAGACAGAGGACTATAAAATAAAAATCTAAAGTCTTACAAGAAAGAAAGATAACACTTCTTTCACCATGACAATAAATAGCAATTGTACCATGCATCAACAAGATACATGTGTGTTATTGAGAGTTCCTATGTGATTTTGGTAATTGAGTGACAACTTAGGTGAACTAATATGTGTTTAAGTGATATATACACAGGAGATTAGTTCACATGTGATTGTGTGATGAAGGAGCTTATTGCACATGAAACATCACATGGAGTCATATGATCAAGGTGGAGAAGATCAAGATGAGGCTTGGCTTGATGGACCGGTTGCAAGTGTGAAAGGCAAGCGGGTGATGCTTGGCGCCGATTGACCAAGGCAACGGTGAAGAGCAAGTGAAGTCAAGATCGATGAACCAACACGGTCATGTGATGATATGAAATGGATCATATCATTTAACAAGTGGTTGGTGCATGTGTTGCATCAACATTGGAGAAGGAGATGGAATGAAATGTGTAAGGCAAAGATATAACCATAGGGCATTTCATTTCACCGGTCATAGGTGTGTAAAGAAGATTATGACCGGGTTTAGGATATATAGCCGTACTATCAAGAGGAGCAAACTTGTTTGCATATCGGTTATCTAGTGTCACCGTGAGCGATCTAACTTTGCGATGAATTAGGATCGAGTGGCATTGTGAGAAGCAAGTGAAAATGCTTTGAAAATATTGAGAAAATGCTAACACACATGCACAAGGTGGTGATCACGTTTGTGTTAGCACATGAGAAGCAAGGAATAAGTCGGAGAAGTATTTGAGCAGAGTCAGGCAGTCCGGACGCGGGGTCCGGACGCTAGGGAATGTGCTGTCCGGACCATGGCGCATGCGTCCGGAAGCAAACCCTAGGCAGTTGCGGCTGAGGAGAGGAGTCCGGACGCAGAGCTCCGGACGCAGGGTCTGGAGTCTGGCGCTCTCTGTTGTTCTCTGGTGTGGAGATCCGGACGCACGTGTGTTGGTCCGATGTGGCACTGTTGTGTGCGTCCAGAGGTGTTGTTGGCTCGGGGGAGCTCTCGTGTGCTCTCGGGTGCTCGGGAAAATATTTCCGGACGCCGGGAATAGCGAGTCCGGGCCCTATGAACAGTAGAGTCCGGAGGCACGTCGCGGCCTGTGGCGAGCGCGCCAATGGGCGGATTCAAACGGGAAGGAGTCCGGACGCAAGCTGCATGGTCCTGACCCGCACTGTTGCGTGCGTCCGGACCCTCTGCAGGAAGCCCAGTGAGTAGGCAAAACAGCTAGTTTCGTGGGGATGGCTATTTATAGCCCTTGGCCGGCCCTTGGGGCTGGTTGAGCACCTTGGGCATTTGTTGCCTCTAGTGTGCTTGGTTTGGGATCCCTCTAACTCACACACACTTGATAGAGATCATTCGATTGTGTGAGAGAGCGATTTCTAGTGCGTTGCTTTGAGAGATAGCTTCGTGTGGCACTAGGTGATCGACTTGCAAGCTCGTGGTGCTTGTTACTCTTGGAGGTTGCCACCTCCTAGACGGCTTGGTGGCTTGTGGCTCCGTTGAAGCATGCAAGAAGATTGTGCGTGGCCCCGGAGAAGAGATTTGTGAGGGGTATTGTGCTCGCCCCGCGGGAGATCGCGAAGAGCAACTCTAGTTGAGTGTGTCATTGAGCTACCCTCACTTGTGGGTGGATTCTTGCGGTGCCCGAGTTAGTGGGCTAGGCTTGTGAACGCCTATTAGCCGCCGAATCACCAAGTGTGTGGTCGACACAACGGGGACTAGCTTGGTGGCGACCAAGTGAACCTCGAGAGAAAAATCACCGTGTCAAGCTTGTTCATCTTCTCGGTGGTTTGCTTTCTCCAAATCACTAGCTTGTATTTACTTTCACTTACTTGTGCTAGTAGTTAGTTGTTGCTCTTGTAACTAGTTAGCTTGTGTAGCTTAACTAGTTGCCTTCTAGCTTGTGTAGCATAGAAGTAGCTCTTGAGTGGCTAATTGGATCGTGTAGTCTTGTTAGTCACATTGCTTAGTTTGTGTAGCTAAGTAAGTTGAGTTCTCTAGTTGGCTTGTGTAGTCTTGCTAGAGAGCATTGCTAGTGAGCTTAGGTGCTTTATGCTTTGCTTACTAGTATGTGTAGAAGCTCCCTTTGTTCTTAGAGTACTAGTTGCTTAGGTTTGTGTGACCTTGCAACCTAGACTTGTTTAGGTGAGCTTCCTAGCTTGGCACCTTAGTAAGCCCAATTAGTATATTTTGCTAGGTGTTAGAGTAATAGATAGAGGGGTGTAGTCTTGGCTAGACCGATAATTTTAATTCCGCATTTGATTCGATTAGCCGGAGCGTTTAAGTTTTAGAAAAGACTTTTCACCCCCCCTCTAGTCCGTCGTCTCGACCCTACAGCTATTTCAACCGTAAAATTTGGACTATTGTTTTAGAACAACATAATATTGTACTACAGCATGGCTACTAGGAGCATTTTGTTGCTTCTATAGATCTAGCTTACCACTGGAGTCTAGCAATTGGACTTAACTCAGCTATAATGACGAGGGAAATAATGGTCGAGAGTCGAGAGAACATCTACATTTGACACTAGACTGAGATCTCTAGATCGGCATTGTCCAAAATTGTGTATTCAAGTGAGAACATATTTTTTTTCTATACAAAAGTAGCCTTTTTAGTAAGGTAGACCAACAATTTATACAGTTTAGGAGCATGCTGGAAGAGCAAAATGAAATCAGTAGTTAGTCACGTGCAATAACTACAAAGTCTTGTCACAGAACCATAATTACTTGGCTAAAACCATGTTTTCTGTTACAGCAGAAAGAGAAAAACTCAGGAACTGTATGTCAGGATTACTAGAAGTAATAACAAAAGAAGCACCACTGTATAATTACAGTACCTAATTGTTTGGATGCAGTCAAACACATTCAGAAAGATGCTTCACTCCTTTTGTGCACCTGTGAAACAATTATTGTTGGAGAAGTGATATTTAAAGTAATGTTTCGTGTAAGGACTAAAGCATTTGATTGTCAACAAAAATTGTGAGAAAAGAAAACTAAGATAAAACAAAAGAATTTGATGGGGTCCAAGCTGTAGATAAATGAGAAATTTAAGGATGGTAGTGATGAACTACCTATCGCTATTAATGAATAAATTAATGTCATAATAAATTAATCAAAGTACTAACTCTTGTGTCTCAGCATCAGTAGTTAATTGAATAAGTGAATCCACTCAATTATAATTTTATTTTATTAATGAATCAAACTATGGAATGTGTTCCTAAATAATATTTTTTATTGTCGCGTAGTACTGTAGTAGGCTAGGATTTCTTGGCCACCTATTTTCTGGAACCATAGATCGTAATGTTTATTTTTTGAAATAAATATCAATGGTGATAGCTAATTGGTTAACCATCAATTGTTTACCGGACCATCTGCAGCTAATATGTTTTTCCTAACATATCTAGTTGGTGACACTTGGACACTTGAGAATCAAAATAGAAGATATAGCTTGATAATCTATTTTTTTACCAATAAAAATAAAAAGTTGAACCAGTGATTTCCAATAAAGCCATCTCCTAAAATGGCACTAGTACTTTGTTCTACAGTATCTTGTACCAATAAAATGGCTTCCCGGAGAGAACAAAATACTCAACTATAGAGCCATGAAGGGATGGAGGGACAACAGTTCAACACTCTGGTACTGCTCTCTTTCTACTCGTTCCTGGCTGCATAAACAGAACAAGGATGAGACCAACATCTTCTGAAAATTCTCAGACTACAATTTTTAGTCACACTACAATTTTTAGTCAGACAAATCAATTTTAGCATAGGTCGGCAGGACAGGTTCAGATCCTGGTCTTAGAAGCACCATGCCTGCAATGACATCCTAATAGGGTGGGTGCATAGGAGATAAATTTTAGTGTTTCTCTGGCAATTAAACTATTCAAGATGTAGGGTTATGAGGTTGCTACGCTAGTCAGAAAACAAAAATTTTCTACCCCATAAACCAGGAACTAGTGCTAGTTATAGATCACGGGGTTACCACTAGACGCGCAGGTGCAACAGAAGCGACTTGATGTAGTCGTGCGTGTCGCAGCAGTGTCGTGCAGTTGCGAGGTCGTTCGTCTCAACGTCTCTTACTCGCAGTTCGTCCTTGTGCTCGAGATGCAGCACCTCCGAGTAATCCAACACGTGCAGGGAAGAAGCGTCACGCCTCTGGACTGCTAGGTCCGCGAGGAGTACTAGGCGCGAGCGTGAGGAGGACGACGGCGGCTGCCAAAGGACGTGAGTGCGACTCACCCCGCGTCTCCCCTTTCTTATATAGGCGACCTAATGAGCTTCCACGTTGGAGGCCCATTAGCAACCCTAAACCTAGTCTAATTCGGCAACCCGAATTAGGCTTCCAGCCCCTTAAGCGTGCGACCCTATGGGCTCACGCACACATAGACATGACCCAAGTACTCTTACTCGACCAATAGTTGATAGCGGCCTCTAGTAAGGCGTGTCAACTCCTATGCATACGCTATGATCATATCAGACGAACACCCACAATACAATATACTTGTTATTCCTTTGCCTCATGATATTTGGTACAACTTGTGGGTTAACACTTAACCCAAGCACGGCCATGCATTTCATGATCTAATCATTTGAGTGATCCAGTGATATCTCTCTCATATGGAGAGTGGCAAATTCCATCTCTATTGACTATGTCTCACAGCATGTTTTCTGACAAACCCGAAAGCTACCTTTATAACTACCCAGTCACGGAGTAGCGTTTGGTAGTCCTAGGTAGATCGTTTCACATCTTGAGTACATACAACAATCTCAGGTCTAAGGACATAACGTACACGATGTGTCTAGAGACAATCTCATGTCGGGTCTGTCCAGCACCATGTCCTACATGTGCCCACATTATTAGTTTGACATCTCATGTCCATTACTTGTGAAACATAGTCATCAACTAATAATGTGTTGATCTAATATTCATGTGCATTCTTGCACGAACTCCGATCAGGGACAACTTTTATAATAACCATACAAGTAAAAGAGTTTCACAAGCAATTCATATAATTGCTAATCGATACAAGTTGTATTTAATGGATATTCATAACATGTCATGGATACAAGGAATACATCATCTCTATGATTACCTCTAGGGCATATTCCCAACAGTCTCCCACTTGCACTAGAGCTAATCTCAAAGATATCTAATACCCATAGCTTTCACGTGCGCCTCATGCTTGGGCTGTGGAAGAGCCTTTGTCAAAGGATCTGCAACATTCAAATCCGTATGTATTTTGCACATCTTGATCTCATCTCGACCGACGAACTCTCGAGTGAGATGAAACTTCCGCAGTACATGTTTGTTCTTTTGGTGATTCCTAGGCTCCTTAGCCTGCGCTATCGCCCCATTGTTATCACAATACAGATTCAATGGGCGAGACGCATTTGGAACCACGCCAAGCTCGATGAGAAACCTCCTCATCCAAACACCTTCCTTTGCAGCAGCAGAAGCTGCAATGTACTCGGCTTCTGTTGTAGAATCGGTTACCGTCTCCTGCTTGGAACTCTTCCAGCTTACAACACTACCATTTATTGTGAACACAAAACCTGATTGAGATTGTGAATCATCCACGTCAGTTTGGAAGCTAGCATCGGTGTAACCATTTACAACGAGCTCCTCCTCACCTCCATAGATTAGGAACACACCTTTAGTCCTTCTCAAGTACTTAAGGATGTTTTTAACAAGCATCCAGTGACTCTCACCTAAATTAGCTTGGTACCTGCTCGCAACACTTAGAGCATATGAGACATCTGGGTGAGTACATATCATGGTGTACATAATGGAACCAACGGCCGAAGCATATGGAACCTTACTCATGCGCTTTTGCTCATCAGCTGTCGTAGGACACTGCTTCTCGCTAAAACGCATACCATGTGACATAGGCAAAACCCCTCTTTTGGATTGTTCCATGTTGAACCGTTTCAACACCTTGTCAATGTATGTATCTTGGCTTAATCCTATAAGCCTCTTTGATCTATCTCTATAGATCTTAATGCCCAAAATGTATGTTGCTTCTCCTAAATCCTTCATAGAAAAACTATTATTCAGTGAAGTCTTTACGGATTACAACATAGGAATGTCATTCCCAATCAATAGTATGTCATCCACATACAAGATTAGAAATACAATAGCGCTCCCACTTTCCCTCTTGTAAACACAAGGTTCTTCTTCATTCTGACGAAAGCCAAACCCTTTGATCACTTCATCAAAATGAATATTCCAACTCCGAGATGCTTGCTTTAATCCATAAATGGATTTCTTTAGCTTGCATATTTTTCCAGCATTTTTAGGATCAACAAAGCCTTCGGGTTGTATCATATACACGTCCTCTTCCAAATTTCCATTTAGAAAGATTGTTTTAACATCCATCTGCCAAATCTCATAATCGAAATAAGCAACAATTGCTAGAATGATCCAGATAGATTTAAGCATCGCTACCGGCGAGAATGTCTCGTCGTAGTCAACTCCTTGAACTTGTCAAAAACCCTTTGCAACAAGTCGAGCTTTATAGAAGTGAACGTTTCCATCCATATCCTTTTTCTTTTTATAGACCCATTTGCACTCTATGGGTTTAACCCCATCAGGCGGGTCAACCAAGTTCCAAACTTGATTGTCTCCCATGGAATCTATCTCGGATCTCATGGCACTTTGCCATTCCTCAGAATTTGGGTCCATCATTGCTTCCGCATATGTCGCGGGTTCATCATCGTCTAACAACAACACTTCCCCACGTGCCTCACGGATTTTTGCTGACCTTCATGGTAGTGGTGGTGTTTCTCTTGCCACAGGTATCTCAACTTGTTCTGCTACATTAGCATCACTCATAGAGTTATCCCCTATTGGCTCATCTTGAACTTCTTCAAGATGCACCTTTTGTCCACTCTTCTCTTTATTGAGAAACTCTTTCTCTAAGAAGACACCGTTCCGAGCAACAAACACTTTGCCCTCTGATAGGTTGTAGAAGTAATACCCTAAAGTTTCCTTTGGATATCCCACGAAAAAGCATTTGTCTGACTTGGGTGTTAGTTTATCTGACATAAGTCGTTTGACATAAACTTCACAACCCCAAATCTTTAGAAAAGACAAACAGAGACTCTTACCAGTCCACATCTCATGTGGTGTCTTAACTACGGACTTAGACGGTACCCTATTCAATGTGAAAGCGGCTGTTTCTAGAGCATATCCCCAAAACAAGAGTGGTAGGTCTGACTGGCTCATCATAGACCGAACCATGTCCAACAAAGTCCGATTACGTCGCTCGGATACGCCATTTCTCTGAGGCGTTCCAGGTGGCGTAATCTGTGGAACAATTCCACAACTCTTTAGATGATTGCTAAACTCATGGCTCAAATATTCGCCTCCACGATCAGATCGCAAGGCTTTAATTTTCTTGCCACGTTGATTCTCTACTTCATTATGAAATTCTTTGAACTTTTCAAATGTTTCAGACTTATGTTTCATTAAGTAGATATATCCATATCTACTAAAATCATCAGTGAAGGTTATGAAGTATTGAAATCTGCCTCTGGCTATCGTACTCATTGGTCCACATACATCAGTATATACAAGTTCTAATAAGTCTGCCGCCCTCTCAGGAAAACCTGTGAAAGGCAACTTGGTCATCTAACCCAATAGGCAAGCCTCACATGTCTCGTATGATTCAAAATCAAACGAAGTTAGAAGCCCATCTGAATGGAGCATCTTCATGCGATTCTCACTTATATGACCTAAACAACAATGCCACATATAAGTAGGACTTAAATCATTAAGCCGAGGCCTTTTAGCATTAATATTACAGATAGGTTCATCTTCAAGATTTAAAATAAACAACCCATTCACAATGGATGCAAAAGTCACAAACATGTCATTCTTTGAGATCACACAACCATTGTCTTTACTCGCAAATAAATAACCATCCTTCATCAAACATGAAGGTGACATAATGTTTCGACTTAAACTAGGAACAAAATAACAAGTATTCAATTCCATGATAAATCCTGACGGGAGGTGAAGTTGCATCGTCCCAACGCTCAACGCAGCAACTCTTGCATTGTTGCCCACGCGGAAATCAACTTCTCCTCTTTTCACGCTTCTACTTCTTATCATTCCCTGCATCGTATTGCAAATATGAGCAACCGATCCGGTATCAAATACCCAAGAATTAATATAAGAATCAGCGAGAAAATGTCTATAACATAAACAACAAGTGTATAAGCAGCGGGAGTACCTTTACCACCTCCATCCTTCAAGGATTCCAAGTACAACTTGCAGTTCCTTTTCCAGTGACCTTTCTCATTACAATGAAAGCATTTAGCTTCAGCAGCTTGTCCAACAGCCTTGGGCGCAGGAGGAGGGTTTGGCTTAGAGATCTGATCTTTAGCCATCACCTTCTTCTTCTTCCAAGCCCTCTTCTTAAAGTTAGGCTTGTTTTGGACTGCCATCACATAGCTACTGCCAGCACCTTTCTTGATATCAGCTTCTGTTGTTTTAAGCATGCCGCACAATTCATTCAAGCCCTTCTCCGCCCCATGCATATGATAGTTCGAAATGAAGTTCTCATAGCTAGGCGGAAGAGATGCAAGTATGAAATCAGTGGCCAACTCTGGGCCCATTGGGAAGCCTAGATTCTCCAATCTCTGAGTGTGACCAACCATCTTGATCACATGTGGGCCAACTGTTGCGCCTTCTGCAAGCTTGGTTTCGACAAAAGCCTTGGAAACATTGAACCTTTTAGTTCTGGCTTGAGTCTGAAACATATCATTAAGCGCCACGATCATATCGTACGCTGCATGATTATTATCAAATTGCATCTGGAGATCTGGCTCCATGCAAGAGAGCATAAGGCAACCCATTTCAAGATCAGCATCACATGCTTTCTTGTAAGCGGTTTTCTCTGCAGCAGGTGTATTATCAGCAGGCTCATCTGGTAATGGGGTGTCTAGAACATCTTCCTTTTTCTCAGCCCTGAGAACAATTCTCAGGTTGCGGATCCAATCCGCATAGTTTGTTCCATTCAACTTATCTTTCTCAAGAATTGAACGCAAAGTAAATGGTTGATTACTGGGAGCCATCTACAACAAAAGTAATGCAAAATACTAAGACAATGTATCCAAGACAGAGTAAATCATATTAAACTTTTAATAGAATCTACTCCCACTAAAATCAATATCCCTCTATTGAAACTTAGTGATTCAAGACCCGCGACTAACAAGTCTACTAGTGAGCTTTAGCATCACCGCTAGGAGACATGGTAGATCGGTAAGCAACTCCTTGCTAATCATATCACATATGACTCTTGTTGTTGATTGGCATCTCTATGCTTGTGTTACCAACAACTAATGCTCCAAGGTCCCTAACCGTTAGGATAACCTTGTTCAAGTAATCAAACCTTCTGCTTGTAAGTGTCCGACACAAACCTGTCTAGTCAAGAAAAACTAGTGGCACCCTAATTTCATAGACCCGCCACCGATCGTACGAGACACGTGACAGTGCAAGGTTTGGGGAAGCATTATGACTTAAACATTGTTGAGGGATCGTTCTACTTCACTACCGCATATGTAGACAAAAACATTATCGCACATGAAAGTAGAACATCGTAAGAACGACATAAACACAGATTTGACTTGGTATAACCCATTATTCCTTTGGAGATCTCCATCTCTATCAATTTGTTCATCATGGTGATCATCTCCATGATAGAAGTATGTCATCCTCCGTGATGAGTCCACCAAGACTATCTATCACTACCGTAACATAGTGAAGTAAAATTACATAGTCGTAGGATCATCATAGATTGGCATGCAGGCCATTACATATGAATGGACAATATCTGAGGCTCCAGCCATATTGTCTTAATCATGACGTGCAAGCCATGAATTAATTACATACATGCATCACATACACATAAGAGTTATACCAATCATGAATACCTGCAAAACAGAGTTAACCGATTCCGACGTCTAAACTTAAAACGCCGAAAACTCAATTTTGCAAGCTGTTTTTCGCAAATCTAATTTTCGCCGAAACTGCCGAGGGCTGTCGTTGATGAGAGCGAAAGTTATGGCCGTTTTTCTCGTTCCGAGGTCGTATGCAAAAGTTATGGCCGTTTTAACCGAACAACACTTTTCTGCAAAATTCCCCACCGACGGCGGATCCAATCCGTCGCCGCCACGCATCGTATGCGCCTGGAACTTGACCTAAGTTCGATTCGACCAATCTTATTGATCTCCAAGTCACCATAATTGGGTTTACATGTATCACTTAACTCAGATGGCGGAATTCCGACCTGTACGAGTAGATCGTTACAATACCAACGTGGCAAGATCACGAACCATGATCAGAGATTGATCTTAAACCGCACATATCACCATATGCTCGTACCCGAATGTATAACGAGGCAACTAGCGGCTCCGATACCACTATAGGGTTATGAGGTTGCTACGCTAGCCAGGAAATAAAATTTTTCTACCTCATAAACCAGGAACTTGTGTTAGTTATAGATCACGGGGTTACCACTAGACGCGCAGGTGCAGCGGAAGCGACTTGATGTAGTCGTGCGCGTCGCAGCAGTGCCGTGCAGTTGCGAGGTCGTCCGTCTCAATGTCTCCTTCTCGCGGTTCGTCCTTGTGCTCCAGATGCAGCACCTCTGAGGAATCCCACACGTGCAGGGAAGAAGTGTCACCTCTCTAGACTACTAGGTCCGCGAGGAGTATTAGGCGCGAGCGTGGGGAGGGCGATGGCGGCTGCCAAAGGACGTGAGTACGACTCACCCCGCGTCTCCCCTTGCTTATATAGGCGACCTAATGAGCTCCCACGTTGGAGGCCCATTAGCAACCCTAAACCTAGTCTAATTCGGGTCCAATCCGAATTAGGCTTCCAGCCCCTTAAGCGTGCGATCCTATGGGCTCACGCACACATAGACATGACCCAAGTACTCTTACTCGACCAATAGTTGATAGCGGCCTCTAGCAAGGCATATCAACTCCTATGCATACGCTATGATCATATCAGACAAACCACCACAATACAATATACTTGTTATTCCTTTGCCTCACGATATTTGGTACAACTCGTGGGTTAACACTTAACCCAAGCACGGCCATGCATTTCATGATCTAATCATTTGAGTGATCCAGTGATATCTCTCTCATATGGAGAGTGGCAAATTTCATCTTAATTGACTATGTTTCACAGCATGTTTCTTGACAAACCCGAAAGCTACCTTTATAACTACCCAGTCACGGAGTAGCGTTTGGTAGTCCTAGGGTAGGTCGTTTCACATCTTGAGTACATACGACAATCTCAGGTCTAAGGACATAACGTACACGATGTGTATAGAGACAATCTCATGTCGGGTCTGTCCAGCACCATGTCCTATATGTGCCCACATTATTAGTTTGACATCTCATGTCCATGACTTGTGAAACATAGTCATCAACTAATAATGTGTTGATCTAATATTCATGTACATTCTTGCATGAACTCCGATCAGGGACAACTTTTATAATAACCATACAAGTAAAAGAGTTTCACAAGCAATTCACATAATTGTTAATTGATACAAGTTGTCTTTAATGGATATTCATAACATGTCATAGATACAAGGAATACATCATCTCTATGATTACCTCTAGGGCATATTCCCAACACAAGAATCATCAGTCTAACTATACACTCATACATGATGCCAAGGCCAAAGATTAAAGCAAACTAGCTTGATTCTTAGGGTCTAAAAAAGAAAAGAAACATTCTTTGATATTTGCAATGTATATATGTGCAATGCTTTGATATTTGCAATGTATATATGTGCAATATATATTTTAAAAAATGGCATATAATTAGCTTGGTGCAATCACAATCCTAACTCAGTAAAAAAGAGAAGTTTCTACTGCCTACTAAAATTAAACTATTTACAATAGAACTAGGTACTAACCCATCCTCTCGTGCTTCCTGAACTCACAGAACTGTATGGAAGTGTTCTGCACCTTCTAAAATGTGCAAGTATAGAAGCCAACTAGCCAATGCAAGGACCCACTACATGGGCAGGAAGAGCATCTGCAATAGATAAAATCTGAGTGAAAGTATATTCTTCTATACTTCTATACACTGCCGTTATACACCATAATATGCAGAGAGGCAGATGCAGCAGTGGTGATGTATCAAACTATCGAATAAATGAAAAGTATGAACATTTGGATGTACCTATACATCGCAGCTATGAGAGGTCCAACTTCAATGCCACCGACCACAAAACAATCAGCAGAATCAAGGGTCACAGATAACACATATGACAACAGAGTGGAGTACATAGCAATCCTGAACAACCCCAAGCACTGAGAAAACATAGATTGCCTTCCCAATTATCTTTGAGACAATCACTTGTGCAAAATCATTTTCAAATAATCAAATTCCACAAAGTGACATGGCAGATGCAGTAGGCAGAAAACCATATTGGGAATTGATGCAATTGGAAACTGATGCAATTGGAAACTGGATTCGTCGATGGCACCCTTAGGCACCATGCGATTATGCGATCAGCTGCTACATCACTCTCATGGCACAACCTTGCACAAGCAGACAATTACGTCAGGACTCTCATGGTTGTCTCTAATGCATTCCATCAAGCACATGATGAGCAATTTAGTCGAACACATGCACGTACATAACATATGAGCAACAGGACAGGCGGAGTTGAGATTTGCTCATCTGGTGCGGATCTCGGCAGGGTCCTCATCTCGGAGAAACTCTGGCATGCCGTCTAAGATGCAGTTGGCGTCCCCGTCTGCGAGCACAGGAGCAGGTGCTGACCTCAAGCAAACACAAGAGCACGACTGAATCAGGGTGTCTCCACCTTATAGGACTCCAAAACAATGGGCTTCGCTATTATAGGACTTCAAACGTCTCGACTTTGCTAAAAACGACTTTTGAAACATTAACACATTGTTATAATGATATTTGACTATTTTAATCAATTTTTGTCAACTAAAATACATGTATTTTTACATGATGTGACTGTACTGCCCTTCTGTTGTTCAAGTAAGAGATCGACGGTTTGTTTCCTCGTATCTGGATGCACGGGGCGCCCTAGGGCTGGCCGGATTGGCCGGAATGCCCACGACATCACTCGCTCCCCCCCCCCCTCGACGGCGGCCATCACACTGTCCAGCGCACCCAGCACGGCGGCCAGTGTGCCGATTACAGCGGCCAGCGAACACAGCACGACGGCGAGCACGCCCATCACGGACACGAGGTCGAGCATGCCGTCCAGCGACACCAGCCTGCTTGCGAGGCGGCGGCACCAGCCAGCCACCCTGCGAGCCCTAGCAAGTTGCGGCAGCAGGCAGGAAGCCGGCCTGACAGCCACGTACGGCAGCAGGCAAAAGTAGCAAGCCAGCCACCACCGTACGCACACATGTCGTGCAAAAGCTAAATGAGTTAGAAGGGCAATAAGGTCACATCATGGCAAATTATATGTATTTTAGTTAACAAAAATTGATTAAAATGGGCAAATGCCATTATAACAATGTGTCAATGTTTCAAGAGTCGTTTTAGCGAAGTCCACGTTTGAAGTCCTATAATAGCGAAACTCATTGTTTTGGAGTCCTATAATAACAATTTTCTCACCTTGCATCTGCGAGGAGTGGGATAGATGGGAGAGTTAAGTGCGGCGGATATGGGGCCCGAGCTCACCTGAGGAGACACGCGGAAGAGCTGGGGCGGCGAGCTCATCGGCGAAATCCTGGTCCGCTTCCCGCCGGACGACCCCACGTAAGGAGGGGGCGGCGAGCTGGGCGAAACCGCCAAACGACGCTCCTACCCACGATTCAGATATTACAAAAAAAATTCGGAAAAGAATGGATACGCTAAACAGGAGGTTGGGTGCGGGCGTGCCGCTGTGCGGGAGAAAAAAAAATACATATGGACGGGAGGAGGGCACGTGGGTTGGCTTGGTCCTCGGGTCTGGACTCGGGTACCGAATACTTATTCAGTACACAGGGTACAATATATGTGCTATTCTACACCCTAGGTGTAGAATATTATTCTACACCCAACCAACCAGCTCCGGCTCCCGCTCCCACTCCCGCGCTCCCCCTCCCACCGTAGACAGGTATCGAACCTACGACCTCACGATGAGGAGGTCAACCTGCTGCGCTAGCCATGTGAGCCTCTGGTTGCTATTTGAAAGTAACACAACCAAAAATAGATTTATGCGGGACGGAAAACTAATACGTAATTATTTATGTCTTGGTAAACACAATCATATCCTAAACTTCAACAAATTCGAGTATGGAACGAATAGTACTACTCCACCCTTTTGTTTGCATGCATGCAACTCTTATGTTCCTACATGACCCCCCATGCTTTTTATTCAAGTAGTTGTCAGTATTTTTATTACGAAATACTGATTATGGAGTTATAGTATTTTCATTACTTAAAGATAATGTCAACTACTGAAGTTATAGTATCGGTTGTACCAAAAATTACTAATAACTACTTAAGATACTAGCAAGTACAGATTTATCAAGTTGTTGCCGAAGCTATATAGATAGGCCGGTAGACGAAAAAAGTATTTTAGATACCGACAATACTTAAGATACCTTTTCTCGAAGATACTAACTAAAGATATACTTGAAGATAAATACTAAAGATATGCTTGAAGATACTGAACAAAATACTGATAAGAATATCGACATCGTAACTAGATACGAATACTGATTAGATTGGCAATATACAGTTTTTTTTATTGAAGTAGGTGTCAGTATCGGTTAGTATTTATCAGTATTTTTGTTACGAATACTGATTAGGGTCACAATATTCAGTATTTTTATTCTAGTAATTGTCAGTATTTGTTAGTATTTATCAGTATTTTTATTAAAAAATACTAATTAAGGTGTCAATATTCAATATTTTTATTTTAGTATTTGTGTTTAATTTATCGGTATTTTTATTATGAATACCGAATAGGTGTCAATATTTAGTATTGTTATTCCAGCAATTGTCAGCAGTTTTCCATCTTTGCTTCTAATAAAAATACTATTGTTGTACTTCATTGAAGTAGCAATCGCAGTCTCGAATGGCTAGTGCAGTTGGTTTAAGACCTTGGCATGAAGTCCTTGGTTCGATTCCTGCACATGCACATGTTTATTTTTGCTGAATTTTCTGGAAGGCGAACGCACGGCGAGGTGGCTGGCGCGCGGGAGGGGGGAGCCCATGCGCGCACACGGCCCGCGCAACGGACCGGCCCACGCGCCCATCGCACGCATATGCCCCACGACCGCGCGGCTAGCAGTCGCATCCAGCCCAGTCGTTCGACGGAAATGAAGCAAAAAAAGGAAAAATTGTGTGGGCAAGGATTCAAATCCTGGACACTAGCCTCGTAAAGCTACAACTCCACCAATCCAGCTAAGAACCTTTAATGTTTATAGAACACCAGCAACACTATTTAAAAATAGCAGATAGAAAAAAATAACCGGTAATTAATGACTTTTTGGTAAGAATAATTATATCATAAACGTCAATTAATATGGGTACGGAGGGAGTATACTAATTTAAATTTTTTGAATAATTAGATGATCAATTACTTAATGCTAATCAATTGTGACTATCTCAAATACTAAATTAAATAGTTATCAGTATTTCCTAGTATTTTTTGTCTGTATCTTCAAATATTTTGTTACTATCTGTAAACATTTTATTAGTAGCTTGGTATAACCAGTACTATAACTTTAGTAGTTGTTGGTACCTTTAAGTAGTTGCCAATATCTTTAAATATTTGATCAATTTTTTTGTTAATAGCTTAGTTCAATCGGTGTTATAACTTCAGTAGTTTTTTTACTTCAGTAGTTGCTAGTATCTTTAAGTCTATTGTCAGTATCTTTGAGTTTTTTTGTTAGATAGCTTGATAGGGTCACTACTATGACTACGTAGTTGCTAGTATTTTTAAGTATCTATCAGTATCAAGTATTTTGTGAGTACTCTGACTTCCTTAATACCGCTGGTATAATGATTAGGAGCACAATACAAATACTAATTATGGTTGTAGCAAGAATACTAATTAGGGTTGCATCACTCATACTGCTTAGCTACCTATAAAACTAGTTAGAGTTGTAACATCTATATTGATTAGGGTTGCAGTATCTATACTTATTAGTGTTGCAGTATTTTTATTCTAGTAGTTATTAGTATTTATTAGTATTTTTATTACAAAAATATTGATTATGGTGTCAATATTCAATGTTTTTATTTTAGTAATTGTCAGTATTTGTTTTTCTTTATCAGTATTTTTATTACAGATACTGATTATGGTGTCAATATTCAGTATTTCTATTTAGTAGTTGTCAGTATTTTTCTATTTATCAGTATATTTATTACGAATACCGATTAAGGTGTCAATATTTAGTATTTCTATTCCAAACAGTTGCCCGTATTTGTTTTTTTATTAGTATTTTTGCTACAAATACTGATTAGTGCCGGATATGCAAGATGGTTGGGTGGTGCGGTCCGCTCGAGTGGGTGGGTTTGAGCAGTCGAATCAAGTGGGGTGGTTGTGTCATTGTGTTGAATAGCTTTTACATACCCATATGTATTCTAAATACTGGCAAATACTAAAATAAAAAAACACTAGCACCGTTAAAACCATTCTTCTCAAACAAAGTGGATACACTGTATTCAAATATAATTACACAGCCCTTTAACAGAATAAATATTTGCATTGCTTATTAGAATCACAACAATTATAGAGGACAAACAAAATACTAAAGATATACTTGAGGATAAATACTAAAGATATACTTAAAGATAAATACTAAAAATATACTTGAAGATACTGAACAAAATACTGATAAGAATATTGGCATCATAATCGTAATAAAAATACTGATAACCAACCAAAATATTGAATATTCACACCGGAATCACTATTCATAATAAAAAATACTAACAACTACTAGAATAGAATAAAAATACTGAATATTGAAACTCTAATCGATATTTGCAATAAAAATAGTAATAAATACTAACAAATATTGACAACTACTAGAACAAAAAACTGCATACTGAAACCCTAATTAGTATCGTACTGCGACAACTAACCACTATGGATAATCAGTATTTATATCTAAGAAATACTTGCATATATTATATGATTAATTATAGGGTATTTTTACACGTATATCCTTGTTAAATAATACTATGAGTGCATTTGGTACAATAACAAATCGAGTCCTGGCTGGTTAACGCAGCGCTGCAAAACACTTATTGTGTGGAGGGTCGCCGGTTCGAATCCTGGTGGGGGTTCATTTTTTTACGTTGTGCGGGGGTGGGCCGGCCGGTGTAAGCTGGGCTGGTTGCATGCGGATGTAGAATAGCTATTCTACGATGTAGAATAGCGCGACGTATGTATATGTATATGTATATGTATATATGCTATTCTACACCAATACTCAACTAACGCACCCGATCGGCTCGCTCCGATCCTGGTGGGGGTTCATTTTTTTACGTTGTGCGGGGGTGGGCCGGCCGGTGTAAGCTGGGCTAGTTGCATGCGGATGTAGAATAGCTATTCTACGATGTAGAATAGCGCGACGTATGTATATGTATATGTATATGTATATGTATATGTATATGTATATGTATATGTATATGTATATGTATATATGCTATTCTACACCAATACTCAACTAACGCACCCGATCGGCTCGCTCCGATCCTGACCGCACCCAGCGACTCGGCCCACGCGCGTATCATGCGCACAAGCGGGGCACCCTCCCGACCCCCCCCCCCCCATGGGCCCCGCATCACCTGTGCCCGCTTCCGGCTTTTGCGTGGGATTCAATACTTTGTTCAGTATCATCATGCATATCTTCAGTATTTGTAAGTATCTTTAAGTATTTCGTTAGTGTTCCGCAAGTATCTTGGTAAACCGATCCTATATCTTCGTCAGTTATTAATATCTTTGAGTAATTATCAGTATCTTCAAATATTTTATGGTATCTCAAGTATTGTTTTTATCCTACAACCAATATATAACTTCAATAGTTCTCAATATCATCGAGTATTTTTTGTAGCAGCTTGGTACAGCTTGGTACATCGGCTTCTATAACTTTAGTAGTTGTTAGAGTAGTTGCTAGTATCTTCAAGCATTTTGTTAGTATATTCAGGTATGCTTGTCAGTAGTGGTTGGTACATCCCATACTATGATATCAGTAGTTGCTAATACCATTAAGTTGTCTTTAATATTTTTAAGTTGTCTTTAATATTTTAAATTATTTTGTCACTAGCTTGTATACCTGGTGCTACAATAACGCCATTTGTTGCTAGTATCATTAAGTAGTTGCTATATTATTCCCGATACTATGATATCAGTAGTTGTTTATTATCTTTAAGTTGTCTTCAGTATCTTTAAGTATTTTGTCACTAGCTTGGTATACCTGGTGCTATAATAACGCCACTAGTTGCTAGTATCGTTAAGTAGTTGTTAGTATATTCTAAGTATTTTGTCAGTATTTTATCAGTATTTTTTACCTGTATATTTTTTAACTGTGATTATTGAAATGGGCTTTATCGGTATCTTTAAGCAGTACATTAGTATCATCCACCAGTAACATTCAGTATAATGTAGTATCAACATGTACAAGGGCATTAGGATTTATAATGTATTATCAACATGTACAAGGGCATTAGGATTTAGGAGTAGCAGCAGCATGGTCATGTTCAATAGCATTAGGAGAGCAGACATAGGCTATGTGAGCAGGCGGTGCCAGATGCAGGAGCACTGACATCCATCTTGGCCTGTGTATACCAATCACGAGCACTGGCCCCCAAGCTAGTCGTGCGCTGGCTGCACTTGAATAAGAAGAAAAGTGGATCCTCGATCTACTCAGCAGAGCTGCCTGCCACACCACCGGAGCACCGCCGCAGAGCACGTGCTCGAGGAGCTGCCTCGGCCCAGGGGTTGAGCCGTCGGGCATGCGCCGCCGCTTGCTGTGTCCGCGGAACTCGTGCACGGTCGCTCGCCGCCGCACCGCCTGCTGACCTCACGACCGTCTAGCGCTGCCGCCTTCCGCCTGCCGCCTGTGCCTCGCCTTGCTAAGATCGGTCTGGCTTCCGCGCGCCTCGCCCTTGCTAGAGCCAAGATAGTGAGTCCCGAGGCCGGAGGAGGAACGGGCCAAGCCGGCGAGTCTCCAGGCCGAAGAGGGAACTGCGAGCAGGGGAGAGAAACCGAGCAGGGGGCGGAGAGGAGCGGGTGCCGCCGTTGCTGGGGCTCCGACACGACGCTAGAGAAGACGCGGGCGGGGGAGGGGAGGATCTGGGCAGCGCCACAGAGCAGCCGCCCGAGGCACAGAGGAGCTAGGCAGGCACGAGGAGATGCATGCGCCGCCACGAACCCTACCGCCGGTCGACGGCTCTGAAAGGTCCTATCCAAGGCTAGAGGGGGGTGAATAGCCTATAATGGAAACTTAAAAACAAACTCAACAACAAGTTAGATAGCAAGATGGCGAAGCTCGACTAGAACTAGCCAACTAGGGGATGCAAAGCCTCCTATCCTCAAATGTTATCCTAAAATAGCTCTAGAGTCACTCAAATCCTACACAAGTCTAGTAGCCCTCTAGGCACAACCTAGTATACTAAGACAAGTATGAATAAGTAAGTACAAAGATGGGAAGAGTGACAATACCACCGAGTAGAGGATTAAACCAATAACAGTGAGAGCTCCAAGGTAGCCAATCAATCCAATCAATGGGAGGCAAGGTTGACGCTTGATTTTTCTCCCGAGGTTCACTAGTTTGCCAACTAGCTACATCCTCGTTGTGTCGGCTCACTCACTTGGAGGTTCACGAGCTAATTGGCATCACACGCCAAACCCGTCATCGGGTGCCGCACAACTAACACAAGATGAGGGCTCTCCAAGACACGCGCAATCCACTAGAGTTACCTTTGCGATCTCCCGCGGGGAAGGCACAAGAACCCCTCTCAATCTTCACTTGTGGTCGACGAAGCACAATCACCAAGCTTCTTGAATCCACACCGCTTGCTCCAAACCGTCTAAGTGATGACAATCACCAAGAGTAACAAGAAACTAGCAGCGGTATCAACTCCCAAGTGCCACTATGATGAATCACTCATGTAATGCACTTGAACACTCTATCCTCTCAAATGTATGAACAATCAACTAAGAGAGATGAGTGGGAGTGTGTGTGATTTGCTCACAAGAGTATGCAATAGTCAAATGTGCAAGAGAGCCTCTTTGAACTAGTCACACACCCTTAAATAGCTTCCTCAAAGAAACTAGGCGTTTTTCACTTTTGGAGCTGCTGAAACGTGACCACCGGACCACTTTAAGTCACCACAGTCGGACCATAGCAGGTGGTCCGACGCTTTGAAAATTGATCGTTGGTGCGCTGATCAGTCACCGTCGGACCACTCGCCTTGGTCTGAAGCCTGGTTCGACGCTTTGGCCTCAGCCAAAGCCTGAGTCCAGTAAGCACCCGAGCCCCGGACCTCACCTCCGGACTGGTCCACCGGACCATGTAGGGTAGTCCGGAGCCTCCTCCGAGTCTTGGACAAAACATGAAGAGAGCACCCGAGCTCCGGAGCTGACCATCGGACTAGGCCGTCATGTAGGTTTATGAGGTTGCTACGCTAGCCAGAAAACAAAAAATTTCTACCCCATAAACCAGGAACTAGTGCTAGTTATAGATCACGGGGTTACCACTAGATGCGTAGGTGCAGAGGAAGCGACTTGATGTAGTCGTGCGCGTCGCAGCAGTGCCGTGCAGTTGCGAGGTCGTCCATCTCAATGTCTCCTTCTCGCGGTTCGTCCTTGTGCTCCAGATGCAGCACCTCCGAGGAATCCCACACGTGCAGGGAAGAAGTGTCACCTCTCTGGACTGTTAGGTCCACGAGGAGTACTAGGCGCGAGCATGGGGAGGGCGACGGCGGCTGCCAAAGGACGTAAGTCTTACTCACCCCGCGTCTCCCCTTGCTTATATAGGCGTTCTAATGAGCTCCCATGTTGGAGGCCCATTAGCAACCCTAAATCTAGTCTAATTCGGGTCAGGCTTCCAGCCCCTTAAGCGTGCGACCCTATGGGCTCACGCACACATAGACATGGCCCAAGTACTCTTACTCGACCAATAGTTGATAGCGGCCTCTAGCAAGGCGTGTCAACTCCTATGCATACGCTATGATCATATCAGACGAACCACCACATTACAATATACATGTTATTCCTTTGTCTCATGATATTTGGTTCAACTCGTGGGTTAACACTTAACCCAAGCACGGCCATGCATTTCATGATCTAATCATTTGAGTGATCCAGTGATATCTCTCTCTCTCATGGAGAGTGGCAAATTCCATCTTGATTGACTATGTCTCACAGCATGTTTCCTGACAAACCCGAAAGTCACTTTTATAACTACCCAGTCACGGAGTAGCGTTTGGTAGTCCCAAGGTAGGTCGTTTGACATCTTGAGTACATACGACAATCTCAGGTCTAAGGACATAACATACATGATGTGTATAGAGACAATCTCATGTCGGGTCTGTCCAGCACCATGTCCTACATGTGCCCACATTATTAGTTCGACATCTCCATGTCCATGACTTGTGAAACATAGTCATCAACTAATAATGTGCTGATCCAATATTCATGTACATTCTAGTACAAACTTTGATCAGGGACAACTTTAGAATAACCATACAAGTAAAAGAGTTTCGCAAACAATTCACATAATTGCTTATCGATACAAGTTGTCTTTAATGGATATTCATTGAACTCATAATATGTCATGGATACAAGGAAATACAATCATCTCTATGATTACCTCTAGGGCATATTCCCAAGACGTCAGACCATGCAGACTGGTCTAATGCCTATCTTAGTCTTCTGCTGAGTCTGAGTTGAGCCACCATACCACTCGTCTATGGTTCGGAGCCCCTTTTCCCCACTAGCCCGGCGCTTCCTTGGTTGCTAGTTAGTGCTAGGAGCAGCCACCGGACCACTCGCCTTGGTCCGACGCTCCTAAGCTCAACTGGTTCGACGCTCTGTCTTGTGTTGTTTTCACTTCTCTTTGCTTCCCTTGCTTCTCATGTGCCACCACCAAGTGTTTCACTGACTTGTGCATGTGTGTGGCATATTTTAACAAGTTTTACAAGGGATGCTCATTAGGATTAGATGCAATGTATGTAATGAACTCCTAATGGCACTTGATAGGTGTAACCACTAACTATTTTCCCCTCTTCATAATACAGATACCTATCCTAAATGTGATCACACCCACTAGGTGTCTTGATCACCAAAATGAGAATCCCTAGTTATACCTTTGCCTTGAATAGCTTAGGGTTTCCTCCTTCTTCCTTCATTTGCAAGTGTGAGCTCTTGTTGGCTTTTCTCCTTAGCCTCCACCTTGCTCCATCACTTGTCTCCTTCATCTTCTCCATAGTGTACTAAACCTACTCAACACTTAGAGCTAGGTTAGTACTTAGGTTTCATCAATTACCCAAAACACTAGAGATCTTTCAATCTCCCCCTTTTTGGTAATTGATGACAACCCATATAAAATGATATGAAATATGATTTTGATTTCAACCCGAAATGATTGATACCACTTGAAGATATTATCAAGGATAAAAGAAGGTGGTCAATCATTTCTAAGTTGGTTTGTTAGTGTTAACTCCCCCTACATGTGTGCACTACTATGAGTAAGAATCAAGCTTTGCACACATGCTTAGATAGAACTTTTGGAGGGGTGAACAACTAGCAAACTATGACATGATGCTAAGGTTTAAAGAATAGACCTTTGAAGCGTGATACTAATCGAAGTGCGCCTTTAATTTTACCCTTAGCAACATGGTTAGCTCGATATACCACATGGAATACACAATATAACAAGATAGGATATCTAGCTAACTTCCTATGCATGCTAGTGATCAAATCATTAATCAAGATTACAACTAGCCATGCACCACACAAGCAAGAACCACTTGAAAAAGTACTATAACTTCAATGCAAGCAAGCATATGAGTGAATGCACATTCAAATGCAACAAATTGTTCATAGGCTTGCTCCCCCTACTTGTATGCTCAAATTTTAATTTTTCATTTTTCCAAAATCTTATTTCTCCCCTTATTTCTAGATTCCACTTGTTTCTTTCCTTATCATGTTTCTCATTTTAACATTTCTCCCCCTTTTACTTCTATCATTTTAACACACTTTCTCCCCCTTTGTCACACATTACCACAAAGGAAACCACTTGTAGTAACATGTATCACTTGATGATACTTAGAGAGATTTGTTTATCAAGTCAATGTAGAAAAGAGTGGGTGAATTATCAAATTATATTCAACCTATATTACTTGTCCTAGATACTTAACATGGTTTAAACCAAGGACAAGCTTCTTCACACATCTTGCAATGGTTATCTTGGCCATGTTGGTTAAGTATAAGAATAAGCATTCTAGACTAACCATGTGAGGTTGCAAGCTTATCAACATGTCATATGCCATCACTAGATCAATCAACTCATAGAAACTATAGTAATGTCATATGTCCATAGAAAATATTTGATTTTCATGAATGAGCTTATCATGAGTGATGTCTATATGCTCTACACAAGACTAGCAAAGGATGAATGCATATGTCAATCAATTGTACCTTGCTATGTTGGAGTAGAGGCATGTCATAGGTGGGGTGCATCAACTCATATTGGAGAAATCCAAGATGGTCAACTCATTCCTCAACTTGCAAAACCTCTTCTCATCAAGTGGCTTGGTGAATATGTCGGCTAATTGATCATCGGTGCCCACATTGTCAATGAAAATGTCACCCTTTTGTTGATGATCTCTTATGAAGTGATGTCTCACATCTATGTGCTTTGTTCTTGAGTGTTGGACGGGGTTGTTGGTGAGCTTCACCGCACTTTCATTGTCACAAATCAATGGGACTTTCTTGAATTGAATTCCATAGTCCTCCAAAGTGGCTTTCATCCATAATAGTTGTGCACAACAACTCCCCGCACTAATGTATTCGACTTCAGCGGTAGAGAGTGACACACTATTTTGCTTCTTGGATGACCATAAAACTAGTGACCTTCCTAACATTTGACATGTACCACTAGTGCTCTTTCTATCCACTCTGCAACCCGCATAGTCGGAGTCCGAATATCCAATCAATTCAAACCTTGACCCCTTTGGAAACCAAAGTCCAACCTCTTGTGTATGTTTGAGATATCTCAATATCCTCTTTGTGGCTTTCAAATGACTCTCTCTAGGAGATGCTTGAAACCTTGCACACATGCATACACTAAACATGACATCCGGTCTTGAGGTGGTCACATATAGTAAGCTTCCAATCATAGACCGATAGAGTGTTTGATCTAGCATCATGCCACTTGAGTCACTATCCAAATGTCCATTAGTCCCCATGGGAGTACTAATGCCTTTAGCTTCTTCTAGCCCAAACTTCTTCATCATATCTTTGATGTACTTGCCTTGACTTAAAAATGTACCATTCTTCAATTGTTTGATTTGAAGTCCAAGGAAGTAACTAAGTTCACCAATCATTGACATCTCAAATTCATTAGCCATCATCTCCCCAAACTCTTCACAAAAGTCTTGATTTGAAGATCCAAAGATAATGTCATCCACATAGATTTGCAAGATGAACAAGTCATTTCCAATCTTCTTGGTGAATAGGGTAGTATCAACCAAACCCATCTTGAACCCTTTAGAGAGGAGAAACCTTCTCAATCTCTCATACCATGCTCTAGGTGCTTGCTTCAATCCATAGAGAGCCTTCTTGAGCTTGAATACATGGTCGAGCTTCTTAGCATCTTCAAAACCGGGTGGTTGCTCAACATACACCTCCTCATTGATATACCCATTTAGGAATGCACTCTAGACATCCATTTGGTATAGCTTGATATTGTGTGCACAAGCATAGGCCAATAGAATTCTAATTGCCTCTAATCTTGCCACCGGAGCATATGTTTCCCCAAAGTCAAGACCTTCAACTTGAGAGTAACCTTGAGCTACTAGTCTTGCTTTGTTCCTCACCACTATTCCATCTTGATCTTGCTTGTTCTTGAAAACTCATTTGGTTCCAATGACATTGTGCTTCTTTGGTCTTTCTACCAATTCCTAAACTTGATTTCTTGTGAAGTTGTTGAGCTCTTCATGCATAGCATTGATCCAATCAACATCCTTCAAAGCTTCATCAATCTTGGTTGACTCAAATGATGAGACAAAAGAGTAATGCTCACAAAATGAAGCCAATCTTGATCTTGTTTGAACACCACTTTGAATGCCTCCAATAACTTGATCTAAAGGATGATCTCTTGCAATGTTGGTAGGTTGGAGCACTTGTATGTTGATGCCATTTCGTTGATATGATGAACTAGCTTGAACTTGATCTTCACATGCATTTGCTTGATCTTGAGTTGGAGAACTACTAGCTTGATCACTTGGAATGGTTACTTGATCTTCATCTTCATCTTGGACTTGTCTTGGTCTAATGTCACCAATATCCATATCTTTCAAAGCATTGACCAACTTGTCACCTCTCACATCATACAAGTTTTCTTATTCATCTTGAGAGCCTTGAGTTTCATCAAATTCAACATCATGCACTTCCTCAAGAATGCCACTAGTCAAGTTCCATACTCTATAAGCCTTGCTAGTTGTTGAGTAACCAAGTAGAAATCCCTCATCACATTTTTTTTCAAACTTGCTCAACCTTGTTCCCTTCTTCAAGATATAGCACTTACATCCAAACACCCTAAAGTAGGCAATGTTTGGCTTTCTTCCATTCAATAGCTCATATGGAGTCTTCTCAAGCATTCCATGACAATAGAGACGGTTACTAGAGTAGCAAGCCGTATTGATAGCTTCGGCCCAAAAAGAGTCACTAACATTGTATTCACTTAGCATTGATCTTGACATGTCAATCAAGGTTCTATTCTTCCTTTCAACTATCCCATTGGATTGAGGAGTGTACTTTGGAGAGAATTGATGATTGATTCCAAAGTCATCACAAAAATCTTCAATCCTAGTGTTCTTGAACTCACTCCCATTGTCACTTCTAACTCTCTTGATAGTTGTTTCAAACTCATTTTGGCACCTCTTTACAAATGACTTGAAGATATCAAATGTGTCACTCTTGTCACTCAAGAAGAATACCCATGTGTATCTTGTGAAGTCATCAACTATCACAAATCCAAACTTATTTCCACCAATGCTCATATAAGTTGTTGGCCCAAAGAGATCCATGTGCAATAACTCAAAAGCTTTGCTTGTACTCATGATGCTCTTATTTGGATGAGTGTTGCCAACTTGCTTTCCAGCTTGGCATGCACTACATAGCTTGTCCTTCTCAAATGTGACATCTTTCAAGCCCTTCACTAGATCATGCTTGATTAGCTTGTTCAATTGCTTCATGCCAACATGTCCAAGCCTTTTATGCCATAACCAACCCATGCTAGACAACATGTAGAGAGTTGGGTCTCACTTGCATTGAAATCCACTAGGTAGAGGTTCTCATATCGAAATCCCTTGAAGATCATGTTTGAACCATCTACACTAATGATTTCCACATCCTCCACTCCAAAGATGCACTTGAAACCGAGATCACACAATTGGGCAACCGACAATAGATTGAACTCAAGCCTTTCCACTATAAGCACATTGCTAATGCTTAGATCATTGGAGATAGCAATCTTCCCAAGCCCTTTCACCTTGCCTTTGCCATTGTCACCAAACGTGATACTATTAAAGCCTTGTGTATTATCTTGGTTGATTGAGTTGAACATCCTTCCATCACCGGTCATGTGTTGAGTGCACCCACTATCAAGCACCCAATGCCTCCTCCCGGCTTTGTAATTGATCTACAAGAGAGATCAATTCTTTTTAGGTACCCAAACTTGCTTGGGTCCTCCAAGGTTAGTTACCAAAGATTTTGGTACCCAAATGGACTTCTTGGAAGCCATCCATGGTGCACCAACAAACTTGGCATGAACACCATTAGTACCCTTGGAAAGTACATATAATGAATCAACTCTCATGGAGGATACATCTTGCTTGGCCTTCTTGTTCTTGCATGCTTGCTCATCGTGACCAACTTGCTTGCAACTCTTGCAATAGCTACCGGTGTTCTTTACAAAACGAGTTTTGTGAGAAACAAAGACAACCTTGCCTTTCTTGGGGGTATAGCCCAATCCCTCTTTGTAGAGAGATGCTCTTTGGCTACCCAAGCACATAAGCAAGTGGTCCTCACCTCCATAAGCCTTAGCTAAGGAGTGATTGAGCTTTGTAACCTCCTTCTTGAGGGTTTCATTTTCCACCATTAGTGAAGCATCACAAGTGACACCATCACTAGTAGATGAAGTAGAAGTGGTAGTGCTACAAGAGGGTTAGTGGGAGAAACAATGATAGGAGTATAGAAAGATTCATCAAGAATATCACAAGTAACTCCCATGTCACATGTTTGAGCAATATCCTTCTTACTTTGGTCAAGGAGAAGGGAATGAGCTCTTTCAAGCTTAGAGTGAGATTTCCCTAGCTTCTCACGGGCTTCCATTAGCCTCTCATGAGATGCTACGGCCTCATC
Source organism: Microstegium vimineum (assembly GCA_022036555.1). Taxonomy (NCBI): domain Eukaryota; kingdom Viridiplantae; phylum Streptophyta; class Magnoliopsida; order Poales; family Poaceae; genus Microstegium; species Microstegium vimineum. Next base: position 26,452,882 of record CM039133.1, on the reverse strand, counting down.
AAGGTTTTGCTCAATAGCCACATTGGTCTTGCGCAATTCCTTGCATTCCTTCCTCTTCTTGTCAATGTAATCCTTAGCTTGCTCAAGCATGTCCATGAGTTCCTCCTTTGAGGGCTCCTCACTATCACTATCACTCTCACTCTCATCATGAGAAGGTACCTTAGTGGACTTAGCCATGAAGCATGATGATGGAGTGTCAAATAGAGAGATCTTGTCCCTCATTGCAATACTTGCAAAAGCCTTCTTCTTGGTAGTGGTCTTCTTCTCTTGATCACTATCATCACCACATGAAGAATCACTATCCCAAGTGACAATGTGAGAGTAGCCCTTCTTCTTCTTGTTGTTGTCAAGTAGGGGCTTCTTTTCTTTCTTGCTTCTCTTCTTGTGATCATCATCATCCTTGTCACTATTGTAAGGACAATGAGCAATGAGATGATCAAAGCTTCCACACTTGAAGCACTTCCTTGGTTCATCATGATTCTTGAAAGAAATCTTCTTTCTTCTTGCACCATAGCCCTTCTTCTTCATGAATCTTCCAAATTTCCTCACAAAGAGAGCCATCTACTCTTCATCAAGATCACTCGCACTTTGGTCTTCACTTTCACTAGATTCTTCAATCTTACTCTTGCCCTTGCTCTTGCATGATGATGTAGCTTTGAATGCTACACTCTTCTTCTTCTCATCCTTATTGTCTTCCTTCTTGACATCTTCTTCCTTGTTCTCCCAATAAGCATCTTGAGTCATTACATCTCCCAAGACTTGATTTGGAGTCATGGTGTCAAGCCCACTCCTCACAATCAAAGTCACAAGAGTGTCAAACCGGGATGGAAGACACCTCAAGAACTTGTGAGAGAAGTCCTTGTCCTCAACCTTCCCACCAAGAGCCGTGAGATCATTGACTAGCACTTGAAGCCGATGAAACATCTCCGACACATTTTCATCATCCTTCATCTTGAAGCTTGCAAATTTCTCCTTGAGAATGTATGCCTTAGCTCCCTTGACGGCTTGTGTGCCCTCAAATGATTCCTCAAGCTTCTTCCAAGCCTCATGAGCACTCTCTAGATTCTTGATTTGTTCAAAGACCTTTTCATCAAGAGCCTCATGGATAGCACTAAGAGCAATGTCATTGTGTTGAAGCTTCTCTTCCTCTTGTGTAGTTGGAGCTTCCACACTTGCAACTTCAAACTTCTTGTCCACCACAAGCCACACCTTCCGGCTAATTGACTTGATGTGTGCGGTCATCTTGTCCTTCCAATAGCCATAGTTGGAACCATCAAATCTTGGTGGTTTCTTCATGTTGTCGATATGAGCCATGATCACACTGTAGGTTGTTAAGCATCAAATCAACGGTGTACTAGCTCTGATACCACTTGAAAGGTCCTATCCAATACTAGAGGGGGGGGGTGAATAGCCTATAATGGAAACTTAAAAACAAACTCAACAACAAGTTAGATAGCAAGATGGCAAAGCTCGACTAGCACTAGCCAACTAGGGGATGCAAAGCCTCTTATCCTCAAATGTTATACTAATATAGCTCTAGAGTCACTCAAATCCTACACAAGTCTAGTAGCCCTCTAGGCACAACCTAGTATATTAAGACAAGTATGAATAAGTAAGTACAAAGATGGGAAGAGTGACAATACCACCGAGTAGAGGATTGAACCAATCACAGTGAGAGCTCCAAGGTAGCCAATCAATCCAATCAATGGGGGGCAAGGTTGACACTTGATTTTTCTCCCGAGGTTCACTAGTTTGCCAACTAGCTACGTCCTCGTTGCGTCGGCTCACTCACTTGGAGGTTCACGAGCTAATTGGCATCACACCCCAAACCCGTCACCGGGTGCCGCACAACCAACACAAGATGAGGGCTCTTCAAGACACGCACAATCCACTAGAGTTACCTTTGCGATCTCCCCGGGGAAGGCACAAGAACCACTCACAATCTTCACTTGTGGTCAACAAAGCACAATCACGAAGCTTCTCGAATCCACACCGCTTGCTCCAAACCATCTAGGTGATGACAATCACTAAGAGTAACAAGAAACTAGCAGCGGTATCAATTCCCAAGTGCCACTATGATGAATCACTCATGCAATGCACTTGAACACTCTATCCTCTCAAATGTATGAACAATCAACTAAGAGAGATGAGTGGGAGTGTGTGTGATTTGCTCACAAGAGTATGCAATAGTCAAATGTGCAAGAGAGCCTCCTTGAACCAGCCACACACCCTTAAATAGCCTCCTCAAAGAAACTAGCTGTTTTTCACTTTTGGAGCTGCTGAAACATGACCACTGGACCACTTTAAGTCACCACCGTCAGACCATAGCAGGTGGTCCGACGCTTTGAAAATCGACCGTTGGCGCGCTGATCAGTCACCGTTGGACCACTCGCCTTGGTCCGACGCCTTGGTCCGACGCCTGGTCCGACGCTTTGGCCTCAGCCAAAGTTTGAGTCCAGTAAGCACCCAAGCTCTGGACCTCACCTCCGGACTGGTCCACCGGACCATGCAGGGTAGTTCGGAGCCTCCTCCGAGTCTTGGACAAAACATGCAGAGAGCACCCGAGCTCCGGACCTGACCATCGGACTAGGCCGTCGGACCATGCAGACTGGTCCGATGCCTGTCTTAGTCTTCTGTTGAGTCTGAGTCAAGCCACCGGACCACTCGTCTATGGTCCGGAGCCCCTTTTCGCCACTGGTCCGACGCTTCCTTGGTTGGCAGTCAGTGCTAGGAGCAGCCACCGGACTACTCACCTTGGTCCGACGCTCCTAAGCTCAACTGGTCTGACGCTCTGTCTTGTGCTGTTTTCACTTCTCTTTTGCTTCTCTTGCTTCTCATGTGCCACCACCAAGTGTTTCACTGACTTGTGTATGTGTGTGGCATATTTTAACAAGTTTTACAAGGGATGCTCATTAGGATTAGATGCAATGCATGTAATGAACTCCTAATGGCACTTGATAGGTGTAACCACTAACCACTGGCGGAGCTAGGCATCGGCCATACTGGGTTGTGGCCCCCCCTTGCCTTTGTGTTTTGTATGAGTACATGTTCTATTTAGTCCAAATAGCACAACACATTAATAGGTAATTAGACACCAACGCTCTTGAAAGCAGTACATATATATGTTAATCTAAGAATGTGATAGTTTCTATTGACAAAATAAACTATACAGTTAACTGTATTTAATTGACAAAAAAATTAGCCCCCCCTATATTTTGATTCTGGCTCCTCCACTGCCACTAACTATTTTCCCCTCTTCATAGTACGATTACCTATCCTAAATGTGATCACACCCACTAGGTGTCTTGATCACGAAAATGAAAATCCCTAGTTATACCTTTGCCTTGAATAGCTTAGGGTTTCCTCCTTCTTCCTTCATTTGCAAGTGTGAACTCTTGTTGGCTTTTCTCCTTAGCCTCCACCTTGCTCCATCACTTGTCTCCTTCATCTTCTCCATAGTGTACTAAACCTACTCAACACTTAGAGCTAGGTTAGTACTTAGGTTTCATCAATTACCCAAAACACTAGAGATCTTTCAGGCTCCACTCGCACGAAGAGTGTGGAGCTTCGCGGGGCTTCACGACGGACTACTGGTCAGGCCGTCTCCGCCGCTCGGTTGGAAGGCTGGGGCCTGGGGCGGGGGCGGGTGTGAGTCGAGTCTGGATGGGTGCGAGTCGGGTTCAAGTGGTTGGGCTGGTTTGGTGGAGTCGGATGGGGTGGGCTGGGTGTGTCACGGTGTAGAATAGTTATTCTATATATATATATATATATATATATATATATATATATATATATATATATATATATATATATATGATGTTTTATATTATATTTGTGGTGATGTTTGCATAGTATTAATGTCAAGTTCAATAGTACACATTGATGTTTTAGTATTTATTTTATGATGTTCGGTAGTGTTATATGTAATTCTAATTATTTATTTTATCTTGTGATGATTGGATATATTTTTATTGGGTTTAAATTGTAGGATATATTAAATAATGGAACTATTTCATAACTAGCATAATTGTTTATATGGTGTAGTGGTGGAGGATCATACCTATAAACCAATAGATCCTCTGTTCAAATCAAGCCTTAAGCAATTTTTTCTTTTGTTTTTTGGGCCAAATGGCGTATATTAAAAAGGCTAGCTGGGTCGAATGGCGGCTACTTGGGCCGTCGCATGGCATACGTGTCGCGGCCTGCTCGTCGGAAACCGAATTGGAGGCTAGTTGGGCCGAATGTGTACATCTCGCTGCGCGCTCGTAGGAAGCTAAACTGGGTCGAAAGTGCTCGCGGGAAGCCGAACTGGGCCGAAAGTGCGCACGGGGGCGCGGGAGGCCAGGCTGGGCGGGGTGGTCGGCGGACGGCTTCCTGCCACCCTGGTCGGACACTAATTGGTCCCTAGAAAAACGCATAGAACGCCTAGGCGGGATTAATCCCGACTAGTCGCTAGGCTGAGGGTTAGCGCCTAGCCCCTAGCTGAACTTTTGTATTCTTGAAAATAAGATCTTTTTGCACTTATCATATTCTATTTGGGAGTTGACAAACACCATGTTTTGGAGAAAGAAATACAGGGAACTCTTGAGATGTTCTAATCCTTATTCTGTTTCTCATATGTTGTCCAACCGGATTTCATTTTTAGAAAAATATACAATCAGGAATAGAAAAGGAAATTTTCTTGCACTCCGTCTGTTTTCAGTCTAGCAGTTTGAGCATTTTCCCGCTATACCATTGTGAAAGATGGTCTATTCCCCTGTGCCCCTAAAAAGTTGATTCGCACCTTTATGTCAGTATGTTTTTCTTTCTTTTTCTCTAAACCATTCCATCTGTCTTCTGTTTATCTTCCTCCGTTTGACGGTCTTGACATGTGAGACGAGTCATGTAAGATGTCATTTTTGCCCTGACATGCTCGTACTCGTTGGGGGTCCAGCACCAGCGGCTTGGGCACGTTCATCCTGCACGGCTCCGCCACCAGCGGGCTGCAGATGCCCAGGTTGCCCTCCAGCGCACTCGCGTCCAGGCTCTGGAACACACCAGGCGGTTGTGCGAGATGTTGACGGCCAGCAGGTCCTCCAGCCCGCCCAGCTGCGCCGGGATCTCACCGCTCAGGTTGTTGTACTCCAGCTGTAGGATCTCCAGCTTCTTCAGCTCCGAGATGCCCGCCGGGATCGGCCCGTCAACCCGTTGTGGCGTTGTGCCCCAAGCTCCTGCAGGGAGTACGAAGTAGTGTGCATGCATAAAGCAAAGAGGAGACGGACGTGGCGTGACACGGTGACGACAGTGTCGTGTCGTGTCGTGATCATGACACATTCATTCACACATGCAACACAAGTACGTAACACTTACAGGAGGTACAGGGAAGAACAGTTTCCGATGCTGTCGGGTATGGGGCCAGAGAGGGAGTTGCCGTCGAGCTGGAGCACGGCGAGGCTACCGGACTCGCAGAGCTCGGCGGGCATGGCGCCGTACAGGCCGGTGCTACGCAGGTCGAGCACCGTGAGGTTGCGGAGCAGGCCGAGCTCCGGCGGCAGCGGCGTGCGGAGGTCGTTCCGGGACAGGTTGAGGTACCGGAGCTTGAAGAAGAGCGACATCTTGGTGGGGATGCCGCCGGTGAGCCGGTTGCATCAGAGGTCGAGCCACTGCAGCGTCTCCGCGAGCCTCGTGTAGGAGCCGGACGGCAAGGCGCCCGAGAGCGTGTTGGACGACACGTCGAGCGTCTCGAGGCCGACGCCGTCGAACAGAGCGGGGATGCTACCGCTGAGGTTGTTGCCCCTCAGGTGCAGCTCGACAAGCTTGGTGCACCCGGACAAGGAGGCTGGGACGGTCCCAGAGAGCTGGTTCCTAGACGTACCGACTCAGGTACTTGAGCGTCTTGAGGTCGCCGAGCGAGTCCGGCAAGCTTCCAGTGAGCACGTTTGTCGGATAAGTCAAGGTGCTGCACCGCGGCCAGCCTGCCGAGCCAGGCGGGGACGTCGCCGGAGAGCCGGTTGCCGGACGCGGAGAGGTAGACCAGCGAGCCGAGCTGGCCGATGGAGTCAGGGAGGCTGTCGTCGAACGCGTTGGAGCTGAGGTCGATGGTGCTGAGGTGCAGGCACATGTCGATGTCGTGTGGGACGTTGCCGGAGAAGCAGTTGCCGGACTTGCCGCTGAGGCTGAGGGTCTTGAGGTTGTGGAGCCGGGCAATGCCGTCGGTGACGGGGGCGAAGAACTGGTTGCGTGACAGGTCGAGCGTGCGCAGGTGTGCGAGGCATTGGCGTGTGCTACCGCGTGATAGGCGTCGGTGCTGCAGGCCATGCAGAACCTGCACGCTCGCCGCGCTCGCCGCCAGCTAGCGTCCGGGTGTCCACAGTGGTGAAGATGGACGCGGTCGAGAACTCCTCGCCCTCGCCGCGATGTCGCCCGTCGTGCAGTTCATCGCGGCCAACGGCGCACGCTGCTCGGCAACGTGTACCCCTACTTCGCCGCTTCGCATACGAGTTTAGCGAGGGCAGCATCGACCTCGACTATGCGCTGTTCCGGACAAAGCCCTGTCAATGGTATGAAGGGACAAACCAAAAACATTTTGCCTCTCCAGACTAAGGGCATTGACGTCTTTTTGCACATCCGTTAGCCACCGTTAGGAGCAATTTCAGACGGAATTGTTCAGAGGGAAAGAAAGAAAAACAAGCTGGCACAGAGGTGCGAATCAACTTTTCAGGGGCACAGGAAAATTGACCAACTTTCATAATGACATAGCAGGAAAAAGGTGCCCGAATCTTTTGGAATTAGACCATTATGGGTAGTGGGCTTCGGTGATATACCATCCCGCAACGGGATGACTTTGTGATCCTTTTGTTCCTCTTGTGCCTGTTCCTTTTCTTTTTCTTTCACCGAGCTGCTCCTGGCACCAAATGGAGCGTCGCAAAAGGGATGGACCCAGCGTGCTGGTTCTTCCCCATCGGTGAGCCCCCAGCCCCCAACAGCCTGCTCTCCCACTTCCGCCCGCTCCACCACGGCCACCGGCCTCCCCACGCTCGGAGGCCCAACGCCGCCTGCGTTGCCCACTCGCCATGGCTGGCTACAGCTCGCCTTGGCGCGACTGCAGTGCCTCCACACCGGCCATGGAGAAGCAGCACCAGCCTTGAAGAGGAGAGAGGCAACATCAGCTTTTTAAGAAATCACCATCCTAGCATGCAGTAACTAAAATGAGACGCAACATCAGCTTTTTGGAGCACGGGATGGAGGCACCGTGGGGGAGCTGACAGGGGGCAGAGGTGTCGTAGGAACCTGTTCACCGTGGAGGGACTCTCGTCGTGGGGATGCTCGCCAAGGACAAGAGCACCACAGCGATGCTGGGCGCCCAGGTGTGGGCATCCTGGAGGCTGTGGGTGGGACTTGCCCGCTTGCTCGACGATGGGGAAGAACCAGCACGCCCCGGCTCGCTCCGTTTTGTGCCAGCAGCAACTCGATGAAAAAAAGGAAAGGGACAGGGGCACAAGAGGAATAAAAAGATCATATAGTCATAGCCCCCGTTGTAGGATGGCATATCATCGAAACCCACCTCCGGTAATGGTCTAATTCCAAAAAAAAACTCTGAGAGCAGGTTTCCAAGATGTGTACCGCTAGATCTGGAGTACCCTGCTCGCACCGGACGGTCGAGCCATCTCCGCGTATATCTACCCGCCGGACGCCGCTCGCCGCTCGCCGCAATCCCCAATCTATCGTCCTCTCTTTCTTTTTTACGCAGCAGCTACAGAGCTAGGGTTCCGTCCTCGATCCGATCCGGCGAGTGCACACCCCGTTTCCCCACTCCGATCGAGTCGATGGCGGCCGAGGGCGAAAAGAAAATGATAACCCTCAAAAGCTCCGATGGTGAGGAGTTCGAGGTGGAGGAGGCGGTGGCGATGGAGTCGCAGACCATCCGCCACATGATCGAGGATGACTGCGCCGACAACGGCATCCCGCTCCCTAACGTCAACTCCAAGATCCTATCCAAGGTAATCGAGTACTGCAACAAGCACGTACATGCCGCCGCAGCCGCTGCCGCCGCCTCCAAGGCCGGTTCCGACGACGTGGCAGCCACCGCCGCCAACAGCACCGCCGCCTCTGGTGAGGACCTCAAGAACTGGGATGCTGACTTCGTAAAGGTCGACCAAGCCACGCTCTTCGACCTCATCTTGGTAATGGATTGTACCTCCCACTTATCTATTCGTATGGGAAACAAATTAGATCTACGATGTTTACATACAAATAGGCATTGGATTTATTCGTAGCTGATAGATGTTTATCATGTGCTGATTGCATATACTCGGTGGCTATTTGATTGCAACTAATTTTGTTCTTGGTTGATAACAGTTTACCATGTGCTGATTGCATAGACTCTGGTTGATAAATCTTTATCATGTGTTCATTTCATTGACTGTGGCTATTTGATTGGAATGTAATCATGCATGGTAGTAAATTGGACTATGATCTGTATTATTGTGAGTATCACAAAAGGTGATCTTTTTGTAAAGACAAAGATTACATCTGAAAGGCTTAGTATTTGAAGTTTTAGTAGGTTCATGATCTTAACCTTGGTTCTATAATTGATTGTGTTGGCATCATAAGTATTGCTATCTACACATGGTATAATCTTTGTTGCATGTTGGTTGGTATTGGTAATTTATCTTTGTCAATTATCATTGTGGATGACTAAATTTTCTGAAGTTTTGTGCTTATATGCTGTCATCCTTGTATCTGTGTGGTAAAATCATTATTTTGGTAGTGATGATATTTGGTATTATGCATTGATTTCTCTTATGAGCTTTCTTGTTTCTATATGCATGCAATGCTCGCTAGCTGCAGTATCTTTTCCCTGTGTTATTAGTGCAGAATTTTGTTCTAGTAGTGTGGTAGAAATCCTTAAACTGTGCGGTTTTGTGAATATGACTAGATAGCGTTATCTTGCAAATGGTTTATTGAAGTACATGTTTGTGTCCCTTTTTGTGAATGTATATGACTGAGATTCTTATCTTCCAGATAGTTGATTGTCACATGTCTGTCTCCCATTTCATGAGTATGACTGATATCCTTACCATGCAAATCGTTGATTGGAGAGTACACGTCTATCTCCCTTTGCTGTGATTTACAGCAGTAGATATTCTTTACTGGCTCTTAATATGTATTTAAATTAGTGCTAGCTAGGCAGGGAACCAAAGCAAGTTCTTAACACTCATTTCATTTGTCATACGCCTAATGGCACATCCCAGCCCACGGCTAATGGGCCAGCTGCAGCCATGAGAGGCCGCGCTACAGTACCGCTACAGTGTCACGTGAACAGTAACGCGCGTGAACAGTAACCTCTAGGCAATAAATTAGGAATAGAAAGAATAGGATTGGTTTGTTAGGAAGGGGAATTGAATAAAGGAAAGGATAGTTAGAATAGGGAAAGGATTAGAATAGAAAGAGGATCCAATCTATAAGGAAACCTCTAGTAAGTTGCTTGGGAGTCAAGTCCATTAGGGACTATAAATATAGGGGAGATGTACTCTATTGAGATTAAGCAAGAAAAGAGCTATTGCTCCTTCCTCTATCCCTTCCCCTTCTAAGCCTCGGTTTCCTCCTCCTCTCTCCAGTCTGCCGCCTCTCCCTGCCCTGCGCCAGCTCCCTGCCGCCGCCCTCTGCCTTCCCTGTGCCAGCACCCTGCCCAACACCCCCATACGTCCTAGGACGTATTACATCATTGGTGATGTTTTAGTTGAAATTGAGAGCTCCAGTAATATCGTGGATGAATATTTTGTGTATTATTCAATTTATTAAATATTTAGTTTAAGAAAGATCATAACTTTTCTTTGGTACTTGAGAAAATTTATAATTCATAACGGGATAGTTAAATTGCATAATACACAACATCCACAGTAACGCTACATATTCTTACTTTCAGATCACTGTTGCATTTCAGTTTATATTTTGCTGTACTTGCCCTTTGCCTGGCTAACATGTTTTGTCACTTGAAGTTTCTCATTTCATTTACTTTGTCCTTTCGCTTGGTAACAATTTCGGCTTGAATAACAGTATGAACCTGATAATATTGCTTGTTTGGTTTAATTTTATTTCTTCCTCAATTGTCAAAGGTATCCTCTGCAAGTCTTCACTGCATATATACCCAGCTTATTTTTGTGCTGTTTATAATACACCAAAACTGTCTGATTTGTAGTTCAATTGATGATACCAGTATATGTTTTTTTTGAAGGTTATACCTGTATATATTTGATTTGGTAATCTTGCTTATCTTCCTTGACTTGTGCTTATCTTCCAAGTTCCATGACTTTCCTTAACTTCCTTGACTTGATTTCTTTGAGGCTATATGAATTTACTATAGACATTGTTGTAGTGGTTTTGATTTTGTATTTTCTATTGTCATGCTGTTTTTGTTTGATTCATAATTAAAAAATGTAAATTGCAATTGTTGTTTGACACTGCTTCTGATTGGTTCTCCCCTAATTTTATAGGCTGCAAACTATCTCAACATCAAGGGTCTACTGGACCTGACCTGTCAGACTGTTGCTGACATGATCAAGGGCAAAACCCCAGAGGAGATCCGGAAGACCTTCAACATCAAGAATGACTTCACCCCTGAGGAGGAAGAGGAGATCCGCAGGGAGAACCAGTGGGCCTTTGAGTAAGGAGGTGCTGAACCCTCTGATCTGGTGATGCTTAGGTCTCATCATATCTACTACCTTGCAATGCTCTGCTTTTAAATGTTGTCCTAGTGGTTGTAAGTATTTTGGGAGTCCTTTGCTTGCGAATGTGTTGGGTAAAACTGATATGGTCAATGGTCGGTTATTACCATGAAAGGACTTCGGCTGCTGCCCTAAGAGGTTTAGTCTCATTTGCATTATAATCATTTCAATCCTTGTGGATGTTTTATGTGTTTCCTTCGGGAATCTCATGGCAAATTACTATCAATATTGTCATATTGCCTATTCATGAGCCCTTGTGTTTGTTTACCATTAGTCGATGCCAATGTTTTTTTACTGACCAACCTGACGAGGTAAGGTTTGGTCTTATTGAACAAGTCCTGTAAAAATGATACAGGTGGGACTAACCTGGGGCTGACAACTGATCATTGGTCAAGTTGACAAATTTTTTTTTTTGATAGGAAACAATTTTATTTCATTAGCATGTGCTGCAATCAGTTTGACAAACTGAATTTTTATATTAGGCAGTGCTTCCAGTAGAGTGCATTGTGAAAGGTGATTACAGTAGGAGCATGAATATTGTAAAGAAGAAAGACTAGAGGAAGCAGTTTGGAATGCCTGTCTAGTTAGTGCATCCGCTGTGACATTAAGATTCCTATTTATCTTGTACATGTTGACCTGTCGAGAAGTTGCAAAGAAAAATTTGGGTGTAGGGCTTAACTCTCCAGTCTAACGTAGAATTGATCTTGGTCGTTGAGAATTGCACTAGCTGTTGGCAATCAGAGAGAAAGGAGATATTATTGAAGTTGAGTCGTTCATTGCGAGTTGCCATTAGGGTAGCCACTGCTGCTTTTGCCATGAGTACCTAGTGTACATCAGAGACTTAAAGTAGATTGTTTGTGTCGGATGGACCTGTAGATTGACAATTAATATTCTGATAATTGCCGTTTTTGTGGTTGGAGTCGACTGATCAGGAAGGAGGTGTCTAGATAGCATCAGCATCTTGGCTGAGACTTCGTAAGTATTGGCATAGCACCTGCATGTGTAGTAAAGGTAGGAAGCAAGGAGGCGTCTAGATAGCATCAGCTTCTTGGATGAGACGTATCAGCATAGCACATGCATGTGTAGTAAAGGTACCTTGATTTGTTGGCTGTGGATGTTGTAGTGACATATGAGTTATGTTGTTGGTGGCTGACGTAGTTTCTCCAGTGCTATTGTTTTGTGTAGCGACCTACGAAATTATGGCTGCATTGTCAGAAGTTATGTGTGCTGCTGGAACATGAGTGACTTGCGCTGACGTTCACGGTTTTCTGTTAAAACGGAAATCATTTCTAGCTTTCTAAATATACCACATATTGAATACAATATTGTTAAGAAAATAATCTGTGGAAGTTGAGATTATAGATTGGAGAGTTATTTGGATACCTTCGTTTTCAGGAGGTAGGTTGTCAACTATTATTGATGGTGAGAAGGATAACCATACCTCTCGGGGAGGGCACTGTGGAAGAAGAGATGAGTATTAGTTTCTATTGCCCCACATGCATCACAATATATGCCAAGATTGGTAGAGTACCTTGCTGCTTGAGTTCTAGTTGCCAGTGCATGTGCAATGGAGAAGTTGGTTTGCCCCTGGAATAATACTCCAGGAAACTTGGTTAGGTAGCTGGATCTCATTAGCATTGGAGAGGAACTGATAGCTGTTGATGGTGGATAACTCCTTAATTATATGCTCAAAACACCGTCAACATGATTCAAAATTAATGGAAAAGCCACATAAGGAGAACACATTTTATAATTGGTTCCACATGTACTTTGAGTCTTGTTTTGCAGGAGTTAACACTTTGGACCAAGATAGGGCCTGGAAGAACCCATAAGGGGGTCGCCCGACCCCCCTAAGGGTGTTTCAAGTCCCGCCAAGATGTCACAATCCAAAAGAAGCACCTCAGAAGCAAGTTCAACCTTCAGATCAACTTTGTGTTTTCCCTAGATGGCTCAAGATAAAGTTGCATGGATCAATGACGTGACAACAAAAGATTCAACGTGAGAAAAAGCAGCTACGCACTCTATGACAAGTGGGTCACCTAAAAGAAGGTGGCTAGGCCTACATGTCATAGGAGGCTTGGCCGACCGCCCTATGGAGCATCCAAGGTGGCCACTTGGCTAGAAGTGGTCTATGACATGTGGACCTTCCTTCTATAAGGTGGTTAAATGGGCGACATGTCATAGGGCGATCAGCCGACTCCCACCCCTTGGGGCCTTCGGAGTCCCTGCTGCACTCACCAACCTATTGCATGCCTCCATGCAGCTCAAGGCATCCCATCCTTTCATTCTATGGCGGTTTGATCCAAGGGAGAAGGATGGAGGTCTCTTGGATCGCTGACATGGCATTGTTGTAGCCCTTACTCCACCTCCACCTATAAATACCCCAAGCACTTTTTACTAGCTTAACAAAGTAGATAAAGTAGAGTAAACCACTTTCATGCAGCTCAAGGCATCCCATCCTTTCATTCTATGTTATCGCTGACATGATAAAGTAGAGTAAACCACTTTTTACTAGCTTAACAAAGCTCTACAGTAGTGCTATGATAGCAAGGAGAGAGTGAGGGAAATCTTCTAGAGAAAACCACGGAGTTGTCGGGAATGCTTTCTTCCTCTAAGTAATAATCCAAGATCTTTTATAACATTTATATTCTAGTTCTGTTATAGTAGTTATATAACTTGTTTTACTTGTATATTGCTCTGCTCTTGTGTGTGGGGTGTCCTTACTAGTAGATTAGAGTAGTAAGAGTGGCATAGACGTGGTGTCTAGGCTATATTTTGCCAGTGTAGACCGCTTATCACACGTATTGTTTGTGGATGCTAGTAGGTGGTGACAACCCTGTCTAGACTTAGAATTTCACAATGTATGACAGATAAGTTCTTAAAAGGTACTCCCAAAACATGATAGTCTGAATTCGAAAGAGTTATATTCTGATTGATTCGGCTAGCGCCTCCTATAAACGAGGGGGTGACTAACCCCTTTATTCGTACCAGACCTTGACCAGATACCATAGTTATATAGATCCCCTCTACTCTTTTTACCATAAGCTCTCCTATATTATCATAGGATGATCTTAAGTCTTAGTTAGTTCACTTCACGTTCCGGTGAAGTGCTACAACGTCATATTCTGCGCACTTGCGGAATTATCCAATTGACATAAGAAATACCAACAAACGTTTCTGGCACCGTTGGCGTGGAACGGTAGCTGTTCTAACTAGAATCGAGTCATCCGTGTTATCCTTGTTTGATCAAAACATTTCCTTTTCTAAAAACACCATGTATCAAACTGCTATCTTTGAATACGGTGCTCCAATAAGCGATAGCTTCGAGCCACCTAAATCATCCCAAGCCATTTTTTCTGTTCATTATGAGCTTCGCTCAAGACTCATAGCGATGGTTCAGGAGAAACCTTTCTCTGGGATGGAAGATGAAAATCCCTATACACATCCGCGTGACTTTGAACAATTATGCTCTTGCATGCATATTCAAGGCATAAGAAGAGATACCCTTAAGTGGAAGCTATTTCTGTTCTCTTTGAAGGAAATAGCCAAACAATGGTATTCTCGTTACGTAGAAAGTGTAAAAGGAGAATGAGAAAAACTTCAATCCAAAATTCACCTATCCTTCTTCCCCATTCTCCATGTTGGTCATCTTCGAGTAGAGATCCTAACCTTTAAACAGAAGGAGAAGGAATCTCTAGGTGCGACATGGGCTCGTCTTATAGATTTAGCATCATCTGGCCCTGACTTAGCTATAACCGACCCAATGTTGTTACAACATTTCTACATTAGTCTTATAAAGAATTCTGCACTGTTCCCTGATCTATATTCTAGAGGAGCATTCTTGCATCTTTCCATTAGTGAAAAGAAAATCATTCTTGCGAGAATTCTCGAGAACACTCCATACACTAGTGTCTATGACGAAGCCTCTAAAGAAGAAGAGAACCTCACCCCTCAATAAGAAAGCACTTCGATAACTGAAACCTTACCGTCCACATGCCAAAATCTAGCCATCAAACCTGAACCACCAATCCTAAATAATTCAAAGGAAGAAGAAATTCAACCTTTGGAATTTCCTTTGAAATCAAGGAGGATTTGTTTTACGAATTTGGAAACACCTCGAATGAGCTTATGCAAAAGAAGTCTACCACTACAAAAGCTCCAAACCTTCAAATTTCAAACCATCAAGAAGAACCATACCTTCAAGAGCTAACTTTTATCTTAAGCAATGAGTGTCTTGATGAGGTCAAAACTTCATCCAAAGAAATTCAGATCTTTTCATTTCCTTGCTCCTTTAATCAAACAGTTCTAGGCTCTCTTGATGATCCTGCGGTAGGAGTAAGCATTATGTCTAAATCTTTACCAAATGCCCTCCTAGGTGCGAACACATGGTTGATATGTGCCCATGTTTGTTCAGTTTTGTGATGAGTGATTGCCCAACACTTGAGCGTTTCAGTTTGAGCGGTTATACTAACCCTCTTGCGAAAGCAAATGTGTGCCTATCTATCGGCTTGTGGTGTGCAGGTGCTATGCCCAGAGACAGTGGTCAATGGCGTGGTGAAGGTCGAGTAGAGGCTTGCTGTGCTGATGGACTGAGAGCGGTGAAGGGCGGAAGCGGGGCTCAGACCAACGGACCAGGGGCGCCGACAGACTAGCTGTGGTGGCTAGTGCTTGGCACCGGCCAGTGCGAGAAGACATGGAGGTAGACCGATCGACCAAGTCAAGACGGCGGACGAGCGGATCGAGTAGAGGCTCATGGGACTTGGAGTCCGACCGGGCGAGGACAAGGCGGCTCGAGTCGAGCGGTTTGGTGGTTTGGGCTGCAAAACCACCGGAGGACGGTTTCCGAGTTTGGGCCTCAAAACTCAGGGTTCGGTAGTTGAGCCAAAAGCTACCGGTGGCGGGTTTCGCGGGTTTGGGCCTCAAAACCCGGGCGAAGCTTCCGAGGAAGCCGGGGCGACACGTGGCGGAATCCTAGAGGTTGTGTTGAGGCGACGACAAGCCCAGGTAGGAAGCGGGGCTGTCCGATAAAAACCGAAGAAGATATTTCGGGAGCTTGAACTTGAAGGACCGAGAACGGCGACCAAAGGGGGGGGGGGGTGAATGGGAGCCTCAAATTTCACTCGGAAATATTCGGGCGACTCTTCCAAAAAACAACCCCAGCAAGCGCGCTTACTCAAACAACAAGATCATGACCCTAGAGAGGGTGGATACCTTTGGTGATGACCAATAGGTATAGCGGATCTTCCGGAAACCAAAAACTCAAACCGAGACACCGATAGCGAGGCTCTCAAACCCTAGAGATAAGAGAAGAGAGCTCACCCAAAAATACTTATGAGAACTGGTCTCACAAGTGCTTCATCAAGTTCCCTACGTGATTATAAAACCAATGCAACAAACGGAACTCAATTCGGAGTCCGGACGAGAGAAACAGCCAAAATAGTGGGCGAAGAAATCCTGAAAAACCTTATTGGAAGCCCGACGGATGCTGGGCGATGGACGGTCCGTAGGGGGGCGACGAACAGTCCGTCGCAGCGTCCGTTGCAGCGTCCGACGCCGCAAAAAATCAGCCCGAAACAGCCCAGGCGACAGACGTTCGGCTAGGCGAAAGGCAGCGTCCGACGGGTGAATTTCAGCGTCCGTCGGCAGCGTCTCACGCCCCCGAAAACTACGCGGATCGCACAAAAAACGCCGGAACTTGTTCGTTTCAACGCCGTTTGAATCCAAACTTTGTGGGGAGGTTTCTGAGGTAGATGTGACTCTACTCTTGGAGGATCTAGTCCATCCTTCCATCACAAGTTCATGAATCAAAGAAGAACTAATAAAACAGAGTGGAGAACAAGCCAAAACGCAAACGGATCGATCTCTTTGCTCACCCCATCCTAGCCTGATTCCTTTGGTGGATTTGCTCACAAGGGGTAGCAACAACTTTCACTTCAAATGGAATTCCAAAACACGCAGCGAGGAGGGAGATCGAGCGACGGGAATCAAAGATCAAAAGTGCCAAAACGAAGAACACAAACACAAGCGGTTTCGCAACTGACTCCCGGAGGAGACAAGGAGGTTACGGCCTCCTTTCCTTACCAAAATCTCAGTTTACATGGGAGACTCCATGGATCTCAAGCAAGAAGCCTAAAGGTAGGGGAAAACCTAGGAGGTGGGAGGTGGAAGGAGAAGTGTGCAAGAGATGGGGAGAAGATAACCCTTCTTCCCCTTAAGTAGTTGAGGCCTAAGTGGACATTTTCACTTAGCCCCTCGATACATAGACGGCCTAAGCCTAAGCCCCTCAATACATTTTCACCACCTAGCCTAAGCCTTGTGACCCAACTCCGGGAAAATATCTTCCTCGATTTGAATGGACGGCCCCGCTTCCTGCCTGGACTTGCTGTCGCCTCGACGCAACCTCCAGGATTCCGCCACGTGTCGTCCCCACTTCCTCGGAAGCTCCGCCTGGGTTTTGAGGCCCAAACCCGCGAAACCCGCCACCGGTAGCTTTGGGCTCAACTACCGAACCCCGAGTTTTGAGGCGCAAACTCGGAAACCGTACTTTGATGGTTTTGCAGCCCAAACCACCAAACCACTCGACTCGAGCTACCTTGTCATCGCCCGGTCGGACTCCGAGTCCCATGATCCTCCGCTCGACCCGCTCGTCCGCCATCTTGACTCGGTTGACTCGGTCTACCTCCATGTCTTGTCGCACTCGCCGGTGCCAAGCACTAGCCACCACAGCTAGTCCACCGACGCCCATGGTCCCTTGGTCCGAGCCTCGCTTCTGCCCTTCACCGCTCTCAGTCCATCGGCACAGCAAGCCTCTACTCGACCTTCTCCACGCCATTGACCACTATCTCCGGGCATAGCACCTACACACCACAAGCCGATAGACAGACACACACATGCTTTTGCAAGGATTAGTATAAACTGCTCAAAACTGAAATGCTAAGTGTTGGGCAATCACTCATCAACAAATTGAACAAACATGAGAACATATTAACCATGTGTTCGCAATCTCCCCCTTGATGAGTGCATTGTCAACACAAGTGCATTTCAGATTTGAGCCACAAGGTAAAGCTCTCCAAATGACCAAAAGCTAAGAAAGCCAAAACATGGTCACTTGAGAGAAGCAAAACGCATCCAAAACTTGGTCCCCAAAGACATGGGCAACGGCTCGACACAACCAGCCCTCAAGAAGAGGCAGAAAACGGGATCAACACCGCTAGCAAGCCAAAGATACCAATCAAAAGCTATCAAAGATCAAAGATACCAATCAAACCAAATAAGGCTCAAGAGGCCAATCGAAACCTGTCGGAAACATCAAACCAAGCTAGATCCTCCAGAAGAGGCAAAGACTCAACACATCTAGCAAGAACTCCCCGTGGGCAAAAGCATACTCAAAATACCAAGGAGGATGAAAGGAGCCAAAAATGCAAGATTTTCACAAAAGCACATTTTCTCCCCCTTAACCAATGAAGGTATGGAATGCATGATTTCTCCCCCTTGGATGTAGATGGCTGAAAATAGAGTGAAATGTGCATCTCTCCCCCTTGTTGACACATGTAGCTCATCAAAGCTCAAAACTCAAGATTTCAGCCACAAATTCCATGTAATGCAAAATGAGTGCAAAAGCTTCCACTACTACATAAATGATTTTGCATAACACTTGGGTTTTATTAACCGTGGTGGTTAAACACATAATCCGCCACGGTTAATAGGTGGCCAGAAAGCCCACCGGCTTGGGGTCCCAACCGCCACGGTTAATGCATTAACCGTGGCAGTTGTTATAATCTGACTGCCACGGTTAATGTCCTATTAACTCTGGCGGTTACTGTTGCACAACCGCCACGGTCATTAACCGTGGCGGTTGATATTACATAACCGCCACGATTAATGCATTAACCATGATGGTTGTTGTTACGTAACCGCCACAGTAAACATTCGGCCCAAACAGCCCATTTAGGATCGATAACGAACTTTAGTATATATACCGAGACTCAAACCCTAATTCATTCACTCCTTCCTTTCCTCTCCCTCAGAACACTCGACTCCCTGTCCCGAGCAGGCGGCGCTATCGCGCGAGGCTGGCGGCGCGGGGCGGGCGACGCGACGACCGCGTGGCCGGACGGCGCAACTGCACAGGGGCTTGTGCGTGCGGGCAGCGCTACCACGCGGGACTGGCGGCGCGGGCCGAGAAGCGTGGGGCGGGCGGCGCGACCATGCAGGTGCTCGCGCGTGCGGGCCGGGAGGCGCCACCGCGTAGGGGCTGGCGGCGCGACCGTGCGGGGGCTGGCTCCCTCTTCTCCCACAGGTCAGCTCCGTCTCCCTCTTCTCTGTCCCCCTCTTCTCCGTGTCTTCACTGATTCCCCCTACGGTAGATCCATGGCGAGAGGCGGATCCAGGGCCGGCAAGGTCGGATCTATGGCGGCAGAAGGTGATCTAGAACCGGCGAGTCCGGGGCGGATCCCGGGCCGGCGAGGCCGGATCCATGGCGGAGCCCATCCGGCGGCGGATCCAAGGCCGACAACGTCTCCACGGTGGTTCGGTGGTGACGGGCGAGGCCCAGATCCAGACCGGCGGCGGGGGCGTGGCCTAGATCCAGCCCTAACCGGGTCTGGATCTGGGCTTTTTTGTTTTTTTATTCCATTAACCGTGGTGGTTATTTCCAACCGCCACGGTTAATGCCCTATTAACCATGACCATTGATCCGTGGCGGTTGGAATAACCGCCACGGTTAATCAATTTTAACCGCTATGATTAATCATTTTAGTAGTAGTGTTCATACATAGAGCTAAGACAATGAAAGGATAAGTTCTAAGTGATGTGACCATGTGAGAATAAGCTCTAAGTGCCCAACGAAGACTCTAGTTGAGCTAAAGATCACTTTAGAAGCTAATTTAGAGAAGATTACATGTGTGAGCAAAGAAAGGGTATCACCTCCTAGAGACAACTAAACATGACAAGCAAGATAGGATCAATCCTCAAAACTATCTCATGTAGAGCAAGTAAAACTATCCCTATCAAAGTTCATACAACAAGTCAATGACCCAACTGAATCAAATTTTTCATGTTTTAGAGTTTTGCAGCCAAAATTCAGTTTTAGGCACATTACAAGTGTATGCGAGTGGTTGTAAGAAAAGTGATGCCACTTATCAACCAGGCGAAGCCAAAGAGCTTGACACACTGGTTTGGGTCATACACGACGCCGCTCAAGTTCAACCCATATGTGAAGCAGTCTCGAACACACGGTGAAGTGCTCACAAATGCAAACCCAACTCGATCTTTTCAATTCACTATTCAGAGAGCTATCTCATTTTAGATCAATTTTAATCATGGTGCTCAATGGAAGTGAATGAAGCAATGAAGAGCCATAGTTACAAGCTATATATAAAACAACCAAGAAGGATCTTCAAAAGCCTACACATGCTAGTGTCATTTAGGAGGTGACATGGGGAATTAAATTCAGTTTTAAAGCTTTTCTAACTTAGCTCTATTGCATATCACGAGATCAAAGAGAGTCTAAGTTAGGCAACACCATAGACACATAAAGCACCTAAAACAGTGCATAGTTTCATTATATCGGCTATAGGTATGAAGCTTAAAATGAACTATGTCACAAATGCAATGAGATGCAAAATGCAATGACACCAATTAAAAGCTAAAAAGACACCAAAAGAAAGAAAGTAAAAGAAAAGACAAATAAGAACCAAAAGACTATGATACACAAAGAGCTTCCCTCAACTAAAAAGGGAAACAACCACCCAACTCGCCTCCAAGGCGAGAAAACACAGCTTGATCCAAAGGTTTTGTGAGAATGTTCGCAAGCTGGTTGTGGGTCTCGACATGCCGGAGGTCAATGTCGCCCTTCTCGTAGTGATCTCGCAAGAAGTGAAAGCGAACGTCAATGTGCTTGGTCTTAGAGTGAAGCACAGGATTTTTGGCCACACTAATTGCATTCGTGCTATCGCAAAGCAGATACACCTTAGCAAGCACAAGACCAAAATCCTTCAAAGTTGCAATCATCCAAATCAACTGCGAACAAAAGCTAGCGGCGGTAACGTATTCAGCTTCGCAGGTCGACTGAGCCATGCTAGACTGTTTATGAGAAGACCAAGACACAAGAGAAGACCCGAGAAATTGGCAAGTCCCAGAAGTGGACTTCCGATCATGACGACAACCGGCGAAATCGACATCAGAATAACCGCAAAGCACAAGAGAGGAGGAGGCGGAAAACCACAAACCAAACTCAGGAGTGAAGCACAAGTACCTCATGATGCGTTTGACCGCCTGCTTGTGCGAAGTGCGTGGAGAAGCCTGAAAGCGCGCACACAAGCAGACAACGAACTGGATATCCGGCCGAGTCGCCGTCAAGTAGAAGAGCGACCCGATCATGCTTCGGTACTCCGTCTGATCCACCGCCTCTCCTTCCTCATCCACATCCAAGGTAGTCGTAGTTGACATGGGCGTCAAGAGGGGCTTTGCCTTGCCAATGTCAAACTTCTTCAGGATGTCCTTCGTGTACTTGCCTTGATGCACAAACGTCCCTTCTCAGGTTTGCTTGATTTGCAACCCGAGAAAGAAGGTCAACTCTCCCATCATGCTCATCTCAAATTCCCTGCTCATAAGATCTGCAAACTTGGCAACAAGAGCATGAGAAGAACCACCAAAGATGATATCATCAACGTAAATCTGGACTAGGAGAGTGTCTTTGCCTTGCTTGAGGAGAAAAAAAGCGTCTTATCTACCGATCCCATTTTAAAACCCTTAGCAAGCAGAAACATTTTCAACCTATCATACCATGCTCTAGGGGCTTGTTTCAAACCATACAGAGCTTTGTGAAGTTAAAAACATGGTTTAGAAACTTGGGATTTTTGAAACCGGGATGTTATCGAACATACACTTCCTCCTCTATGTAACCGTTTATGAAAGCACTTTTAACGTCCATTTGAAAAAGTTTAAAACCCTTAGAAGCCGCAAAATCTAGAAGGATTCTAATTTCTTCTAAACGAGCTACAGGAGCAAAGGTTTCCTCAAAATCTATTCCCTCCTTTTGACAAAAGCCTTGCGCTACCAACCTAGCCTTGTTGCGCACTACCACCCATCCTCACTTTGTTTGTTTTTGAAAACCCATTTGGTACCTATAGGGTGGCAACTAGGTGGTGGTGGCACTAAGACCCAAACACGGTTTCACTCAAAGTTTTCTAACTCATGCATGACATTGACCCAATCCGGATCCATCAAAGCGTGTCTAACATCTCGGGGCTCAAAAGACGCGACAAAAGCCGAATGAGCAAAGTGAGAGAGATAGGAACTGGACCGCGTGACTCGATGGTCAATGTCGCCGATGATGTTCTCCGGCGAGTGCTGCTGCTGGATGTAGCGGGGAGCTTGCCTGGAAGAAGTAGTCTCCCCCTTGATAGCAGCTGGAGCTCCCTCAGGTGCAACGGGCACATACTAAGGAAGCTGCTCGAACGGCCCCCATGTAGAGGAATTAGACGGGTCGGGGCCGTGAGCCGAAGTGGACGTCGCAGGTTCGACGGGGGCAGCCGGTGGAGTTAGCTCGGAACACCCCAATCGACATCGTCCTGCTCCTCCTCCACAAAGATGCTAGTGTTCACCTCATCATCACTTGCCGGCTCAAAAGCAGTCGAAACACAAGGCATAGTCTCATCGAAAGTCACCTCACAAGTCTCCATCACTCGGTTAGTCCCACGAGAATGTAATGCATAACCAAGAAAGATACCATCTGAAGACCGTGACTCAAATTTGTCCAACTTACCCTTTTTGAGGATGAAACACTTGCACCCAAAAACCCTTAGGTGACTCACCTTGGGTGGTCTCCCAAATCGGAACTCATAAGAAGTCTTCTTCTTGAAAGCTCGGAGAAAAATGCGACTGTAAACATAGCAAGCAGAATTAATCGCTTCGGCCCAATACCTCCTAGGAGTCCTATGCTCATCGAGCATCGTCCTAGCCATCTCAACAAGGGTCCGATTTTTGCGTTCAACAACGCCATTCTGCTGAGGAGTGTAAGGAGAGGAAAATTGGTGATCCAAACCCAAAGAAGAGCAAAAGGTCTTAAAATGAGCATTCTTGAATTCTGTGCCATTATCACTGCGAATAGCTCTCATGGCATTCTTAGGTAGCTCATTTTCCAACCTCAAAATCAGATCACACACATGCATAAAAGCCTCATCCTTACTCTCCAAAAAGAACACCCAAGAGTATCTCGAATAGTCATCAATGACTACAACCACATACCACTTCCCTCCTTCCGACCTAACCCGAGCTGGACCAACTGTGTCCATGTGTAAGAGCTCGCCGGGTTGTTTGGTCATAATCTCAGTCACCGGAGGATGGGAAGCGGCAACCATCTTGCCATGCCTCCAAGGATGCCAAACCAAATCCTTCTCAAACTTCAGCTTTGGCAATCCTTGGATAAGGTCCATCGAGCTAAGCCTTGCAAGCAAGTCGAAACTGAGATGTCCCAATCTCCTATGCCACTTCCAAAGGTCAGAAGAAGAACTGACAAGAAGACAACGAGAAGGTCCAGAAGAGATAGAAAAATCTGCACGAAAAACCTTCCCGAAGGGCAAAATCCGGCAAACAAGACCACCTCAAGAGTCCAAAATCCGAGAAAGATTAGGCTTGAAACTCACTTCAAAATCATCTTCAAGGAGTTGCGAAACCGAAAGAAGGTTAAAATGCAAATTTGCAACCAAAGCAACATCCTTGAGGACAAAAGACGAATTGACACGGATGGACCCTCAGGACATAACCTTACCTCTACTCCTGTCCCCGAATGTCATATACTCGGTGTGGCGCACGGGGTCGAGGCTAGAGAACCACTTGGCACTTCCGGTCATATGGCGTGAGCATCCGGAATCCACAAGCCAAGTCTACTCCAGTCCTCCTTCCTACATCAATAAAAAGACATAGGGTGAGCAAACGAAGCAACATTGGGGTTAGTAAACTGTGAAGGATACCAGTGTTATCCCATTTTCCCAAAGAAAGGGTTAGGAGGCATACAAAACATCTCCCTTCCCATAGGGGGGTAGCGATCACCACCATAGGAGAAAGGTGGTCCGCTAAAGGTGTAGGGAGTAAAGCCACCGCCATGAGGTCCATAGCCGTATGGCTCATGACTGGTACCTCACCGGGCACAACCACCGCATGGTCTCACCTCCTGAGGCCTAGAAGCTTGAGGCATTGCACCTCTAGGCCTAGTAGTGCGCCTCTGAACTTCCGGTTCATACACCGCAACAGGTGGGTGGTACATGTCCTGGTTGTTCAACTCAACTGCCACCGATCATCTCTCTTCCTCCTATAGCAAAACTCAACCAAGTTCCCATCCCGCTCACAATGGTACCTCACCGCACTCTTGGTAGGCACTCTCTTGTTGGGTTAGGTGGCTCTAGCTTTCTTAGAAAGGGGGTCACTAGAGATGTCGGGCAAGGTGTCAAGTGGGTTCCGAAGGTGGTTCGGTTTGGGAATCCACACTTGCTTATGTGGAGTGGTTTTGGGTGGCTCTTCAAACACACCATCTCTCACAGGAAACTTAGAGGGGTTGGTAGGCTTAGGTGGAATGATCTTGGTAAGCTTGGGAGCTATGGTGGATTTTTCACTCTCACTCAAACCACTGCACACACCGATCTTACCGAACATGCTATCGTCCTTCCCACCTATAGCAAAGCCTACTCTCGTCCTGCCAGCCTGCATGCATTGGCTAAGCAACATCCCCAACCGTGGCTCTCGGCAAGACACCCAGATCAAGATGGACCGAAGGTATGTGTTTTCCTCCTCAGTACGCATCTTGTCGTGTCTATAGTACGCATCTTGTCATGTCTGCACGATGCAATCTCAAGCTCCAAAGCCTCAAAGCGATCCGACTCTCTAGTGCTATCTGAGCTGACCTTCTCTAACACAGTGATCCTAGCATCCTTCTGTGCTAGCTCAGAATGCAAGCCTAAACAAGACATGCACACACCAAGTAAGCTAGGCCTAACCTTCAGCTCACTAACCTCCTCAAGTAGAGTGTCATACTTGTTCTGGAGAGTGACAAGACTAGACATGTGAATGGCGCAAGCATCACACTCTACCTCCTCGGTAACAACCACCGATGACTTAGCAAATTCAAGCTCTTCTAGCGTTTTCAGAATCTTAGTCTTGAAGTCGTTCCTCTCTCTAATCGCATGCTTGAGCACGGAGTCCTGACTCATGTAGGTGGCATTCAAGGTCTCAAGCTCGAGAGAGAGAGATTCGATGTTCGATGGTGGGTGATACCTCGGGAGTGTCGGAGTCGTCCTTGCCCTCGCGAACCTTGTCTACTTCAATCGCCATGGTGCAGAAGCCACCGTGCTTGGCATCAGCGTAGAAGCATAGGCAGTTGAGCTTGTCCTCAACCTTCCCCTTCGACTCATCGTCATTGCTCGAAGAATAGCTTCCATCGATGGAGCACTCAATGTCGCTGAGGGAGGCGAGGAAGGCTCGATGGTCGGCCTTCATCTTGTTGAGCACCTCCTTGGCGGATCTTAGCTTGTGGCCGCCCTTGGCCTTGTGCTCATTGCCGTAGTGGTGCTCGCGCTTGTCCTTGCGCTTAGTGAAGTCCCCCGCAGCTTTCTTGGGCCAGTTTGAGATGAAGTGATCCTCATCACCGCAACGGTAGCACCCCTTGGCCGTGCCACCACGTCGTCGGTTCAAGCGGTTGTTGTGAAACTGCGAGAACCTAGTGATGACCAAGGCCAACTCGTCATCTCCAAGAGCCTCCACTTGTTCCTCTGCCATAGAGATCAAAGACGAAAGAGCGAACAAAGCTTGTGAAGGGTTAGAGGAAGAAGACACACCGCCGGGGCTGGAAACCAAAGTTATGGATGTGTTCGACGGGTTCTCAAGATTGACCCGGGTCTGGTGGTCAATCTCCGAGGACTTGAGCTTGCTGAATAGCTCGTCCATGGTCAGGGCGTCATAGCCCGGTGACTCCTGAATGGAAGCCACCTTCATATCCCACGCCCTCCGATCAAGAGCATGCAAAAGCTTGATAGCCATCTCATGATCGTCATAGGGCAAGTTGGCCCGATTGGCACGCATCTTGTTGACAATAGATTGGAAGCGAGTGAACATCCCGTCAATAGATTCGCTAGCCAACTATACAAAGTTCTTGTACTCCCTACGGTATGTGTCGAAGAGTCTGGACTTGATCTGAGGATTGCTCTCTTGATATCGCACAAGTGTTTGTCGGATCTCTCGCGCTGTAGTGAGGTTCGAGACTCGCTCAAACTCAGGAAGAGACAAACTCGAGAAGAGGATGCTATGTGCTCTACTATTTGCGTTGTGTTGGGTGGTTTGGAGTTGGTGAACACGAGCCGCAAGAACACGATAGACTTCATTCTCACAAATCTCCCATATGTTCGAATCAACTCCTTTTAGATAGGCGGACATGCACACCTTCCAGTAGGAGAAGTTTGTTCCATCGAAAAACGGAGGTTTGCCAACACCTCGCTCCATGTCGCCTCCGCGGATAAAGAACTATGTTAGGTAGAAAGATCCTTAACCGGCTCTGATACCAATTGAAGGACCGAGAACGATGACCAGAGGGGGGGGGTTGAATGAGAGCCTCAAATTTCACACGGAAATATTCGGGCCACTCTTCCCAAAAACAACCCTAGCAAGCACGCTTACTCAAACAGCAAGATCACGACCCTAGAGAGGGTGGATACCTTTGGGGATGACCAAGAGGTACAATAGATGTTCCGGAAACCAAAAACTCAAACCAAGACACCGATAGTGAGGATCTCCAACCCTAGAGAGAAGAGAAGAGAGCTCACCTAAAAATACTTATGATAACTGGTCTCACAAGTGTTTCATCAAGTTCCTTACGTGATTACGAAACCAACGCTATAAACGGAACTCAATTCGGAGTCCGTACGAGAGAGAAACGACCAAAACAATGGGCGAAGAAATCCTGAAAAACCTTACTGGAAGGCCGACCGACACTGGGCGATGGACGGTCCGTTGGGGGGCGATGGACGGTCCGTCACAGCGTCCGTTGCAGCGTCCGACGCCCCAAAAAATCAGTCCGAAACAGCCCCAAGCGACGGACGTTCGGCTAGGCGAAAGGCAGTGTCCGATGGGTGAATTTTAGCGCCCGTCGGCAACGTCTGACGCCCCCGAAAACTGCGTGGATCACACGAAAAACGCCCGAACTTGTTCGTTTCAACTCCGATTGAATCCAAACTTTGTGGGGCTGGTTTATGAGGTAGATGTGACTCTAATCTTGGAGGATCTAGTCCATCCTTCCCTCACAAGTCCATGAATCAAAGAAGAACTAATAAAACGGAGTGGAGAACAAGCCAAAACGCAAACGGATCGATCTATTTGCTCACTCAATCCTAGCCCGATTTCTTCGGTCGATTTGATCACAAGGGGTAGCAGCAACTTTCACTTCAAATGGAATTCCAAAACACACAACGAGGAGGGAGATCGAGCGACGAGAATCAAAGAGCAAAAGCGCCAAAACGAAGAACACAAACACAAGCGTTTCGCAACACAAGTGCCAAAACGAAGAACACAAACACAAACACAAACACAAGGAGGTTACGGCCTCCTTTCCTTACCAAAATATCAGTTTACATGGGAGACTCCATGGATCTCAAGCAAGAAGCCTAGAGGTAGGGGAAAACCTAGGAGGTGGGAGGTGGAAGAAGAAGTGTGCAAGGGATGGGGAGAAGATACCGCTTCATCCTCTTAAGTAGTTGAGGCCTAAGTGGACATTTTCAATTAGCCCCTCGATACATAGAGAGAACCACCTAGCCTAAGCATTGTGATCCAACTCCGGGAAAATATCTTCCTCGATTAGAATGGATGACCCCGCTTCCTGCCTGGACTTGCCGTCGTCTCGACGCAACCTCTAGGATTCCGCCACGTGCCGCCCCCACTTCCTCGGAAGCTCCGCCCGGGTTTTGATGACCAAACCCGCAAAACCCGCCACCGGTAGCTTTGGGCTGAACTACCGAACCCCGAGTTTTGAGGCCCAAACTCGGAAACTGTCCTCCAGTGGTTTTGCGGCCCAAACCACCAAACCACTCGACTCGAGACACCTTGTCCTCGCCTAGTCAGACTCCGAGTCCCATGAGCCTCTGCTCGTCCGCCGTCTTGACTTGGTCGACTGGGTCTACCTCCATGTCTTGTCGCACTCGCCGGTGCCAAGCACTAGCCACCTCATCTAGTCCGCCGGCGCCCATGGTCCCTCGGTCCGAGCCCCGCTTCCGCCCTTCACCGCTCTCAGTCCATCGGCACGGCAAGCCTCTACTCGACCTTCTCCACGACAATGACCAGTGTCTCCGGGCATAGCACCTGCCCCTACTTCAAAAAATTTGTGCATTCGGTATGTGTTGTCCACTACTCCTTCGCGGGAAAGAAGCAATGAATGGAGGAAAGGGTCTGAGTACAACACGATGATTCACAGGAGAAAGACCATTCATCATCATCAATGTCATGACACATAAATCGTCACACTTCAAGATGATGATTGTGACACCTTTAAAGGTAAACGGTCAATGTCTTAAAGTCTTTCATGAATCACATGGGCATGAAATTAACATGATAGATTTTGTCCTTAATCTAATTATGAACTAAAATCCTCTTGTTTTATTTTTTTGTTCATTTTTTGTGTTTGACCCTAGAATTATCATGTACCTAGCCTTGGCACCTCCCACACAAAATTTGGGCCCATTTGCCCCCAATAGGCGGTCGGCCGACTGTCTCTAGAGGCCTCTCAGCCCGACGTTGCGCGACCTACCTAACCTGACCCGTGGGACCTCCAATCCAGTCTCGGTCGAGCCAAACCTTCCAAAAAGTGGTCGGCTAACCGTGGATTTGGCCCTTCGGCCAAGCTCGGTACTTCTGAGCATTGGACCAACATTCCTGTCCTGTTTCAGGCACGATCCAAGTGAAAATAGAGGCGAAGGACGTTGGATTCTCTGTTCTTAACCTCTCCCTCTCCTTCTTCCTCCTCTTGCCTTGTTCTTCTTCTCCACCAGTAGAAATTCCATCTCCTATTGCTTCCCTTCTCACCTTCCTTGACCTCACCATGGTTCCACCAAGAAGAAGATCAAAAGAGCAATATGGAAAAGTTTCTACGTGTTGTTGCCAAAGAGAGCATTACCAACTTAGAAGAAAGGGTTTCTGAGGAGAGAATGGTGCGTCTAGGTCTTGAAGATAACTTTAATGATCTTCGCATGCAAGCTCAAGTGCTTATCCAAAACCATTGAGAAGAAGATCTCCTTGCCCCTCCTTCTCCGTAGTCATCCTCTAGAGCCATCAACACAACCTCATGGCCCTGATAGAGAGTATGAAGAGATGCTTATCATCCCTTATGCTAATGCCACATGACCTTCTATCTCCATCTTCTCCCTTGGATCACCTTAGCTCTTCATATTAGCATGATACTTGGGCTTGATAGTATATCACTCATGAATCAATGAACATATGCCTAAGCTATCAATGATGAAAGAAACTCTTGGTTCTGCTGGTATCTTACCCCAGCAGAACCCCTGCATTTGATCTCTTTCTGTTCTGTGCTCTAGTATGCAGTGAAACAAGTATGGGGGGTATCGGTCGACACCCAACATACCATTTCACCAGTTCGACCATGGAATCATGATGAACACGATCATGACACATCCCACGAAAAATTTGGACCTAAATGGCCACTTTTGTGCATCGACTGATGCACCTTAGAGGCCAAATTACAGTTCGGACAAAGCAGAACAACATTCAGAGGTAAGGAATTCGAATGCACAGACCGAAGTGGCCAAACGGACAAGCAGTGCGGTCAGCCGACCATACTTATAGGCCCCAGGCCCACCAGCCAGCATCCAGCATCCATGCAACATCCTCATCAACTCTGACTAGTTTGCCACATCTCCTTCCCTTTTCTTTTATTTTTTTATTTGTTTAACCCATTTCTCTTCTAAAAAATAAAGAAATAATAAAGAAATAATAATAATAATAAATAATAATGATAAAATAAAATAAAATTTTTATTTCTTCATAAAATCAGTTGCTTAGTTTATTTCCCTTTTAATATTGAATAAAAACAAGAAGATCGCATTTGAAACTAAAATTTGAAAAGTGACATGATCTGTGACATTCCGAGGGCAAAAGCGTCATAAAGATGAATTCTTGCTTTTGCTTATGCTAGTGGGAAAATATCTAGATAGGAAACCATTTTGACTAAGTTGTTGATCAATGTGATATACGTTCTCGGCTCATGATTCATACCCTGTCTATTTAAAGTATTTGGAGATTAACTTTTGAAAACGTCATAAAACCATAATGTCACTACTCCTCTATAGTGAGAAAATTCCTACCAAAGCTATATATGCTCTTTCATGATATAAGTTTTCTACATAAGTTGCTTACTTTGTGTTGAGTTTGGTCAAGTTTTGTGACCCTTGTTGAGAGATTTATCATGCTCCCAAGATCAAGATCACGTACACGCCACATATACATGCTGCTTCTACACTGGAAGTACGTAGAAACATGCCTTACATTTTCCACATAGTTCCATGCTCTAATAGAAAATCCTCTCTCTAGTATGTGCTAGTAAATGAGACATAAACTATGCAAAATTACGAAAAATATATATATATGAAAAAAAATTATAGGGGCACTTGAGGTCCCAAGTTTTAGAAAAAAATGATGAGCACATCAAAGCTCATAGAAAGAAAAAAAATGATGATGAGCATATCAAAGCTCATAGAAAAATAAAGATAGCTATGTCTCAAAATAATAAGTTAGGAAAGAGAGATCATATAAAGGAGTTTTGATCATTTGCCATGTTTCCACACACTTGCACATATTGATCTAAGAGTATGACATTTCTCTCCTTGGATCCGGAATTTGACTTTACAATATATGCAAGGTAAGTTTGCTACATTGTTTATCCCTACCTAAGCTCCACATAATCCCTTTAGAAGTAGGAAGATACAAAGAAGGCAACCTCATGTTATGCCTTGGTAAGGATTCATACACCTTGAGCGATCTAGAGTGCTACATGAGGAGTAAGTTGACTTATGAGCTTTCTTTTGAAAAACTTATCAAAAACTCCAAGTACTAAAATATGATTTGGGAAGATGACTTTTCTTTGAGAGCCATTCCATTTTTCAACCTCTCAAGGATATATGTTAGACAATACCACATACTCCATAAGTATGACAAATGTCTTGAGGAAATCTTTATGCTTGTCTTATACTTTCAATATCATGGTTATGTTTACTTTTATCCTTTACTCGAGGATGAGCAAAGAGGTAAGTATGGGGGATCTTGTTGATGGTAAAAATGACACACTTACGTACTCAAAATACTGTCAACAACCTTGGATTCAAGAGTATAATAACATAGCTAGAGCATATGTTACCCAATAACTAGTTCCACATGTCCCTTGACTATTTGAGTGCAGGTAATGACAAATGGGGACTTTTGGGAGCTAGTGGACCCACTTAGGGGGTCGGCCGACCACCCTGTGGGGCCACTAGGCCTCCCAAGCCCCCGTGATCCAAGTAACACTCTCCAAAGCCTTTCTACCCATTGGATCCAAGTGTGCTACCTCTCAACGGTTCTGGATCAAGGCACGAGGATCCATGGGCCCAACATGGCATATTTCCAAGTATGGAAAATGTGCAAATCCAATACACCATCATGATGGACATTACCTCAAGAAGCTACCTTCAAAAGATGAGCTTATTTGGCCACAAAAGACGGTCGGCCGACCGCACTTTTGGCCCAATTTTGGACAACAGAATGCACACCTATCAAGGAGGTCCCACGCCAAAGGGGAGGCCCTGGGCTCTCTAAAGGTGGTCGGCCAACCTCCTAGGTGGGCCCAGAGACCACCTACAGGCCCCCTGACCAGTGGAGTCAGCTTCTAGAAAAAGGGGTAGGGCCGACCTATCAGGGGTGTGTCGGCCGACCATGCCCAAGTGCCCAGAAGATGCACCGAGCTCTCCACCGCCTTCCTGCATGCCTCCATGCATCCACTTGATCTCCACCGTTGATTTAAGACGGTTACAATGAAGGTTTCATCCTACGGTGGCTGATGGAGGTGGCGCTGATCGTTGATGTGGCACCGGAGTAGCCCCTACTCCACCTCTAGCTATAAATACCCCCTACGCCTTTGTTGGTATTTATTATGCTCAAGTAGAATATTCCGCAAGCGCACAGAAATACCGCTGTAGCATTTCACCCAGGAGTATTCCAGGGTATCGTATTTATCCTTAGGGAAGGAATGGTTAAAGAATATGATAGCCAACCAAGGTGATCCACTAACTAATATACCAACTAAACTATGGTAGGGGTAAATGATATATATGATAAGTGTAATGACACACAAGAGAAGTTCCAATGATAAAGAGTAGTTTAGTGAGCGAGGAGGACAACGAGCGAGCATAAGGTTTCCAAACATCTATCTCTACTTGCATGGTTCTAACTTAACAAGACAAGTCATATCAAGCAAGAACAATGTTCATACACAATTGCACTTCGGGACACTTGGCCACTTAGCAACAGAAAGGGATGAGAAGGGTTGCTAAACCGCCTAGCACAAGAAGGCCTACGCATTAAGAACTTGGCCGAACGTGGTGGGATCAAAGCTTAGATAGGCCTGTCACCCCTACTAGGTACCACAAACAAACCGTTGGACAAGCCGCAGACACATGTAAGCGTATAGTCTAGACACCATGTCTACACTATATCTTACTACTCTAATCCAATATCCGGTGAAATTGATTAGAGCACCGGGTTAAGGGCGGTGAACCAGTGCAAAAGTATACTACCATTATCTTACTATCAAACAACTATGACTATGCTAACAACCAATACAACATAACTAGTAATGTTGCAATAAAGTAAAGTACTAAGGCCAAGTAGAGAAGACAAATATATAAAGTAACTCAAGTCTTACAATGAGAGAAATAAATACTAGAAGCATATCAGACCTCCTAGAAGACTAGAGCTGAAGACCAGAGGCTCACTCTAACTCCTAACAACACTAACACTACTACAAGTGTTACATCTTGAGAGAGAGTGGAGAGCTCCTCCTGGTGGGCCCCATAGGGTGGTCGGCCGACCCCCCTATGGTGGGTCCCACTAGCTCATTTCTCTCCATTTTCTGTAGTCCTGCAAGAAATACTCCATGGACATGTGGAACTATTTATTGGATAAAATATACTCGTGATTTGCTTATATCCTTCATTATGAGGGTGTTGACATTGATTTTGAGTATAGATAATTATGACATTTTCACCGTCAACAAGACCCCCAAGCTTAAGTCTTTGCTCGTCCTCGAGTAAAGGCTAAAGTAAACATGAAGATAACACCTTAAGATATATAGATAGCATAAAATTCATTCCAAAACATTTCTTAAACAAGTGGGATATGTGGCATTAGCTATCATATATCCTTGAGCAGTTGATAAGTGGAACAATTCTTGAAGCAAAGTCATCTTCCCAATCCATTTCTTAGTAACTTGGAGTTTTTCAAAGTTTTCACAAGAAATGCATAGTTCACTTATACTCCTCAAATGGTACTCTCAGATAGCTCAATGGTGTATGATTCCTCACCAAGGCACGTATCAAAGTTTGCCTTCTTTTCATTCTATCTCTAAAGGCTTATGTGGAGCTATAGGGTAGGATAAAGAATGTAGCAAACTTACTTTGCATATATTGTAAAGTCAAATTCCGGATCCAAGGAGAGAAGTGTCATACTCTTAGATCAAGATGTGCAAGTGTGTGAAACATGGTAAATGATCAATAATCCTCTATTTGATATGATCTCTCTTTCTAACTTATAATTTTGAGACATAGCTATCTTTATTTATTTTTTTCTTTTTTTATATGAGCTTTGATTTGCTCATCATTTTTTTCTTCTAAAACTTGGGACCTTCATGTGCCCCTATATATTTGTTTTTCATATTTTTCATAGTTTTGCATAGTCTATGTCTCATTGACTAACAACATACTAGAGAGAGAATTTCTATTAGAACATGGAGCATGAACTATGTGGAAAATGAAAGGCATGTTTCTGCGTACTTCCTGTGTAGAAGTAGCATATATATGTGGTGTGTACGTGATCTTGATCTTGGGAGCATGATAAATCTCTCAACAATGGTCACAAAACTTGACCAAACTCAACACAAAGCA
Source organism: Microstegium vimineum (assembly GCA_022036555.1). Lineage (NCBI taxonomy): Eukaryota > Viridiplantae > Streptophyta > Magnoliopsida > Poales > Poaceae > Microstegium > Microstegium vimineum. The sequence continues at coordinate 26,418,990 of CM039133.1, read as the reverse complement.
AGTAGCTTATGTAGAAAGCTTATATCATGAAAGAGCATATATGGCTTTGGTAGGAATTTTCACCGTTGAGGAGTATGTGACATTATGGTTTTATGACATTTTATCAAAAGCAAAATCTCCAAGCACTTTGAATAGAAAAGGTAGGATTTCTAAGCTAGAACTATATCACACATCACAACAACTTAGTCAATATGAGTTTCCTATTAAGATGTTTTCCCTCAATCATAAGCATATGCATATGCAAGCTTCTATCTCAAGAATGTCATAAGCATGTCAATTTTCAAAATTTCAATCAAGATTTGGCTTTAGTTCATTTTGGATTGCATGAGATCATGTCAAAATATCACACATGTACCATGAAGAGAGGAGGATGTGTCAAGCCAGCATTTTGAAGTGAAGTATCAGTAGTGGAGGATGAAAGGTGGGTGAAAGATCTCTATTGTTTGGGGTAATTGATGAAACCTAAGTACTAACCTAACTCTAAGTGGTTGAGTAGGTTTAGTACACTATGGAGAAGATGAAGGAGACAAGTGTTGGAGCAAAGGAGGCTAAGGAAAAGCAAACAAGAGCTCACACTTGCAAATGAAGGAAGGAGGAATCCCTAAGCTATTCAAGGAAAAGGTATAACTAGGGATTTTCATTTTGGTGATCAAGACACCTAGTGGGTGTGATCACATTTACGATAGGTAACCGTACTATGAAGAGGGGAAAATAGTTAGTGGTTACACCTATCAAGTGCCATTAGGAGTTTATTACATGCATTGCATCTAATCCTAATGAAACATCCCTTGTAAACTTGATAAAATATGCCAACACACATGCACAAGTGAGTGAAACACTTGGTGGTGGCACATGAGATCAAGGGAAGAAAAGAGAAGAAGATTCTGATCAAGACATGAGCTCCGAACCACAGTGTACGTAAGCACCGGACTATGGAAAGTGGTCCGGTGGGTCAGACTCAGGCAAGGCTAAGACAAAAAGGCATCGAACTAGTGGTCCCGTGGTGCGTCGGACCATCAGTCGACCAGTTTTCAGAGTCTGGTGGCTCAGCAGAAGATCAAGGCAAGCTCCGGACCAGGCGTAATTGTCCGGTGGCCAGCTTCGGACTGGTGGTCCGGAGCACTGGCACTCACTATGTGAAATCGACTAAGGACTGGAGAAGCTCCGGACCAGAGGATATGGTCCGGTGGTGAGCTCCGGACCAGGAGTCCAGAGCTTGGGTGCTTACTGGACTCAGACGTTTGGCTGAGGCCAAAGCGTCGGACCAGGGGCTCCGGACTATTGCAAGTAGTCCGGTGGTTAGTTGTTTGAATCTCCAAACGGGGTCAAATCCAGAAGACAGTGGACAGTGCACTCGCAGAAGCGTCGGACTAGGCTCCAGACCAGGCGTCGGACCATACTGTCGGACCAGCTAGAATTGTCCGGTGGTCTCCACAAAGTAGTCCGGTGGTTTCGTTCTACAGCTGCAAAAAGGGAAAAATGGCTAGTTTCTTTGAGGAGGCATATAAGGTATGTGATTGGTTCTAGATAGGCCTAGATAGGCCTCAACTTGGTCGGATCAAAGCCTAGATAGGCCTGTCACCCCTACAAGGTACCACAAACAAACCGTTGGACAAGCCGCAGACATAGGTAAGCGTATAGTCTAGACACCATGTCTACACTATATCTTACTACTCTAATCCGATATCCGGTGAAATTGATTAGAGCACTAGGTTAAGGGCGGGAACCAATGCAAAAGTATACTACCATTATCTTACTATCAAACAACTATGACTATGCTAACAACCAATACAACATAACTAGTCATGTTGCAATAAAGTAAAGTACTAAGGCCAGGTAGAGAAGACAACTATATAAAGTAACTCAAGTCTTACAAAGAGAGAAATAAATACTAGAAGCATACCAGACCTCATGGAAGACTAGAGCTGAAGACCAGAGGCTCACTCTAACTCCTAACAACACTAACACTACTACAAGTGTTACATCTTGAGAGAGAGTGGAGAGCTCCTCCTTGTGGTGTGTCTTGAATGAGAGGGGGTGAGGGGGTATTTATAGAGGAGAGGTGGAGTAGGGGCTACTCCACCACCACATCATCGATCCGCGTGATGGATGATGAGAGCCCTTGGATCCTAACCGCCTTTAGATCAATGGTGGAGAGAAATTCAGCATGTGCATCTTTGCATGGCGGCATGCAAAGGAGGTGGGCGCCCCATAGGCCTTAGGGGGGGGTTAGCCGACCCCCCTATGGGTGGTGGGACCTCCCCTATCCTTCTAGAAGGTGGCCCACATGTCTTGGAGTGGGTGTGCACAGGTTGGACCACTTTTGGACGTCGGTTTGTACTCTTGTGGGCCCATGGATCCATTTGAAGTGAATATGAGCCGTTTTGAGAAAGCACAAGTTCATCCAAGGGTGGATGATCACTTTTGAGTGCTTCTCCTGGATCATGGCCAACGTGGGAGGTTGGTGGGCCCCATGGTGAGGTCGGCCGACCTACACAAGGGAGTTAGTGGCCCTCCTACTATGACATGTGGCCCCTCTTATCATGTGGGTGCTTGGGATGGCTGGTTGTGACGGACTGTTCAGATTATAAGAGATCAAGTGCTAAAGTAACTGACTTAGCTACCACTTAAAACACTTGAGCCCATATAATCCCGGTAGTCCGGAAATCTCGAAGGATTTCTTACATCAACTCAGGATCGCGTACATTCAGGGATACACATTCGAATGAGCCACAAATCAACCTAAAATACTTAAGGTATGAAATAAAGTTATTACAACATTTTGTTCCAAATAAAAGTAGTACTTACGCCACAACACCTGTGGCCAAATAAAACATTGTTTGAAACTGAACTTGGAAGTTTTAAAAGGCAGGGGTGCCCACAACGTCAGGTCCGACAACAGCAAAAGATGAGCTTGTAGAAGACCTTGCCCAAGGCCTACTCCTCTTCTCCGTAGAAAGGATACAAACAGTGCTTACAATAGCCGATGTATACTTGGCCATCTGCAACAAACGGGATAAACCCTGAGTACGGGAATGTACTCAGCTAGACTTACCCGTCTAACTGAAAATAAAGACTCCAAGGATATGCATGGCTGTATCTGGAGTTGGGTAAGCTTTACTTTGCGGAAATGCTTAACTTAAATGAGTTTACTTTAATGATGCGGTGAGCAGTCATCTTTTATCCTACTAATTATTTCTAGGTTATTGCATCTATACTAGAGCACACACTTGGTCTACTCAAACAATATGGTAACATATATCCAGTTCCTTCATCAACATTTTAGTAGAACCATTAAGATGTCACATGGAGTTGTACCGTGGTGAAGCTCAGCATAATCCCCCATATCCAGTGGGGGGCGGCAATTCGAATCGATATACACCAGCTGGTAAGATTACCTTTAACACACGCCCATACTTTCCCCGTCCGGTCAGCATTAGGTTACCGCTCAACAAAGTCCAGGTGGTAATCGACGCAGACTCGCATTGGTCCACCCCAATTGTAGAAAATAGATGGCCACCACCGGGCAGATCGTATCTACAGACTAGAGGGGTGCTCACAGCAGATTGAGCTCCGGCCCGGACAGTGTTTACTCGGCTTCGGGGTCGATACTCAGAACGGCCCCTATGCGAAAGGGCGCATTCAAAGATGTAAGAGGGCCACCATCGTGTACAAACCTACACGATCCAACGGACGGACTGCCCCCAAGTCTAAACCACTTGGTGCACTTGCCTTCCAGTTGACCGTATTTCATTACTACCATAGGTTCTTTCCACGATAGCGAAAATATAGCCAACCATGATAGTATTACCCACAAGGGATAATACAAAACATAAAAAGAAAGGTAACCATTTATTCTAAGCATGCTAAGCGGTTCCTTTTACTTTATTATTAACAGGTTAACAAGGTAGGTAAAACAAATATCAAGGAAGGTAATGCATCAATTTGGGATCCAAAACAACTCCTATCACCTAATGCATCACAGTATAAAATAATCAAGTAGATTAAATTGTAAAAATTGGGAGGCTTAAGAATGCTCCAGGGCTTGCCTTGAGAGAAGGTGGAGGGTTGGTGGTCAGGGCACTCAGGAAGGTTAGTGTCGAGCTCGTGGTACTCCTCGTACAACTCCTGTACTTCCTGGACTTCTGTCTCGGTGGGCTCCTGATGTTCCTCCACGGATCCTAAATGATTGCAATGCATAGATAAATAACTGAATGGTGCAGGGATGATGCTTGAACAGGATTTAACACACTAACAGAGATTCTAAGCATACACCCAAAAGAACTACCACAAAGCTACTAGGGCTAGAGATACTAGCTAGCAGGACAAAACAGGCTATAACTTACAGAATCTAACAACAAGGATTTTACCAAACTCTAGATATAACAAACAAGCATGGCATACAACCGAAAACAGAATAGGAAAAACATTTTGGGACGGGCTCGAGGCACGTCGAGGCAACAGATGAGCGTGACCCTCGATTACTCGAGGTCCATCTACCGTCGAGCAGATCAGAGAACGGTGCAGATCGACGTTTTCTCGCCGGCAGTGAGGACTCCGGCGGTGGGATTGGCTGTGCTAGGCTTGGGATGACTACGCGCATCCACTGGTGGTGTTGGTTGAACCGGCGCGACCGTGAAGAGGGGTCGACGGTGTGCGATGGCGGTGCAACACGGCGGTGTGACACGGCAAAGTGATCACCGGCAAAGTGAGGCTCGGCGCTGGGCTGCGGGAGCATCATGGTGACGTGGTGAGTGCGGCTCGAGGGCTAGCTGAGCCAGAGAGGCTCTGTGGAAACCTGTCCACGTGCAAGCTCCGCGGCGGCGGTAATGGCGCACGGCCAACGGTGCTGGGACGACACAGGTCGAACTGAAGCTAGAGGAAAGGCGTTCTCACCTCGGTTAACTCCGGCGAAGCTTCCACGAAGATGGAGGCGTCGGATACGAGACGACAAACGGTGAACGCTGGTTGATCGGTGCAGTGGCGACTTGGAGTCGAAGAACGGCGAGAACGTTCCGGCGACTGGAGTCCACGGCTGGTGAAACAAAGGTGAGCAACGTGGGTGCGGGGCAGAGGCGAAAGCTACTGCAAGAGGAATTGAGCAAAGGAGCTCTGGTGGTGGTGGATTTGAGAAGAAGGTGATTGCGGTGCTTGGAGCTCTCGGTGCGAAGAACAGAGAACTACGAGCGATTGCGAGTGCGGATGAGTGCGGACGAGTGCAGGAGGTGGTGGAGGTATAGGCGCTACTCCTTGCTTGGTCATGGCCGACCGGCGCTGCTAGAGGGGACGTGACGCGATGGCGCGGTGGTGGCAGCGGCGCTGGCGTGCTTGCGACGACGAAACAGAGTGTGACTTGGTCGACGCGCTGTTAGCGCGGATTCGCGCTTGAATGCGAAAGAGACAAGGCGGGGCGCTGATCGGACGCAGCACTGCGGCAGCGTTACTGCGAAACGACGGCGCGGCGCGCGGCAGGGCGGCTGGCAGGTCTACGGCAGCGAAGCAGGGCGTCAGCGGCGGAAAAGCGGTGCCGACTTGGTCCTAGCGCCGTTAACTCGAATTTGAGTGAGACAGGGCGATCGGCGACAGCGATGTCGGCGCAGAGCCGAAGCGGCGGCGATGGCGTGCTCCACTTCCGCGGTCAGGCATCGGCGGCCACGCGGCGGATGACTCCGACGTACAGCTCAGCCGCGGTCCAGTGAGTGCGCGCGAGCGTGCGCGACACGTGCGTGCGGTCGAGCGTGCGGGAGAGGGGGTCGATATCGAGGGTAGGGTCGATCGGCTGATCGAGCCTCCGACTCGGTCGAGCCTTCCGTGCGGGGTTGTTCGCTCAAGCCTCGGTCCGTAACTTCGAGGGGTCGAAGTCGAGGGGTAGCACTTCGAGGGAGGGGCGTCGATCGACTGGCCGATCGAGCCTCTGGTTCGGTCGAGCCTCTGGCCCGGGGTCGTTCGCTCAGACCCGGTCCGTCACGTTTCTATCGAGCGGTGGGGTCGAGGTCGAGGGGTGGTGCTCGGCCTGTCTCGATTCTGATTTCCTTTTCCATTTTCTTTTATTTGATAAAACTAAACAAGGTAACTAAACACAAACAAACCACACTTTTACTCTAAGCAAAGCAAAGTTTCACGAAACAGGTTAAACACAAGATTAAGCACAAAACACCTATTCAATTCTAGTTTCCAAAACATATAATCACACACATGGAATGATAGCATATGCAAACATGAATGCAATGACATGATGTGCTTAGTGGCTAATGATGATCCTAATGCAAGCTTGACACAGGGTGTCACACTGGTGGGCCCCATAGGGTGGTCGGCCGACCCCCCTATGGTGGGTCCCACTAGCTCATTTCTCTCCATTTTCTGTAGTCTTACAAGAAATACTCCATGGACATGTAGAACTATTTATTGGATAAAATATACTCGTGATTTGCTTATGTCATTCATTATGAAGCTGTTGACGGTGATTTTGAGTATAGAAAATTATGACATTTTCACCGTCAACAGCCTTCACTCTCATTCATGCCTCATTGGAGATAAACTACTCCTTAGTAGTAGTGCTATGCTAGTTGGAGGAGAGGGAGGGAAGTATTCTGGAGAAAGCCTCGGATCTGTCGGGAATCTTCTCCGGAGTTCTACCTCAGCGGATTCGATCCTCTTGTAAGTTCAGCACTTGTAAGTGATACATCCGAGTTCTTTATAGCAATTAATATTCTACTTCTAGCATAGCTGTTATACAACTTTTCGTGCTTGTTCATCGCTTTACTTTAAGTAGAGCGCTTTAGCCTTAACGTGGGGTTAAAGTAGTAAGAATAGTGTAGACGTGGTGTCTAGACTAGATCTTACCTTTGTAAACCGCTTATCGCGCGGATTGTTTGTGGATGCTAGTAGAAGGTGAAAGCTCTATCTAGTCTTCGTATTCCACCACGTGTGTCAGATAAGTTCTTAAAAGGTAGGGCCTCAATACAACTTGATGGCGCGGTCCGGTTAGAGTTTTGTCCTCTTTCTGATCTATCCCATCGCCTCCTGTAAGAGAAGGGCTGATAAAGCCAGTATAACCAGCTATACCTTGTTAGATATCTTTGCTATATCGAACCTCTCAACCCAGTTATCATTGTCTCCCATGATCCATCATAGGACATAACCTTGATCTCTAGTTAAACCACTTCTCGTTCCCTATGGAAAATACGATACCTGGAATACTCCTGGTGAAGGCTACACTTGACAACTGTACGCTTGCGGTCTTTTACCCGTTTGCCACTTTGGTGTCAACACCCGCCTCGGCAGAGCGCCAAAGGGTAACTCTAGTGGATTGCTCGTGTCATTGCGTTACTCTCATTTCAGTGGATTCTTGTGGCACCCATGAATTGGGCTAGGTTTGTGAAACACCTATTAGCCACCGAATCACCACTTGAGTAGTCGACACAACGGGGACTAGCTTGGTGGCAACCAACTGAACCTCGGGAGAAAAATCATTGTGTCATCTTTTCTCCTGGCTACTCTTTGGTATTCTTGTGATTGGTTCTCTACATTGACATCCATACATCACAAGGCATCGGTATAACAATCTTTTCCTCTCTTATATTTATCTTCATTCATATCTTGTCTAGTTAGCTTTCTTATTAGTTGTTCTTGCTAGCTTGAGTTAAGTGCCTTAGGTTCTTGCTATTGATTGGTAGGCACTTAGCTAACTAGAATTGCATTGGATAGGTGGCTTTGCACCCCAAGTAGAGCTATAGCAAAAGCTTCGCTTAAGTGTTATGTAACCTCTTTCTCTAGTGATTTGTAGAATTTTTATTAGGCTATTCACCCCCCTCTAGCCATCTAGGACCTTTCATGTGGTATCAGAGCCATGGTCACCGCTATTATCAAGGCTTAACAACCTTCGGTGTTTGTGATGACTCAAATATCATTCAACCATGTGGGAAGCAAACCACCAATGTTTGATGGCACTTCCTTTGATTATTGGAAGAGGAAGATGAAGATGCATCTAGGCTCTATACATGAGAAGGTGTGGAGTGTGACCGAACATGACTTTGTCATTCTTAATGAAGCCGCTCCCACACCTAGAGATCAAGAGAACCGGCAATGCAACACTATGGCTCTCAATGTGATCTACAATGGCATTGACTCAAAAGTGTTTGAACAAATCAAAGATCTTGAAAAGGCAAGTGAAGTGTGGAAGAGACTTGAAGATACTTATGAATGCACTTCAATGGTAAAGAATGCCAAGTTGTACATGCTCAAGGACAAGCTATCTCATTTCAAGATGAAGGATGATGAGTCCATCCCAGAGATGTTCCATAGGCTGCAAGTGACCATCAATGATCTCAAGAGCTTGGGTGAGAAGGTCAAGGATTAAGACTTCTCAAACCGGTTTCTTTGTTGTTTACCCAAGAAATACAAAACCTTGCCGATAGACAGGCACACACATGCTTTCGTAAGGATTAGTATAAACTTCTCAAAACTGAAACGCTCAAGTGTTGGGCAATCACTCATCACAAAACTGAACAAACATGGGCACATATCAACCATGTGTTCGCAGGACTGCAGTGTCTCAGGACTAGGTAGTTCACTCATGTATCAGGAGGCTATTTGGAAATTGAAGAATCATGGCCCTATTGGTTTCGATGATTAACGACAATTAGAGATTATTATGGCTTATGTGTGTTTTGCAGAGGCTATGCGTAGCTTATCCATAGTGATCAACATGAATAGGCATCAATGGTTATCACTTAGTCCCCAAGATGGATATCGTTTCGGATTTCAAAGAGGCACAATGAAGACCTTAGAATGATAGGCTAAGTGCCATAAGGAGATGAAGGGCACTTAGTATAGTTAGATTTTTATTTGATCTCTGGCCGTACTATAAAGAGGGGCCGAGACTAGTAGCTTAACTTAGGAATGCTTCATGACTTAGGTGTGGTGCACACTTGACTTCCTTAGCTCTAAGCAAGCCTATGGTGACCGTAAGTGTTGGCACAAAAAGCGTCGGATCTGCGAACACCTCGGGTTTATACCCGAACTCGATATCCAAAGGTGTGCCAGTCGATTTGACCAGTTAATCGACAAGGACGATAACTAGAACAACGATGAACGAGACGACAGCGATACGACCGGACGTCAAGACTCAAGTTGCTCAAAAAGCGGAACTCACGAGGTAGACAGAGATCTTGTAGATGTAGCCCGTCGAGATCATAAGAACTCGTAGATAAATTATAACTAATGCGAAAAAGTAGATGCTGAAAAGTAAGACAAAAATAATAGATTTGTTTGATTGTATTGAATATTGTTTTCCTTTACATCACCCCTGGGTACATATTTATACTCCGGTAAAAGGAGTTGCAAACAGACACGACTCATACCTAAACAGAACTCCTATTTTTAAGGAAATAAAACGACTCGCGTAAGAGTCGGACTCAAACTATAATAATAATACTAATATCAAAACCACTAGTTTCCTATTCCGCTTCCCTTACGATGAAACTTTCCATCGACAGACTTCTTCAATCCACAATTTCCTTCTATTGCCATCGGCAACTTTCCCGTTGATTTCAACCATGTCAACCTGTATCCATCAATAATAGTCTCAATCGGCAAAGTTCTCCTTTATCTATCGGCAACACCTTCTTGATAGGCAAAACATATCTTCTTTCCTCCTGAACGCTTCTTCCATCACATCCACCATCGGCAGATCTTTCTGCTTCCATCGGTAATGAAACCGATAGCTCCTTGATGCCGATGAGGAACAATATTTACCCCTTTACCGATCAATACACTTGGTTTAATATTGACCCGTGCAAAAAACGGTGTCAACACATGCCCCCCAATTTTGGAGTATAAAATATCCTGTACGCCGAAATTTGCTCTTTCCCTACAAAACGCCTATGCCATCATCTTGATTACCGCGCGTGAAAGCTGCAAGTTACCAACAACTCCCGCAACTATAGCACAAACTCTTCAATCACCACGCAAATTGACCGCGATATCCTTCCTTATCTCAGCTTAGTAAAAAGAAAACTCAAAAATACCCTTTAACCTAAGCCTATAAAGACCGTCGTGCGCCTTCTCTTTTACCCTGAGCTCACATTTTCACCTTCATCTCAACATCATCCAAAGAGCACTTTTTCCAGCGGCGGTTCTCCTTCTTTCAGCAGAAAGCTCGATCCTCGCAAGAACTCTGCTCCAATGGCGATCAACTTCACCGCTCCCACGGTAATCTCTCCTCTTTCCCTATCGTATATACTGAATTTTCATCCTCTCGCATTGCTCCTCAATTCCTTCTCTCTCTTTCTTTTTGTTTTCTGGATCTAGGAGATGCGCAATAAAATAGTGATCCCTACCGATCAAGAACACCTTTGCTGCTTAGGCCCAATGGGAAATACCGATCCGACCAATCTGATCAATGCAGAGACCAACCGTATCCCTTTTAGACCTGAGCATTTTGATTTAGGGTTGTGGATCGATACCTTCCGCTCTTGGCCCAAACCCACTAAAGGGTGGAAGAATTGGTACCTCAGGATAGCAAGGTCACAGCAACTCTACTGGTCAGAGCGCAACATCGAACAATGCATTAGGCTGTCCATTGCCGATATGGCTAAGAACGAAAACATGATGATTGCCGCCTCCTACTTCTCGTCCAATACAATGAACGCATTCCTATTCAGACATGGACCAGCCACCCCTACGCTTGCCGATGTACATATGCTCACCGACCAAGATGTCTGTTCTGTCGATCCCACCACCCTGTTCCGCAGGAAGTCTGAGCGTCGGGTAAGTACCCGCAATATCGGTGGTTGGACTAGATACATCCAGGAGTACCAGAAAAGTGGATCGGTAGCCCCAAGGGAGCATGCTACCTTCCTTAACATGTGGTTGGAGAAGTTCATCTTCTGTGGCAGAACAGTCGGTCCCAGCAATATGTATCTCCCCGCAGCAGAGTTCCTGGCCGAGTGAGGGTTTCCCCTTGGTCATTACCTCCTTGGCTCAGTCTATCGCCTCCTACATCAAGTATCGGAGAAATTGCTGCTAGCCGAGCCCATCGGCAACCTCGGAGGTCCCTGGTGGTTTATCAATATGTGGCTGAACGCCCATATGCATATATGTCTCCAATTCGATCTGTTCACCCAACAGTTCCCAAGAGACATATCTGAAGACTATGTTTATGATGACGATGAATCGGCAACCCGTGCCCCACTCAACTTCGGGGAAGCCATGATAGTGCTACCGGGAACCGATGCCAACGTTGACCAATTTGGCATGTTCTTCCAGAGGCTCTACTGCGGAATCCCTGCTGTAGAACGAGCGTGGTGGCCTTACATTGATGAAAACAACCAGTTCCCACTCTCCTTCAACCTCACCGATGGGAACATACCACAGAAGAAGTAATCATGAAGGCCACCCTCATCCCCCGAGCTATCCCGGTGAATGTTGTCGGGACTGGAAAGAACTCTAATCCATCCTACGAGTTCTACTATCCATCGGTAGTGGCAAGACAACTAGCATTTGGTCAATTACCGATCAAGCTTAGCTATGTCAACGTGATCAAACCAAGAGAAACCATCTCCAGCCCAATGGATTGGAACAAAATCGTCACCCTCTCCCCTCATGCCGATGTGTCCAACATCAACTTATCTTCTTGGGCACCGACATCTTTCATCACCGAATCCTTCAAGTCCTGGTGCGAAGAATGGAAAGAACAACTATTTGCTCCATCATCCCACTACTATCGGCACTTGATCGATGCTGATCATATCAAACCCGATGACGCGGTAAGCCCACTTCCGATACTTCTTTTTGTTTAACTTTCCAATTGCATCGGTAACTAACCCTCTGTCAACAGGTCGATGATTGAGTTCCCCAAAAGAGTAAGAGTGACAAACATTTCAATCTGCGACCGATGAACCCCATATCATCAATCGGCGGCAAAGCTCCTTCACTGTCCGCGCTCATGCATCACAAGGCAGTCCCTAAAGTCACCATCAGGTCTAGACCACTGCCAACCGATGATGCTGCTGCCGCCACCTCTGCTGCCGCCACCTTGGCACAAGCCTTCAAGGTAACAAATCTCCCTTTATTTATGTCGATCATAATATGCTGACCGACAACTTTTACTCAATTTGTACTAAACTTTCTTCTGCAGCGAACAAGTTCATCGGCAGCCATTCCAGGTGCACAATCCTCCTTGGCTCAATCTGCTGATGCCCCCAAGTGCAACAGCCAAAGCGCCGAGGCTCATCAAGCGCTGCTCCCAAACCGAAGCGCCCAAAGCCATTGGCTCCAGCTGCATCTTCTCAAGTTCCTGCCGATGTGCCAATAGCGGAGCCAGCATCAGTGCCTGTCCCTGAGCAACCACAGGCCGAGATTCCTGACCAAGGAACAACATCATCGCCGCAAGAGATGGCTGCCACCATAGAAACGGTATCGACATCGGTACCAGCATCAACACCGGATGAAATCCCTAACCAAAGGACAGCAGCATCCCCACAGAGGTTAGCGGAAGCGGCACCAACACCAACACCAGCCTCAGCACCAACCGTCCCTCCTACTGAGGCAAGCTCATCGGCAACCATTGCCGATCCTCAAGATACGGTTGCATCGGTTACTCTATCAAGCCAAAGGCGATAAATTGCCCTAAAGCAGGTAAACCAAATATACTTATCACAAGCTTGTGAGACACAAGCTTCTATTTGACACATTTTAACTCTTCATCTTTTTAGACCCAAGACTCTCCCAACAGCCTGTTCTCCTTTGCTGTCAACGTTTCAGAAGACGCCTATGAAGAGGTAGATTCTACCCAAGCTTCAACTATCATATCGGCCAAAATGAAATCCAAACTTGAAGCCCTGCTGCTCGTACTGCAACAAAATACATCCTAACTGGTCCAAGACTCCAGTGTAGTAAGGGCGGCTTTCAAGGAAATCCAAGATCAACCGCCTGCCGATATCGAAGAACCACTCTTCTAGGCAGCTTTCCTCGAGAGTCAGCAACTCCAATATAAAAGGCCCTAGGTCGTATTGCTGACAAAGTCGCTCAAGTAAAACTTGAAGAAGAAATATCCAAATTCATGCAGACCGCAGACGACAAGCATAAGGACATCGGTCGCCTAGAAGCCTCTAGCACTAAACTTGACCAGGAGATCGCCCGTCTGTCGGCGCAAAAAGAAGAGTTTCTGGTCGAACTGAAGAGAGTAGATGAAGCCTTAGATTCAGCCACCTAGAAGAAGACCCAACTCCCTGTCATGACCAAAGCTTTGCAACAGGAGAGGGTCGCCAACGCTCGTAAAGCTCTTCTGCTGAGGAGAAAAGCCAAGACAGTCGAGGGTACTACCGACGACGACACCAGGGAGATAGAAGAAGCCAATCAAGTTCGCCTTCGTGCGATCTCATGTATTCAAACTCTGTTGTAACTCGTTGCTTTTGAGCTTGACAAGTAATCCGCCTGTAATATAACATCAATGCTTTCCTTCCGATGTTTCTTGTATGATAACTTTGTCATCGGCATATATGTATCGCTTTCATGCATCCATCCAGATACTAGGATAAAACTTCTTCAATATTTACCATTTATTGCTCTGGAAAATGCAACTCCTTCAAGAGTTTCCAAAATATAAGCGTTGCTAGGAACAAATTGATTTATCCGAAAAGGACCTTCCCAATTAGGAGACCACTTCCCAAACTTCGAACTTTTGGTTCCAATTGGTAAAATCAGTTTCCACACCAAATCACTATCGGCAAACTCTTTCACCTTTACCTTCTTGGTATACCATCTAGCAATCCTTTTCTTATTTTCTTCAATACTGATTAGACTCGAAGCCGATGACCCGCTAAGTCTTCTAACTCGTCCTTCATAAGGATATCATACTCATCGGCCGCTAGCTGGTCTTGGGAAAACAATCGTCTAGAACCAGTTTTAATTTCCCAAGGTAGGACAACATCATGTCCGTAGACTAACTGACATGGCGAAACCTTAGTAGCACCATGACATGCCATCCGATATGCCCACAAAGCTTCGTTCAGTACCGTATGCCATCTCCTAGGGTTTTCTTCAATCTTGCGCTTGATAAGCTTGATTACCCCCTTATTGGTTGCTTCAATTTGACCATTAGCTTGAGCATAATAAGGAGATAAGTTCAAAACCTTAAACCCCATAGTGGCAGCAAATTCATCAAACTCTCCCGACGTGAACATAGTTCCTTGATCGGTAGTAATAGTTTGAGGGATACCAAATCGGTAAACAATATGCTCGTTCACAAAATCTATCATGTTTGCCGATGTCACCTTCTTCAACGAGATAGCTTCAACCGACTTTGTGAAATAATCGGTAGCAACAAGTATGAATTTATGTCCTTTACTCGATGGTGGGTAAATTTGGCCGATGAGATCAATGGCCCAACCTCAAAACGGCCAAGACTTGATTATAGGATTCATTGCCGACGCAGGTGCCCTCTGAACATTACCGAACTTCTGACAATCTTGACACCCTTTGAAGTACTCAAAACAATCCTCAAGAATTGTCGGCCAAAAATATCCATTTTGCCTAATCATCCACTTCATTTTAAACGCCGATTGGTGTGCTCCACATACCCCTTCATGAATTTCAGCCATCAACCTTTTTGATTCCTCTCCATCAAGGCATCTGAGTAAAACCTCGTCAATTGTACGATAATACAACTCGTTATCAAGGAGCACATACTTTGTAGCCTGAAACCTCAACCGTCTTTCAACTTTTCTAGACAGATCTCTTAAGTAATCGGCAATCTCTTTTCTCGAGTCATCGGCAACTATTACCGATGTCATTACCTCTTGAATCGGTTGATATCCCGAAGCATGTTGCGCCAATCGATTGGCTTCCTCATTATGCAACCTAGGAATGTGTTCAAGACGATATTCTCTGAATTCTTTTAATAACTGCAAGCACTTCCCATGATAGGTAATCAAAATATCATTTCGGCACTCATATGTTCCAACCAATTGATTAATTACCAACATAGAATCACCAAAGACCTCTACAACACCGGCACACACTTCCCTGAGCAATTCCAACCCCTTCAGTAACTCCTGGTATTCAGCCTGATTATTTGTTGAAGTAGCAATAATCGGCAATGAGATTTCATACGTTTTCCCTCGGGGTGAAATCAAGATAACACCGATACCTGCTCCCTCCTTACATGTGGAACCATCAAAAAACAAAGTCCAAGGAGCAATCTCTATCGAATTTAGCGTACCACAATGCTGAGTAACAAAATCGGCCATCACCTGCCCTTTTACTACCTTGGTTGATTCATACCTTAGATCAAATTCAGACAACACCAAAATCCACTTGCCGATTCTTCCGCTCAATATCGACATTGACAACATATACTTAACCACATCATCCTTACATATAACAGTACACTCGGCTGATAGCAAGTAATGCCTTAACTTGGTACAAGAGAAGTATAGACATAAACATAATTTTTCAACGGCCGAATACCTGGTCTCAGCATCCACCAGTCTTCTACTTAAATAATAAATCACATGTTCTTTTCCTTCAAATTCTTGAATCAAGGCTGACTCGATAACACCATCATCGGCAGACAAATACAATTTGAAGGGTCTTCCATGTCGAGGTGGAATCAAAACCGGAGGATTCGCCAGATATCTCTTGATTTCTTCCAAAGCCGATTGCTGCTCTTCTCCCCACACAAATTCTTGACTGGCCTTTAGCTTCAATAACGGGCTAAAAGACTTAATCTTCCCAGACAGATTAGATATAAATCTTCTAATAAAATTAATCTTGCCGATCAAAGATGGCAACTCAGTTTTGTTCGTAGGAGCAATCACTTTGTTAATTGCATCAATAGACTTTCTGCCGATCTCTATACCCCTCTGATGCACCATGAACCCTAAGAACTGACCCGCCGATACGCCAAACGCACACTTATTTGGATTCATCTTTAGCCCATGTTTCCTTGAGCACTCTAGAATCTTGCGCAGATCGGCAAGATGCTTTTCAAAGTTTCTAGACTTAACCACCACATCGTCGATATAGATTTCAACCAAAGTACCGATGTACTTATGAAAAATAAAATTCATCGCTCTTTGATAAGTAGCACCGGCGTTCTTCAATCCAAAAGTCATTACGATCCATTCAAACAAACCGACGTGACCTGGACACCTAAAAGCAGTTTTGGATATATCTTCTTCAGCCATGAATATTTGATTATATCCAGCATTATCACCCATAAAACTGATAATTTTATGTCCAGCGGAAGCATCAACTAGTAGATCGGCAACAGGCATTGGATAGCCGTCCATCGGCGTAGCTTTATTGAGATTCCTGAAATCAATACAAACACAAACTTTTCCGTTCTTCTTATATACAAGAACCACATTAGAAATCCATTCAGCATACCGGCATTGCCGAATAAATCCAGCTTCGATTAACTTCATAATCTCTGTTTTAATATCAGGTAGTACAGTAGGGTTACATCGGCGCGCTGGTTGCCGATGTGGTTGAAAACCCGACTTAATAGGCAACCGATGTTCAACTATCGATCGGTCTAGACCAGGCATCTCTGTATAATCCCAAGGAAAACAATCTTTATATTCCTTTAACAAATCATTCAACTATTGCTTACATTGGGAATCTAACTTAGCACTAATAAAAGTTGGTCTAGGCTTACTACCATCGCCGATGTCTATTTCTAGCAAATCATCGGCTGATGTCAACCCCTGTCCAAGTTTTCCATCATCGGCAAACTGATCCATTAAACCTCTTCTTCAGAACCTTAAGTAATTCTGTATCCCAAGCTTCACTGGATATGCATTTGGTCTGCTCATAGGTCTCTAATTCTGCCGATGCAACAATTGATGGGACTTCACTCCGGACGACTTCAATTCTGTCTCCAACCCATTGCTCAAGACTTTGGTGCATCATAGAAGGGATGCAGCAGTTAGCGTGAATCCAATCCCTTCCCAAAAGCAAATTGTAGGTCCCCTTGCCGCTGATTACAAAAAACGTCGTTGGCAAAGTTTTACTGCCGATAGTCAATTCGACGCACACGGCTCCCATGGCCGGTGACACATTGCCTTCAAAATCTTTTAGCTTCATATCCGTTTTGACTAAGTCTTGGTCCCCTTTCCCAAGATTCCTGAACATGACATATGGCATTATATTAATTGACGCTCCACCATCAACTAACATCTTTAATACTGGTTGCCCATCGACTTTGCCTTTGACAAACAAGGCTCTCAGATGCTGCCTTTCATCATTGGCAGATTTTTCAAAGACAGCTGCCATCAGATCTAGCACTAGCTGAGCCATATCAGCGGTCTCTTCTTCAGCATTAGTAGGTGCCATAAATTCCATCGGCAACATAACAACCATGTTGACTTCTGCCGATGGACTCCTCTCCTGGCGTTTGGGCCTCCACTCCCAAACTAGAGGTTCTCCTTTCGACGAGCTCAGATCATTCTGGCGTTCACGGTGGATCCTCCTTCTTTGAGTCTTTGTTAGGCCATTGTGGCACCATTGAGGAAGCTTGTCTTCCAAACAAGTTGGTACTATTTCTCACTGTGTCGGCTTGTATTACCCCTTATGTTTGGATCTCTGGAGAATATCTCTTCATCGAGCACCCTTGCATTAGCCCTCTCTTCGATCTCTTCTTGACGGATACGCTTGCCAAGCCTATCATGTACACTGAGTTTGCCCCCCAGCCGATCATGTACTGATTCTTTTCCTCTGATCGGCCTAGCATAGCTTGATCCCTGACCTTCAAAGCGAGACTTCTTCTCTGATCGATCAGTAGGATAGTACCCGTTGCATTCAGGACAATTATCGGCAATGGGCAGCTTGATGCCTTCTTCCCAACAATGGACGAAGAAGGGACATTTCCAATGATCTTTATGCTGATACCACTCTTGACGTCAGTCTTCTTCCTGCTGCCGATGTCGCTCTTCTAGCGAACGCTCGTACTCTTGTCGCGGCCTCCTATGCGTGATTATGACGCCGTATGACGCATGTCTCTGGGGCCTCCTGGAGCTGCTGCTATCATCGGCAATTCTTTTACCTTCTCTTCCATCGGCAAGCTTTTTTCCCTTTACATCCTGCATAGCTATTTGATGTTCAGGATCCACCGATCCATTTTTCTTGGCTACTTCCGATGTCAGTACTTTGACTTTTCCACTGGGTTCCACCATATTATTCGGAAACGGATGGTGGTCAATTTTCATCGGTCTCTGAGCTTTAGAGTTTTCAAACTTGATTCGCCCAGCCTCGATTTCTGACTGCAACTGCTGCCTAAAGACTTTGCAATCATTGGTACTGTGTGAGGTTGCATCATGCCATTTACAGTACCTCATCCTTCTAAGCTCTTCAGCCGATGGAATTACTTGATTAGGCGCCAGAAAATCCGCCCTTCTTGAAGCAACAGATCAAATATTCTATCGGGTTTAGTAGTATCAAAAGTAAACCTTTCAGCCTCCTTCTGACCAAACGGACAAGATATTGGCTTCTTATCCTTCACCCATTCGGCAACGCCGATATCTGTCCCTTCATCTGACTCAGACTCCTCTTCTTGTTCAATGAAATACACCTTCTTGTTCCAAGTCCTCCTAGGCTCGAAGGCTTTAATTTCCTGATCTGCAACTCTCTGCACGAGATGACTCAGGCTCTCGAACTCTTGAGACACATACTTGTCCTTGATATGTGGTAGCGATCCCTAGAAAGCTAAATCTGCTAGTTGTTGATCATTCAACACTAAGCTGTAGCATTTATTCTTCACGTCCCGAAGCCTTTGGATGAAGCTTTCTACCGATTCATCATTGCGCTGTTTCTGCTTGACCAAATCGGTAATCCTCTTCTCATGAACACCAGAGAAGAAGTATTTGTGAAACTTCTTCTCCAGATCGGCCCAAGTAATCACAAAATTTGGAGGAAGCGAGATGAACCATGTAAAGGCCGATCCAGATAAAGATGATGAAAACAATCTTACCCTCAGTTCGTCTCTGCTAGCTGCCTCTCCACATTGGATAATGAAGCGATTGATGTGCTCCATTGTGGTTGTGTCATCTTGGCCAGAAAACTTCGTGAAATCAGGCACCTTGTACCGATTCGGGAGAGGGATCAAATCATATGCCTAAGGGTATGGTGTCCGGTAAGAGTACGTATTGACCTTAGGTTTGATGCCGAACTGCTCTTTCATCACTTCAGCGATTTTGTCGGCCCAGTATGCATCCTGATCCTGCCAATGGATTGGTTGAATATTAACTGGCTGGGCCGGAGGATACATTCCTTCTGGCCTTTGCGGCAGATAAGTTGATCCAATTGGTATAGGCGTAGCACCACCTTGCTGAATATTAGGCGCCAGTTGATTTGCCGATGTATAACCTTGGACACCTACTGGAGCATATTGTGGCATGATATTCATCGGTCGATGTACCGATGTCTCATTCTGAGAGTTTGCCGGGTAATGGTAATGCTGTGCCCCCGCTATTTGGTATCCAGGTTGTACTACCTGTTGCTGAACGAGACTGGTCCATACAGGATTATAAGTCATCGGCATGTGACTTGCCGATAATTGATAACTCCCCGGCGCCTGCTGCTCCTGCACTTTGGAATAATCAATGAATTGACCTCCTTGGTGTACTGACGTCCAAGCCTGAGGATTTGCCATCATCATGGGACAATTCATCACTGCCAACTCTTGTTGCACTGGCAAAGAATTTGCCGATGGTTGCCCAAAAGACACTTTAGGTATCGCCATCTGAAGATCTCCTGGCTGTAATTGTGCATTTGGAGAAGACATAGCGTAATGTACTATCAGATTCGCCTGTTGTGCTGATATTATCGACTCCCTAGAGGTTTTTTCCCGCTGCACTATTACCTTGGATCAGTTTGCATCGACAGATGAATCTTGAGGCATACCGTATCCCCACCAGCTGGCGGGAGTTGGTTGATTCTGGACTATATGTCCTGACATTGCCGATGCCACCGGATCGGCGTTCAACCGAACGACGCTTGCAGGGCTTGATCTCGGTGGCGTAGCTTCGTTGGTAGAAGGATTCACAGGTTGGAGCGCTGGAGTCGCCGATGAAGTCGTAGCAGATGCCGATCCAGGTTGATGATACGCTGGACCAACATACCTAGGTGGTTGTCCTTCTTTGAAAGAGTGCATGACAGCATTGTATACAGTATTGGACAACACATTGGAATGGCTAATGAGCGCCTGACTTAACGCAGAATTAACCATCTCTTGCAACTTACCAGGATTGGCATCGAAAGTGACCTGCCGAGACAACGACGGATCTTGCTTCTGGACTGCGTCGCCGCTCCTATTTAGGCTGAAGGATTTCAGGTACAGCTGCTTGTACTCCTCCATAGCCTGCTCCATAGCTTGCTTTTGATCGTCTTTCAAATATACTTCGGAGACTTCAATGATGTTCCTTGGATCAACATCAGCAGAACCACCCATGATCTTGATCAAGAGATGTATCTAGGGTCCCACTGGGTGTGCCAAAAGAGGTGTTGACACAAAAAGCGTCGGATCTACGAACACCTCGGGCTTATACCCGAACTCGATATCGCCAGTCGATTTGACCAGTTAATCGACAAGGACGATAACTAGAACAACAATGAACGAGACGACAACAATACGCCCGGACGTCAAGGCTCAAGTTGCTCAAAAAGCGGAACTCGCAAGGTAGACAGAGATCTTGTAGATGCAGCCCGTCGAGATCGTAAGAACTCGTAGATAAATTATAACTAATGCGAAAAATTAGATGCTGAAAAGTATGACGAAAATAATAGATTTGTTTGATTGTATTAAATATTATCTTCCTTTACATCACTCCTGGGTACATATTTATAGTCCGGTAAAAGGAGTTGCAAACAAACACGACTCATACCTAAACAAAACTCCTATTTTTAAGGAAATAAAATGACTCGTGTAAGAGTCGGACTCAAACTATAATAATAATACTAATATCAAAACCACTAGTTTCCTAATCCGCTTCCCTTACGATGAAACTTTCCATTGACAGACTTCTTCAATCCACAATTTCCTTCTATTGCCATCGGCAACTTTCCCGTTGATTTCAACCATGTCAACCTGTATCCATCGATAATACTCTCAATCGGCAAAGTTCTCCTTTCTCTATCGACAACACCTCCTTGATCGGCAAAACATATCTTCTTTCCTCCTTAACGCTTCTTCCATCACATCCACCATAGGCAGATATTTCTGCTTCCATCGGTAATGAAACCGATAGCCCCTTGATGCCGATGAGGAACAATATTTACCCCTTTACCGATCAATACACTTGGTTTAATATTGACCCGTGCAAAAAACGGTGTCAACAGTAAAATAGCCAAGAACAACTTCCGAATTCATCGTGATGAAAACCGAAGTTGAGAAAGAGTCTCTGTGAGCGTTGGACGCTGAGGCCGAAGTCGCCATACGCGAGTCTGGCGCACCAGATGATGGCGCCGGATGCTAACGCGCATGCATGACGTTGCATCTGGGCGCCAACACAGAGAGCTCCAGAAACGTCCAGTTCACAACAGACACATCTGTCGCATGGGCGTCGGACGCTAGCACAGTTGGCACCCAGCTCCCCAGAAACCCGAGAGCAGCTAGTTGGCGCTGGACGCTGAGGCACAGCGTCTGTCGCCAAGCGTCGGAGTGTCCGACGCCTGCTAACGTAAACAGGAACTAGCTATTGGGCTAGCAACAGACGCGTCTGTCGCCAACTTAAAAGGCCTGTTTCTCAGCTCGAGGGCTGAGTGTGAGGGAGAGTATAAATACTTCATCCCTTGCTTCTCCTACCTTGCCTTTGCTCATTCATTTGCTGGTTGGTTGAGAAGGTTGGGAACAGAGCAAGAGCCCTAGAGAGAGAGAGAGAGAGTGATTCGCGAATCCATCCATCCTCTCCTCTAGTTCATCCAAGAGTCCAAGTGTGCATTCTCTAGTTGTGAAGCTTGAGTGAGTCAAGTGAAGATCAAGGCTTGTTACTCTTGGTGATCGACATCACCTAGATGGTACGGTGGTGCTCGGAGGAAGGTGATCGCCGAAGGATTGTCGGCGGCCCTTCTCCATCGATTTGTGATCGGTTGTGGGCAGTTCACCGAGCCGGAGTGGCGAAGAACCAGCCCGTAGAGAGCACTCATCCCTTGCGTGGGATTGAGGGGGAGCAATACCTTGCGAGTTGCTCTAACGAGGACTAGGGGGGAGTGTCGACTCCTCGATACCTCGGCAAAACATCACCGTGTCAAGCATCTCTATCCCTTGCTCTTTCATACCGCATTACATTCCATAATTGTTCTAAAATTCATACTAGAATTGTGTAGGTTGTTCTACCTTTCATTGACTTGCTACCGCTTTCTAGTTTGGACACACTACCGGTAGGCACTAGGGGGTAATTGGCATTGCTAGGATTTCATATTGCTTTATAAATTTGAAATAAGCCCAATTCACCCCCCCTCTTGGGCGTCTTGATCCTTTCAATTGGTATCAAAGCAAGGTTGTTGTTAAATTAGGCTTTACTGCGTAGAGCAAGATTTCCCATGGGGATGGACCACCTCCCATGTTCGATGGAGACGACTTTCCTTATTGGAAAGTTCGTATGGAGGCCTATCTAGAGGCCGTTGACGTTGGCATGCTCAAAGCCACCACAAGGGGGGTTCTTACTTCGCGGAAGATCCCTACTTTGAGAAGCACAATGCCAAGGCAAATGAAGGACCAGAAACGGCGACCAGAGGGGGGGGGGGTTGAATGAGAGCCATATAAAAATTCCTTTCGGAAGATATTGATCCTTGTCCCAAGCACGACCCAAAGAACGAACTAGACTCAGGACCCACAAGAGGGTGGATGTTCTAGGAGATGTCCTAGGAACACAGCGGAGCTAGCCATAAAGCCAGAGAAACAAACCGCAACTCGAACGGAGAAAACAACAACCAGCAGAGAGCTCCGGACCAGTTTGTCAGGACCTCCGAACCATAGCACAAGGTCCGGAGCCTTGGTCCGACGCTTCTGCAGGTGACCATCGGACTGGTTCGACGCTCACACTTGGTGGTCCGACGCTCACAACAAAAACCACGCAGGGAGTACCCAAGCTCCGGACAACTGGTCCGACGCTCACCATCAGACTATGGGAAGTACTCCGATGCTTACTCTAGTCTCTGCGCAAAACAACACAGGGAGCTCCCTAGCTTCAGACTTTGGTCTGACGCTCACCGTCAGACTAACGAACCTGGTCCGACGCGTAGAGCAACACCCACGACAGAGCCACCAGACCAATGGTGAATGGACCGGAGCTCAAAACAGAGAGGTCCGAAGGGTGGTCCGACGCCCTTCGCTGCTTGACAAGTATACTGGTCAAGACCACCGGACCACTTGCGATGGTCCGGAGCTAAGGGAATGTCGTCCGATGCCTGGTCCGACGCTCTCAAGCAGAAACTCTGAAACCCGCGAAAAACGGTTTTCACTCCGCCAAATATTCCCAAAACCCAACCAAATGATCACCAACTGCAACCAAACTTTGTAGGCATAACCCTAGTGCAGTTGGGGAGCTATCCCGAAGAAATCATTGCTCAATTTGGCTTAGAGCAAAGGGAGGAGAAGAGATTTGGGGAAAATCTCAAGAACGAAGAACTCCGCAAGGAAAAGGCCCGATCTACGTACTCGTGAGGTTTGAGGTGAACTCCTTCGGTGCAAAGATGCTCCTCACGAATACGAAAAACTTGGTCAAAACGGATTTGCAAGAGCTACTGCCTACAAAGAGAAATCATCTCGGGAACAAAGAGGGAGCAAAAGCAAAACGCGAAGAACACAAGCAAAACGAGGACACGATCAAGAAATCAAAGCCACCATGGCTTATGGAGGTTACGGCCTCCGATTCCTCGCAACAAACTCAAGTTCTTAAAGAGGTTGGTGAAATCAACCTAGGGATCTCATGAAGTAGAGAGAGGGTAGAGAGAGAGAGAGTTGGGGCAAATGATTAGGGTTCAAGAGATAGAATGAGGGATACCCCGTCAGCCCCTACTTATCGGGCTTTGGCTATTTCCCAAAGACCCCCTAGACACATTGAGTGAACTACCTAGCCTAAGTATTGCAGTCCAAGCTCCGGAAAATATCCCCGCATTTTGAATGGACGGCCCCGCTTCCTGCCAGTAGTTGTCGTCGCCTTGACGCAACCTTTAGGATTCCGCCACGGGCAATCCCCGCTTCCTCGGAAGCTCCACCTATGTTTTGAGGCCCAAACCCAGGAAACCCACCACCGGTAGCTTTGGGCTCAACTACCGAACCCCGAGTTTTGAGGCCTAAACTCGGAAACCGTCCTCAGATGGTTTTGAGGCCCACACCATCAAACCACTCGACTCGAGCAACCTTGTCCTCGCTCGATCCGACTTCGAGTCCCATGAGCCACTGCTTGACCCGCTCGTCCGCCGTCTTGACTTGGTCAAATCGGTCTACCTCCATGTCTTGTCTCACTCTCCGGTGCCAAGTACTAGCCACCACAGCTAGTCCGCCGGCACCCATGGTTCCTCAGTCCGATCCCCTCTTCCGCCCTTCACCGCTCTCAGTCCATCGGCACGACAAGCCTTTACTTGACCTTATCCACGCCATTGACCACTGTCACTAGGCATAGCCGATAGACAGGCACACATTTGCTTTCGCAAAGGGTTAGAATAAACCGCTCAAACTGAAACACTGTTGGTCAATCACTCATCATCAAAGGTGAACATACATGGGTACTTATCCACCATGTATTCGCAATCTCCCCCTTGATGAGTGCATTGTCAACACAAGTGCATTTCAGATTTGAGCCACAAGATAAAGCTCTACAAATGACCAAAAAGCTAAGAAAGCTAAAACAGGGTCACTTGAGAGAAGCAAAACGAGTCCAAAACTTGGTTCCCAAAGACATGGGCAACAACTCGATGCAACCAAGCAAAACAAAGCTAGCCCTCAAGAAGACGCAGAAAAACGGGCTCAAACACCGCTAGCAAAGCAAGATACCAATTGAAGCTGACCAAACCAATTGAAACTCCAAGGGAGGCACAAAGATACCAATTAAAGCTCAAGATACCAATTGAAAGACCAAAACTCAAAAGGTCACAACAAAACCTGTCGGTGCAAACAAACCAAGCCAGACCCTCCAGAAGAGGCAAAGGCTCAACACGTCTAGCAAAAGCTCCCCCTGGGCAAAAACACACTCAAGATACCAAAATAGCACCTTAGGGAAAAAGAGGCACAAAAACTCCTCCTTGACCAAAGAAAGCTCTAAACCAATGAATCTCATGAGATGCACTCTTTCTCCCCCTTGGGTGGATATGACGATGAAATGCAACACACCTTTTCTCCCCCTTGTTGATACATGCAGCTCAACAAACACTCCAAACTCAAAGATCTGGCTACAAATGCCATGAAATGCAAAATGAGTGCAAACGCTTCATACTTAGAGCTAAGACAATGAATAGATGCTCTAAGTGATGTGATCCTGTGAGAATAGGAAAAGCTCTATGTGGCCAACAAAGACTCAGGTTTAGCTTAAGATCACTTTAGAAGCTATTTTAGAGAGCATTACATGTGAGAGCAGAGAAAGGGTATCACCTCCTAGAGACAGCTAAGCATGGCAAATAAGATAGGACCTATCTCAAAGCAAACTCATGTATAGCAAGTAAAACTATCCCTAGCAAGGTCCATACAACAAGCCAGTGACCCAACTGAATAAATTTTCCAAATTTCAGAGTTTTGCAGCAAATTTCAGTTTTAGGCACATGTCAAGTTGTATGCGAGTGGTTGTAAGCAAGGTGATGCCACTTACCAACCGGGCAAAGTCAAAGGACTTGACACACCGGTTTCGGTCATACATGACACCACTCAAGTATCAACCCACATGGGAAGCAGTCTCGAACACACGGTGAAGTGCTCACAATGCAGACCCAACTCGATCTTTCCAATTCACAAAACAGAGAAAATTTTCATTTTATTAATTATAATCATGGTGCTCAAAGGCGTGAATGAAGCAATGAAGAGCCATAGTTACAGGCTATATACAAGACAACCAAAAAGGATCTTGAAAAGCCTACACATACTAGTGCCATTTCAGAGGTGACATGGGGAATTAAAATCAGTTTTAAAGCTTTTCTAACTTAGCTCTATTGCATATCATGAGACCAAAGAGAGTCTAAGTTAGGCAACACCATAGACACATAAAGCACCTCAAACAAAGCATAGATTCATTATATAGGCTATAAGAATGAAGCTTTAAAATGAACTATGTCACAAATGCAAATGAGATGCACAATGCATTGACACCAATTGAATGCTAAACACACCAAAAGAAATAAAAAGAAAAGTCAAATAAGAATAAAAAAGAACTATGATACACAAAAGGTTTCCCTCAACTATAAAGGGAAACACACAACACACACCCAACTCGCCCCGAAGGCGCAAAAACGCAGCTTGATCCAAGGGTTTTGTGAGGATATCCGCAAGCTGGTTGTGGGTCTTGACATGCCGGAGGTCAATGTCGCCCTTCTCGTAATGATCTCGCAAGAAGTCAAAGCGGACCTCAATGGGCTTGGTCTTAGAATGAAGCATGGGATTTTTGGCCACACCAATTGCACTCGTGCTATCGCAAAGTAGAGGAACCTTAGTAAGCTCAAGACCGAAATCTTTCAAAGTGGCAATCATCAAAATCAACTGCGAGCAACAGCTAGCCACGGCAACGTACTCAGCTTCGCACGTCGACTGTGCCACGCTAGACTATTTGCGAGAAGACTAAGACACCAAAGAAGACTCGAGAAACTGGCAAGTCCCAGAAGTGGACTTCCGATCAAGACGACAACTGGCAAAGTCGGCATCAAAATAACCGCAAAGCACAAGAGAGGAGGAGGTGGAGAACCAAAGTCCGAACTCAGGAGTGAACCGTAAGTACCTCATGATACATTTTACCGCTTGCTTGTGCGAAGTCCGTGAGGACGCCTGAAAGCGAGCACACGGCAGACAACGAACTGAATGTCCGGCCGGGTCGCCATCAGATACAGGAGCGACCCGATCATGCTTCGGTACTCGGTCTGGTTCACTGCCTCTCCTTCCTTGTCTGCATCCAAGGCAGTCGTAGTCGACATGTGTCACACACCCGTTTTCAAGAACAAAAACAAGTGCATAAAAGGCTCATGTGCACCCCAGGAATAGTCGCACACATGAGTTGACAAATTATGAAAGAGTACCATCACAGTGCTTATTACATAGCGAATGAATATTCATTACATAGTCTGAAACAAATAACTTTAACTAAACGAAGATAACTGCGGAAGCTCCAAAGGGACTGGTTGACTGGTTGTCTCCAAGTCTAGTACTCATTGCGGTAATCATCAAACCAATCTTCATCTGTGGTGTTTGAATGCAAGGGTGAGCACATACGTACTCAACAAATATAACACGGGGTTTATGAAGCTCAAAAGGGTATGCATGGTTCATAGCGGTAAGCATTTTAAGTAGATCAGATTCATATTATCATCAACAATTGCCAAGGTATTTTGCATAAGCTCAAATATCCATGATCATAAAGTAAATGACAATAATATACAATAAATAAATAACACATGCATAAGCCACATAGAAGTAAGAACCCAATAATTCTGTGAGTTTTCCGAGCCGCTCGTGTCCGTGAGCACGGCTATCATGATAGTTTATTAACTCTGATCAGAGGTGTACACTTTACCCACGAGTCGTGATTGCCCATATGCCCGGGTCATGACTCCCAAAACACTACCGAGGTGAGCGGGCAGGGTACACTATGAAGCCTTCCAAGGGTTCGTCTAACAAGTCAGGGCCGCAAGGCTCGTGGCAGGGGGATGTAGAGCCAACCTGTCTACGGTCACACTCCTTCGCGGCTGGCCCGTAGATTAGGAACCACACTATACCCGTCTTGGCACGCTCCTATTTGCGCCATAAAGGTAACCACTGACAAGCTAGAAAAGGTCCCCATACTTAGCTAAAGCCAGAGCCATAATAGCCCTCGTGGTTGTACTGTATGTCCCAGCTTTTGCCGACAGATAAGCACCTATAATCCATGTTGCTAAAAAGCAAGTCTTACCATTATTGCATATAGTCATTAACAATTAAGATCATGTACATCTGATATGAGCGCTAGCAATACTAATCATATGTGGTGGATCAAATCATAGGTGACAAGGTATTCAGGGTATCAATCACTAGGATCAAACTATGGCAACAAGGAATATCATGCATATGAGTTATATCATGTGTGAATAGGACATCAAGGATAATCCCATGTTATACTTGTCTTCTTCGAAGAACTCTTGCTGATCTTGATCAAAGAAACACTCCGGTTCTTCAACGGATTGCTCAACGTCTATTCCGATCAACAATCAACACCATTCAATCAACGGGCAATCATACACGAAGCAAACAAAACTATGATTAGAACAGTACACCAACAATAATAAAACAAGATGAAAAGTTTATAAAACTGATCTACGTAACACTACGATCACAACGATGTTTCGTTCACGAAAAACGGAGCTAGGACGACGAAGTTACGAAATAAACGGGTTTTCTTATACAGAGATATTACTTTAAACCTAAACGCGAAAATAAACTTTTTCAAATCTAACTAACAGAGGGATTAACATAAAGAGAATTTTATTACGAACCTAACGCAATTTGAATGGATCAAAAAGAATTGAAAATGAGTGAGTTATAGACATTTGAATAGGAGTGGCAATTTTGTAAATAGAAATTTTAATTTATTTTCGAATTAAAAGAAATCCCGACAGAGTTCACGCTTTCCAGAGGCAAAGACGTATTCTCTGAAGGCGCCATGGACTGCGGGTTGAGAGGGAAGAATTCCAGGGTCTCTTTAGCAAGTTTTCAGATCAAAGGGGTATCTGGGATCCACGGCCGTCGATCTCAGATTGAAAGGCCGAGATTAGATGGGAGGGTCGAAGGGGTATCTAGCGTTCTGGATCGTCCGATCTGAAGGGGACGGTCACGATTAGAACAGAGGGGGAGAGAGGCGGCGCTGGCCGGAGGCAGAGCAGTCGCGGCGGCTCTCCATGGCCGCCGGCGAGGAGATCGGCGGCGCAATCGGAACAGGGGCTACCGGGCACCAAACAACGAACAGAAAGGTCCGGGAGAATGAGAGGGAAACGGCGAGCTCACCAGGGGGAGCAGAGACGACTGGCGATGTGGCGAGGCGGCTACAGCTTCATTGTTAATGGCGATAGGTCAGAGAGGGCAAGGACAGGGAAAATTGAGCGCGGGGACGGGTTCGGGGTACCTCCAATCGCGTTCCGCAGAAGATGGAAGGCTCGCGGTGGTCCAGAGAGCTCTGATGGCTGTCAATGGCGGCAGGGAAGCTCTGAGCGCGCGGCGGCGGTGTTCTGGGACTTTGCGGCTGCGACGCGAGGGCTAGGCGGACGCGGGGGCATGCGGTGCCGGCTTAAATAGCCCCGAGGCGTGGAAAGAGAGGAAAGGGAGGATCCGATCGATGCGAGGAAGGAAGGGAGGGAGCTGCTGTCGACCGAGTCCGCTTCGGCACGCAGAGAGAAAGGAAAGAGGAGAGGGATGACGCGTGGGCCTGGGACGTCAGCGACACAAAGAGGTAAGGGAAGAGGAGGTGCTCCCGCACGCTCTCGGCGGGGCCAAGGATCGGGCCTTGCGGTCTGGTCTCGGCGTCGTCGCGCGGTGAAGAAAGGAAAGGGGAGAAGGAAGGAACTAACAAGTGGGGCAAGGCGGTCAGCGACTCAGGGAGAAAAGGAAGGGGGACCGGGGAGCTGACGAGTGGGCCGCCGCTGTCAGAGGTGCAAGGGGGGGGGGGGAAGTGCGGGTTCCCGCTTCGGGCCTTGGCCGAGTCGGCCCAAGAGGAATGAGGGGGGAAGGGAGAAGGCCACCGCGGGCCGGGCCAAGTTCAAGGGAAAAGGGAGGGAGTGGCCTCGGGCAAAAATGAGGGATGGGGTGAGAGAGAGAAAAAGAAAGCCTTTGCAATTTCCAAAACAAGATTTTCAATAGAATTTCCAAAGGGTTTTCAAATACAAATTTGAAATATACTTGGGTAAGTTTTCAAATCCACTCCATTCAAAAATTCAAATGCACCAGCATGAATGCTCAAAGTGTTTCTATATGACATTTTTATTTTTCCCAAAACATTTTGAGCTTAAATAAATTCAATGCAGAGCAATAAATCAATTTTATTCTATTTCAAAAACATGCAATTTTTGGGGTGTTACAACATGGGAGTCGAAAGAGGTTTTGCCTCACCCATGTCAAACTTCTTCAAGATATCCTTCGTGTACTTGCCTTGGTGCACAAACGTCCCTTCCCGGGTTTGCTTGATTTGCAACCCGAGAAAGAAAGTCAACTCTCACATCATGCTCATCTCAAACTCCCTGCTCATAAGATCTGCAAACTTGGCAACAAGAGCATGAGAAGAACCACCAAAGATGATATCATCCACGTAGATTTGGACAAGGAGAGTGTCTTTGCCTTGCTTGAGGAGAAACAACATCTTATCTACTGATCCCATTTTAAAACCCTTAGCTAGCAAGAAGGTTCGCAATCTATCATACCATGCTCTAGGGGATTTTTTCAAACCATACAAAGCTTTCATAAGTTTAAAAACATGGTGTGGAAACTTGGGATTTTCTAAACCGGGAGGTTGTTTAACATAAACTTCCTCCTCGATGTAGCCATTTAAGAAAGCACTTTTAACTTCCATTTGAAAAAGTTTAAAAACCTTAGAAGCCGCAAAAGCTAGAAGGATTCTAATGGCTTCTAAATGAGCTACGAGAGCAAAGGTTTCCTCATATTCTATTCCCTCCTTTTGACAAAAGCCTTGAGCTACCAACCAAGCCTTGTTGCGCACTACCACCCCATCCTCACTTTGTTTATTTTTGAAAACCCATTTGGTACCTATGGGGTGGCAACTAGGTGGTGGAGGAACTAAGACCCAAACATGGTTTTGCTCAAACTTGTCTAACTCCTCATGCATGGCATTAACCCAATATGGATCCATCAAAGCGTGTTCAACATCTCGGGGCTCAAAAGACGCGACAAAAGTCGAATGAACAAAGTGAGAGAGATAGGACCTAGACCGCGTGACTCATCGGTCGATGTCGCCGATGATGTTCTTCGGCGGGTGCTGCCGCTGGATGTGGTGGGGAGCCTGCCTGGACGAAGTGGCCTCCCCCTCGACAGCAGCTGGAGCTCCCTCAGGTGCAACGGGCACCGACTGAGGAAGCTGCTCGAACGGCCCCCATGTAGAGGAAGTAGTCGGGTCGGGGCCGTGAGCCGAAGTAGACGTCGCAGGGTCGACGGGGGCAGCCAGTGGAGACGGCTAGGGATCACCCCAATCGGCATCGTCCTACTCCTCCTCCACAAAGATGCCGGTGTTCACCTCATCATCACCTGCAAGCTGAAAAGAAGTGGAAACACAGGGTATAGTCTCATCGAAGGTAATCTCACAAGTCTCCATCACTCGGTTAGTCTCAAAATTAAGTGCATGCTTTGCACGAGAATGAGTAGAATAACCAAGAAAGATACCGTCAGAAGACTGAGACTCAAACTTGTCCAACTTACCGCCCTTTTTGAGGATGAAGCACCTGCACCCAAACACCCGTAGGTGACTTACCTTGGGTGGTCTCCCAAATCGCAGCTCATAAGAGGTCTTTTTCTTGAAAGCTCGGAGAAAACTGCGATTGGAAACATAGCAAACAGAACTGAGTGCTTCGCCCCAATACCGCCTAGGAGTCCTATGCTCATCGAGCATCGTCCTAGCCATCTCAACAAGGGTCCGATTCTTGCGCTCAACAACACCATTCTATTGGGGAGTGTGGGGTGAGGAAAACTGTTGGTCGAGTCCCAAGGAAGAACAAAGAGATGCAAAGTGAGCATTTTTGAATTCTGTGCCATTGTCACTACGGATAGCTCTCATGGCAAGGTAGCTCATTTTGCAGTCTCAAAATCAGATCTCGAACCAAAGGAAAAGCCTCATTCTTACTCTCCAAAAAGAACACCCAAGAATATCTCGAGTAGTCATCAACGACTACAACAACATACCACTTCCCTCCTGAAGGACCGAGAACGGCGACCAGAGGGGGGCGTGAATGGGAGCCTCAAATTTCTCTCGAAATGTTCGGGCCACTCTTCCCAAAAACAAAACCCAGTTGCTGGGTGCTCAACCTCTATGAGAAAATGAAAACGAGCAAATGAAAGCTCACCGGCAGTGGAGAAAAACTCACCGGAAACCCCCAAGAAGAGTTAACAACCCCTATGAGAAAGAGACAAGAATTCCAAGCAAATTAGCTAGAAAAGCAGGCGACGGACGCTGGAAGACAGTGCGACGGACGCTCCAGGGCAAGGTGTCGGACGCTGGCGACGGACATTTAGGCGAGCGTCCGTCGGCCTTCCAGTGAGCCTGACAGAGGCTGAAAAACTACTGAGGCGACAGACGGTCGGCGACGGACGCTGTGAAGATCGTCCATCGGCCTACCCGAGAGCAAAACAAAACTACACAGCGCATAAGACGCGACGGACGCTAGGCGACGGACTCTGAAGAGCGTCCGACGCCAAAACCGAAGGACGTAGACAAGCCAAGCGACGGACGCTGACGTCAGCACGTACCAGCGTCCGACGCAAAACCCTCGGAGCGTCCGACGCCCCCGACAGAAACGCAGAAACCTCGAAAAGCGATTTTCTCTTCGCCAAAACCTCCCAAATCCTAACCAAAAAAAATCTCCACTAGCAACCCAACTTGGTAGGCATGTTTCTAGTGCTATGGAGGAGCTATCCCGAAGAAATCATTGCTCAATTTGGTGAGGATTGAAGGGAAATGAGGATTTGAGGGAAAAGGAGCAAGAACGAAGAACACCGCAAAGAAATCGCCCGATCTGTGTGCTCGTGAGGTTTTAGGAAAATTCCTTTCGGTGAAAAGATGCTCCTCACGAGTACCAAGAACTTGGTTCAAACGGATTTGCAAGAGCTACTCCCTACAAAGAGAAATCATCTCGGGAAAAAGAGAGGAAAAGCAAAACACGAAGAACACAAGCAAAACGGGGACACGATCAAGAAATCGAAGCTACCATGGCTTACGGAGGTTACGACCTCCGATTCCTCGCAACAAACTCAAGTTCTTACAGAGGTTGGTGAAATCAACCTAGGGATCTTATGACCTAGAGAGAGGGTAGAGAGAGAGAGAGTTGGGGCAAAATGATTAGGGTTCAAGAGATAGGATGAGGGATACCCCTTCACCCCCTACTTATCGGGCTTTGGCTATTTCCCAAAGACCCCCCTAGATACATTGAGTGAAGTACCTAGCCTAAGCATTGCAGTCCAAGCTCTGGAAAATATCTCCCGCATTTTCAATGGACGACCCCGCTTCCTGCCAGGAGTTGCCGTCGCCTCGACGCAACCTCCAGGATTCCGCCACGTGCCATGCCTGCTTCCTCGGAAGCTCCACCTAGGTTTTGAGGCCCAAACCCAGGAAACCCGCCATCGGTAGCTTTGGGCTCAACTACCGAACCCCGAGTTTTGAGGCCCAAACTCGGAAACCGTCCACGGATGGTTTTGAGGCCCAAACCACCAAACCACTCGACTCGAGCCACCTTGTCTTCGCTTGGTCGGACTCCGAGTCCCCTGAGCCTCCGCTCGACTCGCGCGCCCACCGTCTTGACTTGGTCGACTCGGTCTACCTCTATGTCTTCTCGCACTCGCCGGTGCCAAGTACTAGCCACCACAGCTAGTCCGCCGGCGCCCATGGTCCCTCAGTCCGAGCCCCGCTTCTGCCCTTCACCGCTCTCAGTCCATCGACACGGCAAGCCTCTACTCGACCTTCTCCACGCCATTGACCACTGTCACTAGGCATAGCACCTGCACACCACAAGCCGATAGACAAACACATGTTTTTTGCTTTCGCAGAGGTTAGGATAAGCCACTCAAACTGAAAGACTCACGTGTTGGTCAATCACTCATCATCAAAGCTGAACATACATGGGTACTTATCCACCATGTGTTCGCAATCTCCCCCTTGATGAGTGCATTGTCAACACAAGTGCATTTCAGATTTTAGCCACAAAGTAAAGCTCTCCAAATGACCAAAAAGCTACAAAAGCCAAAACGGGGTCACTTGAGAGAAGCAAACACGATACCAATTAAAAAGAGAGGCAAAAACAATATCAATTTAAAAGCATCCTTCAAAACACCTCGTGACAAAGCCGCTTACTAATGCCTAACAAAAGCATATGGGCAGCGGCTCAACGCAACCAAGCAAAACAAAGCTAGCCCTCAAGAAGAGGTAGAAACGGGCTAAACATCGCTAGCAAGTCCAAGATACCAATCACCACTCTCAAAGCTCAGACTTCCAATTTAAACACTAGGGGAGCTCAAAAGATACTAATTGAAACCACTTACGTCCCCTAATGCCCAAGAAGCAATCGAAACCTGTCGAGCCAACAAAGCAAGCTAGACCCTCCAGAAGAGGCAAAGGCTCAACACATCTAGCAAAAGCTCCCCCTGGGCAAAAGCACACTCAAGATACCAAATGAGCTCTAAACCAATGAAACCAAAGAGATGCACTCTTTCTTCCCCTTGGAAGTAGATGGCTGAAAATGGAATGAAATGCACATCTCTCCCCCTTGTTGACACATGTAGCTCATCAAACATCAACAACTCAAGATCCGGCTACAAATGCCATGAAGTGCAAAATGAGTGCAAAAGCTTCATACTTATAGCTAAGACAATGAATAGATGCTCTAAGTGATGTGATCCTATGAGAATAGGAAAAGCTCTACGTGCCCAAGAAAGACTCAAGTTGAGCTTAAGATCACTTTAGAAGCTATTTTAGAGAGCATATCATGTGAGAGCAGAGAAAGGGTATCACCTCCTAGAGACAGCTAGACATGGCAAGCAAGATAGAATCTATCTCAAAGCAATCTCATGTATAGCAAGTAAAACTATCCCTTAGAAAAGTTCAACAACAAGCCAATGACCCAACTGAATGAATTTTCCAAATTTCAACGTTTTGCAGCCAGTTTTACGTTTTAGGCACATTTAAGTTGTATGCGAGTGGTTGTAAGCAAAGTGATGCCACTGCTTACCAACCGGGCGAAGTCAAAGGACTTGACACACCGGTTTTGGTCATACACGACACCGCTCAAGTATCGACCCATATGGGAAGCAGTCTCGAACACACGGTGAAGTGCTCACAATGCAGACCCAACTCGATCGTTCCAATTCACAAAACAGAGAGCAATTTCAATTTAGATATTAATCATGGTGCTCAAAGGTAGTGAATGAAACAATGAAGATCCATAGTTACAAGATATATACAAAGCAACCAAGAAGGATCTTCAAAAGCCTACTCATGCTAGTGGCATTTCAGAGGTGACATGAGGAATTTAAATTCAGTTTTAAAGCTTTTCTAACTTAGCTCTATTGCATATCATAAAGATCAAAAAGAGTCTAAGTTAGACAACACCATAGACACATAAAACACCTCAAACAGAGCATAGATTCATTATATCGGCTATAGATATGAAGCTTAAAATGAACTATGTCACAAATGCAAATGAGATGCAAAATGCAATGACACTACTAACACTAACAAGATAACAGAAGAGAAGAAGGACAAGGAAAAGACTAAAAGAATCAAACAGAACTATGATACACAAAACTTTACTCCTCTAAAAAGGAAAGCAAACACCCAACTCGCCCCAATGGCGAGAAAACACAGCTTGATCCAAAGGCTTCGTGAGAATATCCGCAAGCTGGTTGTGGGTCTCGACATGCCGGAGGTCAATGTCGCCCTTCTCGTAATGATCTCGCAAGAAATGAAATGGACTTCAATGTGCTTGGTCTTTGAATGAAGCACAGGATTTTTGGCCACACTAATTGCACTTGTGCTATCACAAAGCAGAGGCACCTTAGTAAGCTCAAGACCGAAATCTCTCAAAGTGGCAATCATCCAAATCAACTGAGAGCAACAGCTAGCCATGGCAACGTACTCAGCTTCGCACGTCGACTGTGCCACGCTAGATTGTTTGCGAGAAGACCAAGAAACCAACGAACACCCGAGAAAACTGGCAAGTCCCAGAAGTGGACTTCCGATCAAGTCGGCAACCGGCAAAGTCGGCGTCAGAATAACCGCAAAGCACAAGAGAGGAAGAGGTGGAGAACCAAAGACCAAATTCGGGAGTGAAGCGCAAGTACCTCATGATGCGTTTCACCGCCTGCTTGTGCGAAGTCCGTGGGGACGCCTGAAAGCGAGCACATAGGCAGACGGTGAACTGAATGTCCGACCGGGTCGCCGTCAGGTACATAAGTGACCCGATCATGCTGTGGTACTCCGTCTCGTCTACTGCCTCTCCTTCCTCATCCGCATCCAAGGCAGTCGTAGTCGACATGGGCGTCGAAAGAGGCTTTGCCTCACCCATGTCAAACTTCTTCAAGATATCCTTCGTGTACTTGCCTTGGTGCACGAACGTCCCTTCCCGGGTTTGCTTGATTTGCAACCCGAGAAAGAAAGTCAACTCTCCCATCATGCTCATAAGATCTGCAAACTTGACAACAAGAGCATGAGAAGAACCACCAAAGATGATATCATCCACGTATATTTGGACAAGGAGAGTGTCTTTGCCTTGCTTGAGGAGAAACAATGTCTTATCTACCGATCCCATTTTAAATCCCATAGCAAGCAAAAAGGTTTTTAGCCTATCATACTATGCTCTAGGTGCTTGTTTCAAACCATACAAAGCTTTGTGAAGTTTAAAAACATGGTTTGGAAACATGGGATTTTCGAAACCGGGAGGTTGTTTAACATAAACTTCCTCCTCTATGTAGCCATTTAAGAAAGCACTTTTAACATCCATTTGAAAAAGTTTAAAACCCTTAGAAGCCACAAAAGCTAGAAGGATTCTAATGGCTTCTAAACGAACTATGGGAGCAAAGGTTTCCTCATAGTCTATTCCCTCCTTTTGTCAAAAGCCTTGAGCTACCAGCCTAGCCTTGTTGCGCACTACCACCCCATCCTAACTTTGTTTGTTTTTGAAAACCCATTTGGTACCTATAGGATGGCAACTAGGTGATGGAGGAACTAAGACCCAAACGCGGTTTCGCTCAAAGTTTTCTAACTCCTCATGCATGACATTAACCCAATCTGGATCCATCAAAGCGTGTCCAACATCTCAAGGCTCAAAATAAGCGACAACAGCCGAATGAGCAAAGTGAGAGATATAGGACCTGGACCGCGTGACTCGACGGTCAATGTCGCTGATGATGTTCTTCGGCGGGTGCTGCCGCTGGATGTGGCGGGGAGCCTGCCTGGACGAAGTGGCCTCCCCCTCGACAGCAGCTGGAGCTCCCTCATATGCAATGGGCACCGACTGAGGAAGCTGCTTGAACGGCCCCCATGTAGAAGAAGTAGTCGGGTCGGGACCGTGAGCCGAAGTGGACGTCGCAGGGTCGACGAGGGCAGCCAGTGGAGTTGGCTCGGGATCACCCCAATCGGCAACATCCTGCTCCTCCTCCACAAAGATGCTAGTGTTCACCTCATCATCACCTGCAAGCTCAAAAGCAGTGGAAACACTGGGCATAGTTTCATCGAAGGTAATCTCACAAGTCTCCATCACTCGGTTAGTTTCAAGGTTAAGTGCACGATAAGCACGAGAGTGAGTAGAATAACCAAGAAAGATACCGTCAGAAGACCGTGATTCAAATTTATCCAACTTACCGCCCTTTTTGAGGATGAAGCACCTGCACCCAAACACCCGTAGGTGACTTACCTTGGGTGGTCTCCCAAATCGCAACTCATAAGAAGTCTTCTTCTTGAAAGCTCGGAGGAAAATGCGATTGGAAACATAGCAAGCAGAACTGAGTGCCTCGGCCTAATACCGCTTAGGAGTCCTATGCTCATCGAGCATCGTCCTGGCCATCTCAATAAGGGTATGATTCTTGCGCTCAACAATAGCGTTCTGCTAGGGAGTGTGAGGTGAGGAAAACTGGTGATCGAGACCCAAAGAAGAGCAAAGAGTTGCAAAGTGAGCATTCTTGAATTCTGTGCCATTGTCAGTGCAGATAGCTCTCCTGACATTCTTAGGTAGCTCTTTTTGCAATCTCCATATCAGATCTCGAACAAGTGGAAAAGCCTCATCCTTACTCTCCAAAAAGAACACCCATGAGTATCTTGAGTAGTCATCAACGACTACAACCACATAACACTTCCCTCCTTCCGACCTGACCCGAGCTGGACCAACTGTGTCCATGTGTAAGAGCTCGCCGGGTCGAGTGGTCATGACCTCAGTCACAGGAGGATGGGAAGCGGCAACCATCTTGCCATGCCTGCAAGGACGGCAAACCAAATCCTTCTCGAACTTTAGCTTTGGCAATCCTTGGATAAGGTCCATTGAGCTAAGCCTTGCAAGCAAGTCAAAACTCAAATGTTCCAATCTCCTATGCCACTTCCAAAGCTCGGAAGAAGAACCGACAACAAGACAACAAGAAGGTCTGGAAGAGATAGTAAAATCCGCATGAAAAACCTTCCCGAAGGGTAAAATCTGGCAAACAAGCTCACCACGAGAGTCCAAAATCCGAGAGAGATTAGGCTTGAAACTCACTTCAAAACCATCATCAAGGAGTTGCGAAACTGAAAGAAGGTTAAAATGCAAATTCGCAACCAAAGCAACATCCTTGAGGACAAAAGAAGAGTTCACTCAGATCGACCCTCGGGAGACAACCTTACCTTTACTCTTGTCCCCGAATGTGATGTACTCGTTGTGGCACACGTGGTTGAGGCTAGAGAACCACTTGGCACTTCCGGTCATATGGCATGAGCATCCGGAATCCACAAGCCAAGTCTCCTCCAGTCCTCCTTCCTACATCAATAAAAAGACATAGGATCAGCAAACGGTACAACACTGGGGTTAGTAAACCGTGAAGGATACCAGTGTTATCCCATTTTCCCAAAGAATGGGTTAGGAGAAAAACCAAACATCTCCTGTCCCATGGGGGAATAGTGATCACCACGATAGGGAAAACGTGGTCCGTTAGAGAAGGGTGGAGTAAAGCCACCACCACGAGGCCCGTAGTCGTATGGGTCACGACCGGTACCCTGCTGGGCACGACCACCACGTGGTCTCGCCTCCTGAGGCCTAGAACCTTGAGGCATTGTACCTCTAGGCCTAGTAGTGCGCCTCTGAACTTCCTGTTCACGCACCCCAACTGGAGGGGGGTGGTACATGCCCCGGTTGTTCATCTCAAACTGCCTCCGATCATCTCTCTTCCTCCTATAGCAAAACTCAGCCAAATGCCCATCCTGCTCACAATACTCACAATGGTACCTCACCGCACTCTTGGTAGGCACTCTCTTGTTGGGTTGGGTGGCTCTAGCTTTCTTAGGAAGGGGATCACTAGGGATGTCTGGTATTGTGTCAAGTGGGTTGCGAAGATGGTTCGGTTTGGCAATCCACACTTGCTTCTATGGAGTGGTTTTGGGTGGCTCTACAAACACACCATCTCTCACAGGAAACTCAGAGGGGTTGGTAGGCTTAGGTGGACTGATCTTGGTAAGCTTGGGTTTCTCGTTCTCGCTCAAACCACTGCACTCACCAATCTTACCGAACATGCTATCGTCCTTCCCACCTATAGCAAAGCCTACTCCCGTGCTGCCAACCCTTTTGCATTGGCTAAGCATCATGTGCCTTGTCTATGGCTAAGCATCATGCTTGCGCCATTCACATGTCTAGTCCCGTGCTGACAAGACTAGACATGTGAATGGCGCAAGCATCACACTCTACCTCCTCAGTAACTACCACTTGTGCCTTAGCAAACTCTAGCTCATGAAGCGTGCTAAGGTACTTCGCCTTAAAATCGTTCCTCTCACAAGCAGCATGCTTGAGCAACGCATCCTGACTCATCAAGGTGTCGTTCAGAGACTCAAGCTAGAGAGAGAGAGGGATTCGATGGTGGGTGATACCTCGGGCATGTCGGAGTCGTAGTCGGGGCCATCCTTGTGCTTGCCGACCTTGCCTTCTTCAATCGCCATGGTGCAAAAGCCACCATGCTTGGCGTCGGCGTAGAAGCATAGGCCGTTTAACTTGTCCTCAACCTTTCCCTTCGACTCATCATCGCTTGAGGAAGCACCTCCGTCGAAGGAGGCATCGATGTCGCTAAGGGAGGCGAGGAAGGCTCGGTGCTTGACCTTCACCTTGTCGATCACCTTCTTCTAAGACCTTCGGATGTAGCCGCTCTTGGGCTTATGCTTGTCCTCGAAGTGGTGCTCGCACTTTTCCTTGCGCTTGGTGAAGTCGCCTGTAGCTTTCTTGGGGCAGTTTGTGATGAAGTGATCCTCATCACCGCAACGGTAGCACCCCTTGGCTGAGCCACCACATCGTCGGTTCAAAGGGTTGTTGTGAAACCGTGAGAACCTAGTGATGACTAGGGACAACTCATCATCTCCAAGAGCCTCCACTTGCTCCTCTGTCACAAAAATCAAAGACAGAGCGAACAAAGAGTGTGAAGGGTCAGAGGAGGAAGAAGACGTACCGCCAGGGCCAGAAACCAACACCATAGATGCTTTTGACGAGTTTTCAAGCTTGGCCCGGGTCTGGTAGTCAATCTCCGAGGACTTGAGCTTGCTGAATAGCTCGTCCATGGTCAGGGCATCATAGCCTGGTGACTCTTGAATGGCAGCCACCTTCATCTCCCATACCTTCCGATCAAGAGCATGCAAAAGCTTGATAGCCATCTCATGATCATCATAAGGCAAGTTGGCTCAATTAGCGCACATCTTGTTGATGATAGATTGGAAGCGAGTGAACATCCAGTCAACAAATTCGCCGGCCAACTGAGCAAAGTTCTCGTACTCTCTATGGTACGTGTCGAAGAGTTTAGACTTGATCTGAGGGTTTCCCTCATGATATCTCAAGAGTGTTTGCCAGATCTCCCGTGTCGTAGTGAGACTCGAAACCCGCTCAAACTCCGGAAGAGACAAACAAGAGAAGAGAATGCTACGGGCTCTTGCATTTGACGCATGCTGCGTAACTTGGGCATCGGTGATCCGAGCCTCAAGAACCACGTAGTTCTCATTCTCACAAATCTCCCAAAACTTCGTATCAAGCCCTTAGAGGTAAGTGGACATGCGCACCTTCCAAAAGGCAAAGTTGGTTCCATCGAAGTAAGGAGGTTTACCAGCACCTCGCTCCATGTCGCCTTCGTGGATCAAGAACCGTGTAAGGTGGATTGATCCTTAATCGGCTTTGATACCAATTGAAGGACTGGAAAAGGCGACCAGAGGGGGGGGGGTGAATGGGAGCCAAATAAAAATTCCTTTCGGAAGATCTTGACCCTTGTCCCAACCACGACCCAAAGCATGAACTAGACTCACGACCCACAAAAGGGTGGATGTTCTAGGAGATGTCCTAGGAACATAGCGGAGCTAGCCACAAAGCTAGAGAAACAAACCGCAACTCGAATGGAGAAAACAGCAACCAGCAGAG
This sequence comes from Microstegium vimineum, assembly GCA_022036555.1. Classification (NCBI taxonomy): domain Eukaryota; kingdom Viridiplantae; phylum Streptophyta; class Magnoliopsida; order Poales; family Poaceae; genus Microstegium; species Microstegium vimineum. The sequence goes on along the minus strand of CM039133.1, from coordinate 26,377,494 downwards.
AGCTCCAGACCAGTTTGTCAGGACCTCTGGACCATAGCACAAGGTTCGGAGCCTAGGTCCGACGCTTCTGCAGGTGACCGTTGGACCGGTCCGACGCTCACACAGAAACCACGCAGGGAGTACCCAAGCTCCAGACAACTGGTCCGACGCTCACCGTCGGACTTTGGGCAGTAGTCCGGTGCTTACTCCAGCCTCTGCGCAAAACAACACAGGGAGCTCCCTAGCTCCGAACTTTGGTCCGACGCTCACCGTCGGACTAACGCACCTGGTCCGATGCGTAGAGCAGCAACCACGCAGAGCCACCAGACAATAGGTCAATGGCCCGGAGCTCAAAACAGGGAGGTCTGGAGGGTGGTCCGACGCCCTTCGCTACTTGACAAGTATACTGGTCCAGACCACCGGACCACTTGCGAAGATCCGGAGCTAAGGGAAAGTCGTCCGACGCCTAGTCCGACACTCTCGATCAGAAACTCTAAAACCCACGAAAAACGGTTTTCACTCCGCTAAATCTTCCCAAAACCCAACCAAATGATCACCAACTGCAACCATACTTTGTAGGCATAACCCTAGTGCAGTTGGGGAGCTATCCCGAAGAAATCATCGCTCAATTTGGCTTAGAGCAAAGGGAGGATAAGAGATTTGGGGAAAAGCTCAAGAACGAAGAACTTCGCAAAGAAAACACCCGATCTACGCACTTGTGAGGTTTGAGGTGAATTCCTTCGGTGCAAAGATGCTCCTCATGAATACAAAAGACTTGGTTCAAATGGATTTGCAAGAGCTACTCCCTACAAAGAGAAATCATCTTGGGAACAACGAGGGAGCAAAAGCAAAATGCGAAGAACACAAGCAAAACGAGGACACTATCAAGAAATCAAAGCCACCATGGCTTACAGAGGTTACGACCTCCGATTCCTCGCAACAAACTCAAGTTCTTACAGAGGTTGGTGAAATCAACCTAGGGATCTCATGAACTAGAGAGAGGGTAGAGAGAGAGAGAGTTGGGGAAAATTATTAGGGTTCAAGAGATAGAATGAGGCATACCCCTTCACCCCCTACTTATCAGGCTTTGGCTATTTCCCAAAGACCCCCTAGATACATTGAGTGAACTACCTAGCCTAAGCATTGCAGTCCAAGCTGTGGAAAATATCTCCCAAATTTTGAATGGACGGCCCCGCTTCCTGCCAGGAGTTGTCGTCGCCTCGACGCAACCTCTAGGATTCCGCCACCTGCCATCCCCGCTTCCTCGGAAGCTCCACCTAGGTTTTGAGGCCCAAACCCAGGAAACCCGCCACCGGTAGCTTTGGGCTCAACTACCGAACCCCGAGTTTTGAGGCCCAAACTCGGAAACCGTCCTCGGATGGTTTTGAGGCCCAAACCATCAAACCCCTCGACTCGAGCCACCTTGTCCTCGCCCGGTCGGACTCCAAGTCCCATGAGCCTCTGCTCGATCCGCTCGTCCGCCGTCTTGACTCGGTCAACTTGGTCTACCTCCATGTCTTCTCGCACTCGCTGATGCCAAGTACTAGCCACCTCAGCTAGTCTGCCGGCGCCCATGGTCCCTCAGTCCGAGCCCCGCTTCCGCCCTTCACCTCTCTCAGTCCATCGACATGGCAAGCCTCTACTCGACCTTATCCACACCATTGACCACTGTCAGTAGGCATAGCACCTGCACACCACAAGCCGATAGATAGGCACACATTTGCTTTCACAAAGGGTTAGAATAAACCGTTCAAACTGAAACACTCAAGTGTTGGTCAATCACTCATCATCAAAGCTGAACATGCATGGGTACTTATCCACCATGTGTTTGCAGCAAAGCACATACTCTTTTGTGACATTTACAAGGATGTCTTCAACCGAGTGTGTAATGCCAAAGACACATTTGAGTTGTGGACCACTATTTGTTCTCTTCACGAAGGCACAAAGATTGAGCGTGAGGAACGCTATCACTTGGTCATGGCAAAGCTCAATTCTTTTACTATGCTTGGTAATGAAAATGCAAATGAGATGTACTCACGTCTTAACATTATTGTAGAAGAATTGAATGGGCTTGGCCTCAACCAAATGGCACCGGCCGATGTGGTGCGCAAGATTCTTTGTGTCTTGCCGATTGAGAAGTATGGCCACATCGTCACGGTTCTTCACCAAGGGGACCTCTCCACTGCTACACCAACACAAGTCTTAGGCAAGATCAATGCTCATGAGATGTACATGAAGATTGGTGATGGTGGCTCTTCATCTTCCTCAAAGAAGAAAGAAAAAGAGAAGGAGGAGAAGAAGGACTTGGCTCTCAAGGCATCCTCTTCGGAGAAGTGCAAGATGCAATTTGTGTATGAGAGTGCAAGTTATGAAGAAGATGATGACAACATCACCCTCATGGTGAAGAAGACCACCAAAATGTTGAAGAGGCTAAACAAGAATGGAGTCAAGTTTGACTCAAAGAAGAAGAAATTATTCACAAGCTCTCAAGGAAGCCCATCTCACAAATGAAGTGCTACAATTGTGGGATACTTGGTCATCTAGCTCATGCATGCACCAAAGAAAAGAAAGATAAGTTCAAGAACAAGAAGTTCAAGAACTACAAGAAGAAGGGTGCACAAGATGACTCAAGCGATGATGAGAAGAAACAAGACAAGCCTTACAAGAAGAAGAAGAACCTCGACTTACACAAGAAGAAGAAGGATGGCAAGGCTTGCATTGTTGGAGATTGGCTCACCGACATTGAAGATTCAAGTGAGCCCTCCGATAGTGAGAGTGAAGATGAGAAGGTGGCCGCCTTGGTGATTGGTTCTTCTACTCCACTGCCACCTCCTCCATCATCATCGGGCTCATCCTCTACACACCTATGCCTCATGGATAAAGGTGACAAGAAGGTACAAAATGAGGATGATGATAGTGGTGACTCTAGTGAGAGTGATAGTGATGTTTATGAAGACACACCATCCTATGATGATCTAATTAAAATTTGCAACAAATACTCTAGCATCATCATAAGGTACAAAAGTAAAAATGACAAACTCCAAAATGTCAAAGAAAACTTGCAGGCTAAGCTTGATTCCTTGTCTAGTGCTAATGATGATTTGAAGCTTGAGAATAACTCTCTCACATCTAGCACCAGGGAGCTCAAAGCCTCACTCAAGCAAATAAATGAGAAACATGATAAGCTTGAGAGGTCAACACAAGAGCTCCATACAAGGTATAACTTGCTAAAAGATGACTACAACCAAGTTAGAAATGAACATGGCACACTTGTGGTAGCTAATGAAATTCTTACAAATGATCTTGCTACACATGTTGCTATTAACCCGGTTGTTAAGTGTGATATAGCTACTTCTTGTGAGGACTTGCTTGATGAAGTTTCTAGTGAGAAAAATGCTAAGTGCAAGGACAAGAAGGTAGTTGAGGCCGAAAAGTATGATGACTACATGAAGATGAGAGTGGAGAACTCAAAGCTCAAGGAAGAGCTCATCAACCTCATGGCTAACAAGCCACTCATCATCAAGCCGACCAAGGAAGTTGCCAAGGATGCTATCACCTTGATCAACACACTTAAGGAAGAAAATGCAAAGCTCAAGGTTGAGAAGATCAAGCTTGCAAGTGGAATGGAGAAGTTCACCAAGGGCCACAACCTCCAAAGTGTGCTCTTGATAAACACTATCATGAAGACCGACAAGACCGGTATTGGGTTCAAGGAGAACCAACTCATGAAGGCCAAGGCAAAGATTGAAGCTAAGAACTACTACAAGAACAAGGCCAAGAGCATCAACTATGACAAGCCAAAGCCCAAGCCTAATAAGTGCTTTGGATGTGGACAGGTTGGTCACTTTGAGTTTCAATGCAAGACTCCACCCCCAAGACCTTGCCCAAGCACACAAGGCCCTTTGCTCATGATGCACACTTCATCATCAACAAGGACTCGAAGGGTAGACCCCTAGTTGTGTTTCTCGGTCCTAAGATGAAGAACAAGCCCAAAGTGCTATGGGTTGCAAAGGAATTGGTGGACAAGGCTATGGGACCTCGCCAAGTGTGGGTTCCCAAACAACAAGCTTAACTCCAAGTTTCTTGTGTGTAGGTGAACTACAAGACTGGTGGAAGTCAATGGGTGATTGATAGTGGTTGCACTCAACATATGACCGGTGACTCCCGGATGTTCACCACACTTCATGAAGATTGTGAAGGGCAAGACAAGATTACCTTTGGGGACAATTCAAAAGGCAAAGCACAAGGACTTGGCAAAGTGGCAATCTCCAATGATCAATCAATATCCAATGTCTTGCTAGTGCAATCTCTAAGCTTCAACTTGCTATCGGTTGGTCAACTTTGTGATCTCGGGTTCCAATGTCTCTTCACTCCCAATGAGGTAGTTGTGACCAAGATTGAAGATTCATCATTGATACTCAAGGGGTTTCGACACAACAATCTCCATCTAGTGGACTTCACCTCAAATGAAGCTAGTTTGCAAACATGTCTATTCTCCAAGAGCTCTTTGGGTTGGCTATGGCATAGAAGATTAGCACATGTGGGAATGTCAACCTTGAAGAAACTTGTCACGAAGGAGATGGTTAGATGTGTGAAGTATGTGGTGTTTGAGAAGGACAAATTGTGTAGTGCATGTCTCTTTTTCTTGGTGGTAGTTCATGACTACTCTAGGTACACTTGGGTGTTCTTTCTTCAAGACAAGGGAGAGACACAAGGCATCTTCAAGAAGTTTGCAACTAGAGCACAAAATGAGTTTGATGTGAAGATCAAGAAGATAAGAAGTGATAATGGCACCGAGTTTGTGAACACCAAGATTGAAGACTATTGTGATGAAGTTGGGATCAAGCATGAAGTGTCTGCCACATATACCCCACAACAAAATGGTGTAGTTGAGAGGAAGAACCGGACATTGATCACACTTGCAAGATCCATGCTTGATGAGTACAACACCCCCGAGAAGTTTTGGGCCGAAGCAATCAACACTGCATGCTATGCAGCCAACCGACTCTTTGTCCAAAGGCTTCTCAAGAAGACCCCCTATGAGCTCGTGAATGGGAAGAAACCAGATATATCCTTCTTCCAAGTGTTTCGATGCAAAGTGTACATCTACAAGAAGCGTCAACACTTGGGCAAGTTCCAAAGGCGATGTGACATTGGTTTCTTACTTGGCTATTCTCTTAAATCCAAGGAATATCGAGTATTTAACAAAGCCTCCGGCCTAGTTGAAGAAACATATGACTTGGAGTTTGATGAAACTAATGGCTCTCAAGAAGAGCATGAGAATCTTGACGATGTAGGTGATGAACCCTTGAGGGAAGCCATGAAGAATATGCCCGTTGGTGCCATCAACCCACTAGAGGTGGAAGAAGTAGAAGATGATGCAAATCAAGTACCTTCTCCACCACACATGCCTCAAGTTGATGAAGAACAAGTGAGGGAAGCACAAGAAGATTATTTCATCCCTCAAGATCAAGCCGAGGCTCAAGCTAGTGATGTTGGTGCACCGCAACCTCCTCCCCAAGTGATTGATAGAAGATCTACACCTATGCTTCAAGCTCATCCGCAAGACCTCATCATAGGGAGTCCATCAAGGGGGGTAACAACTCGATCTAGACTTGCTTCGTATGTTGAGCATCACTCTTTTGTTTCTTTTGTTGAGCCTTCTAGTGTGGAGGATGCACTTGCGGATCCAGATTTGGTGAATGTCATGCATGAAGAGTTGAACAACTTCACCCGGGACGAAGTGTGGACACTAGTAGAAAATCCCAAATGAGCAAGAATCATTGGCACCAAGTGGGTGTTTAGGAACAAGCAAGATGATCAAGGTGTGGTTGTGAGGAACAAGGCAAGATTGGTGGCAAAGGGGTTCTCCCAAGTTGAAGGCTTGGATTTTGGGGAGACCTTTGCACCGGTTGCAAGACTAGAAGCCATTCGTATCCTTTTGGCATATGCTTCACATCACAAAATGAAACTTTTTCAAATGGATGTGAAGTGTGCCTTTCTAAATGGTTTCATTAATAAACTTGTCTTTGTCTCACAACCTCCCGAGTTTGAAGACCCAAATTTTCCTAATCATGTGTATAGGTTGTCCAAGGCACTCTATGGATTGAAGCAAGCTCCAAGACCTTGGTATGAGAGGCTAAGGGACTTCTTACTCAAGAAGGGCTTCAAGATTGGGATAGTGGATACCACACTCTTCACCAAGGTGCTAGATGGAGAGATCTTTGTTTGCCAAGTATATGTCGATGACATTATATTTGGGTCAACAAACCAATATCATAGCAAGGAATTTGGTGCATTGATATCCAAGGAGTTCAAGATGTCGATGATTGGCGAGCTTACCTTCTTCCTTGGCTTCCAAGCGAAGCAATTGAGGGAGGGCACCTTCATATCTCAAGAGAAGTACACTAATGATGCGCTCAAGAAATTCAAGATGGAGGATTGCAAGGCAATCAAGACCCCAATGCCTACTAATGGGCATCTCGACCTTGATGAGGGAGTTAACCCGATCGACCAAACTCTTTATCGCTTTGATTATCGGTAGTTTACTTTACCTCACTGCTTCTAGGCCGGATATGATGTTTAGTGTTTGTATGTGTGCAAGGTTCCAAGCTAATCCTAAGGAGTCGCACTTAAGTGCGGTAAAAAGAATCCTAAGGTACATAAGGCACACCCCTAGCATTGGCCTTTGGTATCCCAAAAGAGCTCCCTTCCTACTTTGTGGCTATTCTGATTTGGATTATGCCGGGTGTAAGGTTGATAGGAAGAGTACCTCCGGCGGTTGCCATTTGCTAGGAAGATCACTTGTTTCTTGGTCCTCTAAGAAGCAAAATAGTGTGGCATTGTCTACCGCCGAGGCGGAATACATAGCCATGGGAGAAAGTTGTGCGCAAATCTTATACATGACACAAACTCTTCTAGATTACGATGTTACTCTAAAAAATGTTCCACTCTTGTGTGATAATGAAAGTGCTGTAAATGAAAGGATCAAGATGCCCAAGAGGGGGGGGGGTGAATTGGGCTTGTTTTAAATTTCTAAAGCAAATATAAAAACCTATCAAATGCCAATCACCCCCTAGTGCCTACCGTCCGTGTGTCCTAACTAGAAAGCGGTAGCAGTTCATAGGAATTAAAAACAACCTAAGCAATTCTAGTAGGAAATGTAAAAACAAGACGGAAATGTAAAGAGCTAGGGAAAAGAAAATCTCATGGACGCAGCGATTTTTTCCCGAGGTATCGAGGTGTCGACACACCCCCCTAGTCCTCGTTGGAGCACCTCGCAAGGTATCACTCCCCCTCTACCTGCGCAAGGGTAGAGTGCTCTCTACGGGCTGATTCTTCGCCACTCTGGCTCGGTGAATCGCCCACAACCGATCACAAGAGCTTGGAGAAGAGCCGCCAACAATCTCCTGGCGGTCACTTCCTCCAAACACCACCAAACCGTCTAGGTGCTGTCGAACACCAAGAGTAACAAGCACAAGACCTTCACTTGACCCACTCAAGGCTAGGAAGGTGGATGGATGCACACAAGTCACTCCTAATCACTCTAGGAGGGAAGAACAAGATGAACTCTCTCTAATCTCTCCCTCACTAGCCTCTTGGCTCTCCAAAAGATTTCTCAAGGTGTCACCAGCTGAAACAATGGCCAAGAATTACTCTAAGGACCAAGGGGGCAACTATAAATAGTCCCCACCTCCAAAACTAGCCGTTTTTCACTTTTTCTTCTCTCAGCGTAGCCACCGGACTAGTCCGGAGCTCACACCACCGGACCATGCACACTGGTCCGGAGCTCACTCTCGTTTCAAACTCAGGCACCGTCAGACTACTCTGCTTGGTCCGATGCTCTGGTCCGACGCTCTGGTCCGGAGCCTTGGTGCTCTTTGAGTGAAAACCTTTCTCTCTTTTACACACCACCGGACCACTCTCCTTGGTCCGGTGCCCTGGTCCGACGCTCTGGTCCGGAGCCAGGGAGCTCTCTGCATAAACCCAAACCCCTGTCATGAGGCGTCGGACTAGCCGTCGGACGAACCGTCAGACTAGTTCGGAGCCTTCTGTCTCTCTGAACCAAGCCACCGGACCACTCTCCTATGGTCCGGTGCTTACCAGACAGGTGGTCCGGAGCTCCTCGAGCTGGAAAACTGCCTAAGTCAGGGACCACCGGACCACTCTCCTTGGTCCGACGCCCACTTAGCAGAGTGGTCCAGAGCCTCTTTCTCCCTCTTTTTCAACCGTTTTTGCTGAGGTTTCTTAAGGGATTTTGCTCCTACCATTTCTAGGGTTTGTCAAGGGCTGAAAGCAAGGTCTCTAGGACTAGTTGTGACAAGTGTGCATATACCCACTTTCCTAAACTCTCCTAGGTCAAGCTACTAACCTCATACCCCCTTTATAGTACGGTCAAAGGAAAAACAAAAGCCCTAGCTATACTTAGTGCCCTTCTCAACCTTATGGCACTAAGAACTAGCCTAGTCTTCGTCGTGTATCTCCATCCTTTGCAACCGAAACGATTTCCATCTTGGGGGCATGAATATCCATTAAGCCCATTCAAAATGCATCACTCATGACCTAACATAAATGACTTTGTCTCTGCAAAACACACGTTAGTCGTAGTGATCTAGTATTGTCGTTAATCGCCTAAACACAAGGGTCCATGATTCTACAATCTCCCCCTTTTAGGTGATTGACGACAATACAAGCTCGAGTAGAGAATAATGAGTGAATTTTGATAAGAGAAAACATGACTTGACATGAGATAGGCATGGGTTAGTTATAAGAAAGACAAGTACATGCCTAACCATTCAAGCCATGACAAGCACAATAGATAAGAAATGAGCATAGTACTTGATTTCAAAAAGGATATGCTATAGCCAAAAGATCAGAGATTAGCGTGGAAGCAATATAGCATAACCAAGTGACATGATATAAAAAGAAGAATGTCCATACATGTCACACAACCATCAAGTCTCAACCATCACACATATCATACAATGCATTAAGACGGTAAACGAGATGCATGATGCAATAGAGTTTATACACATCAAGAGAACGAGTCCAACTAGCTGCCCCTAAAGCTAGCCCATCTACTCGACTCTCCCTCTCCCCCTTTGGCGTCGAAACACTGAAACTAAGCGTCTGGAGGTGGAGTGGAAGCAGCCGTGGACCGGTCAAGCACCCTGAAAGCTGCCAGATAAGTCTCATCATCTGAATCCTCCCCCTGAGTGTCGGTAGCTGGTAGTGAAGCGGCCTGGGGGTCGGAAGCTGACAGGTCTACTACGGTCGAAGACTTGGGAGCAGTAGCTGGAGAAGCAGTAGGAGCGGTAACCGGTGCTAGTGCCTCTGCGGGAGCCTCAGGAGCTGCGGTGTCCGGTTGTGCCTCATGCACTGAATCGACTGGAGTCTGATGAGCCGGAGACTGCACAGGCTGTACTGGAGTAGAGGTGACAACTGTAGCATCGGTAGCAACTGTAGCTGTAGGAGGAGTAGACACGGCTAGAGCCCGACTGTCGTGTGTAGCCTCTGAGGAAGCGACTGAGGAACGGTGCTGATCGGCTGTCGGTGCTACAAGCTCGGCCTCAACCTCTGCTGCTATCTGAGGACCAGTGGGGGACAGCTGACCGGTAATGTCACTGAAAGATGCTGACAAATCTCTAGCAGTAGCACCCATCGTAGCGGAAAGTGGAGTGAAACCTGTAGTGAGAGGGGTGAACTGCTGAGTGGGTCCAAAGGTGTCCAACCACTGAGTCACCTGAGTCGCCGGTGACTGGAACGGGGTGGTCAATCCTGCACCCGGAAGTCCACTGGACTGTATGGCTGGGGTGGGAGTGACTGACTGACTGGCGGAACTCGTAGGGGCCACTGAGGGACCAACTGAGGGTCCAACTGAGAACTGTGGCCCTCCAAGATGCCCAATTGACTATGAGGGTTGAGACGTGCTCATCATCTGTATCTGTGGAGCTGCAGGGAAGTCTAGAGGAGGAGCGCCAGTCCACTTCATCATGTGGGCCATAAAGGCCATGTTCTGCTGCTTCAGCTGCTGGGACTGTAACTGAAGGCGCTGAGACTCTAGCTGCATAGCGAGCATCTGTCGCGGCATCTCGAAGTGACGCTCCTCTGACTGTCGCTGCATCTCGTCCTATCGCTGCTGGACCTATGTGACTACAGTGACGAGAGAACTCTGCTTCTTATTCATTCTGTCAAGGAGCTTGAGAATCATCGTCTCGGTGGCAGAGGCAGAGCCGCCAGCCTCAGTGTCGTGAGCCCGTGGGGGCATCTGTGGAACCGGCTAGAAATCGGTGTCTGAGCTGTCGGAAGTATCCTCAGGAGTCACATCAGCTCCAGTATCTAGACCATGGAGCTCCTGCTGCTCAACACCACGAATCGCCTCATCCTGAGCATCAACCTCTGCTCTGTCAGCTGGTGTTGTCCTCTCTCTGACAAGACGGAGGACCCGGTTTCCAAACCGGCTATCAAACGACCCCAGGACTCTGTAATCTGGGAAAGTAGTCGGTGACTGATCCAGTAGAGCGCGGAGTCCAGGGTGTGCTCCCTCAAGCTCAATAGCAATAATCGATGAAATCCAGTGAGCATAGGGAAACTGTCGTTGGGCCCTCATGCCATCTGCTATCACATCCTCTATCTCTGACACAAGGAAGTCTGCAACATCGAATGGTGTCTGAGATACCAGGGCCTGAAGGAGAAGCTGCTGCATGTTGGTCAGACCTTCTTTGTAACCCGTGCGAGGTAGCAGAGTACGACGGAGCACCTCGTTCAACCTGTGAACTGTAGGACTGAGCTCTGCTGGGCTACGCCTGGAGCCCTCTGAGAAGGGTGGCTTGAACAGAGGAGCCACCTCCTGTACTGACAAAGTACGGCCTCCTCGAGCTCTGTGAGGCACTGAGGCTCCTCGGTAGCACTCGTAGTGTAAGTCAAGCTCACCACCCTGCTGATGGAAGCGAAAGATCTCTCTGAGTCTGGTAAAGTAAAAGCCTGTACCTCTCGCCTCTAAAGGTGTACCGCACAAAGTTGTGCTCTGGATCCACCCAAACTGAAGCATAGAACTCTCTGACCCATCTTTCTATATAGTTACCAGAACGCCCGAGTAAATCGGCGAGTCCCGGTTGGTAAGTCAAGAACGGGCGGATCTCCTCACCAGCTAGCTCAACGATGCTCTCTAAGGAGTAAACCCTGTGTGGTCGTATCTGAATGCTGGTCAACTGAGCTGCTTGGTAGAAATCCTCCATGAGAGGTGTATGCCAACCTGGTGAGGCTCTGGGGTCTCTCTGATCCGGACACCACTTCTCTAGAGCAACAAATCTGAGTTTCTTCACTTGCTTTGCCGTAAGATTCCTCAGATCGAGGTGAACTAAGGCTGCCGCTGCTGTGGGAGCCGCTGACTGAACTGACTGAGCTGACTGGGAGCGGGTGGAGCACCCCCAGGAACTAGGTGCCAACGGTGTACCCAGGGCCTCTGTGACAAGCTCTGGCTCCTGTGGAGTGTCCTCAGTGTGTGACCCAGCTGGAGGAGACGAGGGAAGATCCCGCGGAGGGGTGCCGAGTCTCACGGTACCTCGGCGACCGCCTCGCTTTGCGCGGTCCGCTGCATCAACCACTGCCTCGGCTTTCTCAGCCTCTGTGAGCTTGCGCTTCTTCTTCTTGGCTTTCTCAACAACGGGCTTCTTGCCCTTATCACTGGAAGGACGTGGTGGTGGAGGAGCATCATCACCAGACCCAGCTGCACGAGCACGAGTACTGCGAGTCATACTGAAATAATCACAGAACCACTGCCCACTGACAACTGTCAAACACAAGTGCCACTGCCAACTGTCATAACCACTGATCAAAGTAAGAACCACTGCCCGCTGGAAGGATCAACTGTCAACAAACAGAGCACAACTAACAGAGGGGCCTCCAAGCCACTGGACTGAACCTCTGAGGCTTTGCCTCAATCCTTACTCGCGAGCTTTGCCTCGAGTTCAACTGCCACTGACTGCTGCTGGATAGAATAGACAGGGTATACATAAGCATATATAACATCTAGAGATAAGAAACCGTATAGAAGCAAGCATTTAGATAAGTGATAGAATGAAATCTGACATGATACCTGAGGTAAGAAAGCGTAGCTATTCAGAGCAATCTCAAGTACCAAAGCACTCTCTGAACGGGATATACCAGCTGCGAATTACAATTGGCAATAAGATTTTAGTGAATTGGATTGAATATGGATTTGTTGACACAAAAAGCGTCAAATCTGTGAACACCTCGGGCTATTACCCAAAGCTCGATGTCGAGGGCGTGCCAGTCGATTTGACCAATCAATCGACAAGGATGATAACTATGACAAACTGAGCGAGACGACAGCGATGCGCCCCGACGTCAAGGCTCAGATTGATCACGGATAACTAGAGCAGAGCTAGACGAGGCAAACAGCGATGCGCCCGGATTGCCAAAGCCTAGAGGTACTCCCACGTGGAACTAGCAAGGATTTTGACGGAGATCAAGGTGATGTAGCCCGTCGAAAGCTTGAAGAACTCGTTGATAACTATAACTAATACATAAGAAGGTAAATTACGATAAAAGTAAGATAAAATGTAGAATTGATTTATTTTGAATTGGATTGATATCTTTATTCCATAGCCCTCGGGCTCATATTTATACTCCCACATGGAGAGTTGTACAATGACACGACACATATTTTTCCTAAAACAAACTCCTACTTTAAAGGAAACTGATTCGCGCAGGAGCCGGATAGCAATATTATATTTTCCTAAACAAACACACCTATTTTAAAGGAAAATAAACGACTCATGCAAGAGTCGGACTCAAACTACCATAATAGTACTCGTATAAAACATCAGTTTCCTTATTCTTCTTTTCGATGAAAACTTTCCATCGGCAGATCCCTTTAATCCACACTTTCCTTCTTTCGACCACCGGCAACCTTCTGCTACCGCCAAGCATTAAGTTACACCCATCAGCATTGGCAACACTTTCCCGATCGGCAATCGGCAGCATCTTCTTCATCGGTAATCGGCAACGAGCCCTCATCGGCAATCGGCAGCCAACCTTCATCGGTAATCGGCAACTAGCTTTCATCGGCAATGATTCTTCATCGGCAACCACCCATCAACCTCTGTCGGCAAAGATTATCCAGCCTTCATCGGTAACATACTTGACCTTCTGTAGCACTCTCCCATCGGCCATATCAGCTCATACTTTACCGACGCCGATGGAGAATAGTCACCAGCCAATCAAGCTTCGATCCATTTGACACGTGTCGAAAAACGGTGTCAACACATGCCCCCCAGTTTCGGAGCGTATAACTTTACGTGCCGAAACTCTCTCCACTGTAGCCGTTGCTGTAGCCGTTATCCCCGAGATAGGCGTACGGTTTCCTCGATCCCCGCATGTGGAACTGCAATTAAATAATAAAATCCCTCGATTGTAGCACGAACAGTTACTTACCACCTCGATTACCGCGCGTATCCACCGCGGGCCTCCCTACATTCTTGCACAGTGTGGAACAGAACCCAAAATGCCCCTGAACAGGCTTATAAAAATTACTGGGGTCCACACCATCCTTTTTACCCGAGCCCATTTTCACTTTCACCTTCCTGCCTTCGTCTTCAACCTCCGGCTGCCCTGAAGAAGACAAGCTCGAGCAACAGTACCCTTCGCAATCTAAGGACAAACCAAGCACCCCTCCGGCTCCAAATGGCGATCCAAGTTGACATCCCGAAGGTAAGATCCATTCCTCATCTAATCCAACCTCTCTTTTTTGCGCAAAAAAACCTGATTTCACCTCTGTTCTTCCTTCTGATTCGCCTTTTTTCTTGAACCCTAGGAGTTGTACAACAAAGTCATCATCCCTCTTGCCGGTTCCAATCTTAGCTGCCTAGGCCCAATGGGCAATCCAGACCCCACTTCCATCATCAACGCAGAAACCAATAGGATACCATTTAGATCTGAAAGCTTTGGTCTGGGATTGTGGAAGGATACATTCCGTTCATGGCCCAAGCACACCAAAGGATGGAAAAACTAGTATCTGAGGTTGGCAAGGTCACAGCAGGTGTACTGGCAGGAGCGTAGCTTAGATCAATGCATTAGGCTCTCAATTGCCGATGCAGAGAAGAATGAGAACTTAATGATAGCAGCTTCATACTTCTGGTCCGATAGCATGAATGCCTTCCTCTTCAGGCATGGACCAACTACTCCTACCCTTGCCAATGTCTACATGTTGACCGGCTTGGACATCACTTCTGCCGATACGCTTAGCCTCTTCAAAAGAAAAGCTGAGCACAAGGTGAACACCCGCAGTATCGGCGGCTGGACAGGCTACATTCAGGAGCATCAGAAAACTGGATCGGTAAGCCAACGGGAGCATGCTATCTTCTTAAACATGTGGTTAGAAAAATTTGTCTTCTGTGGCAAAACTATCGGCCCGACCACCATGCACCTTCCTGCGGCCGAACTACTTGCCAATGGCACAAGGCTCCCCTTAGGCAAGTACCTCCTCGGGTCAGTTTACCGATTGCTGCACCAAGTATCCAACAAACTGCTGCTAGGAGAGCCCATCGGCAATCTCGGAGGCCCCTGGTGGTTCATCAATCTATGGTTGAACGCACATATGCACAAGGCCCTCGAGTTTGATCTGTTTGCCCAGCAATTCCCGAGGGACATATCAGAAGATTACCGATGTGATGATGATGAATCGGCAACTCGAGCTCCGCTCAACTTTGGAGAAGCCATCATAATGCTGCCGGGCACCGATGCCGATGTAGAGCACTTCGGTTACTTTTTCCAGAGGTTCTACAACGGACTTCACTCCTCAGAACGGACTTGGTGGCCGTATCTTGATGAACAGAACCATTTTCCACTGCTGTTCCACTTGACCGATATGAGCTTGCCTGAAAACCAAGCAATTATGAGGGCTAGCATCACTCCCCAAGCTCTCCCAGTAAACATCTTTGGATCTGGGAAGAATGCTCCGTCATCGTACGAGTTTTACTATCCATCGGCAGCGGCGAGACAACTGGCATTTGGCCAACTGCCGATCAAGCTGTGCTATTCCAATGTAGTAAAACCCAGACAGACAATCTCCAGCAATCTGGATTGGAACAAAGTCATCAGCCTCCCTGCCGATGCCGATTTGTCAGACCTCGACTTGTCTTCCTGGACGCCAACCTCCTTCATCACCAACGAATTCAAGTCTTGGTGGCAAGAATGGAAGTGCCAGCTACTCGCCAAGTCTTCACATTATTATCGGCACTTAATCGACGCCGATTACGTCATCCCTGACGATGCAGTAAGTCTTCCTTCCGATGTACTTTTATGATTTTATTTCACTTGTCATCGGTACCAACACCTAACTCTTATGCCCCTTCGCACCTTTGCATTTGACAGGCCGATGATCCAGTCCCCACAACGAGCAACAGCGGTAGACCCTTCAAACTCCGGATGATGGGTCCAATATCGATCATCGGCAACAAAGCCCCATCACTGGCTGCCTTTACGCCCCAACAGGTACCTTTGTCAATGCCTACAACAGCTCAGGCTACATCGGCTGCCGTTGTTGCCTTCACGCAAACTTATGCAGTAAACTCTTTACTTGTACCGATCATACATTGTTCCATCGGCAACGTTTACCTTGCATAACTCGCTTTTCATTTTCAGGCATTATGGTCATCGGCATCTGCTCACAGAATACAACTAACTTCTGACCCTATTGCCGATGCCCCCCAGTCTTCATCCAAGCGGATTGGCTCTCCTACTGCTGCGCCGACAAAGAAAAGGCGCTTGAGGCTGGCTTCCCCTCCGCCATCGGCTCCAACTGCACCATCAGCTGCCGATGCGCTGCCAGCAGAGCTTCCAGCTCCAGTCGCGCCACCTGCCGACGGTCATCGGTAGGAGCTCCATCGACCTCCGTACCTGAACAGCCGATGGATGACGCCCTCGTCCAGGAGATCGAAACGGCATCAGCATCGGCACCGGCTGTGGTGACTGAAGAAACAACTCCCGCCGTAGCAGCGGAGGTAGCATTGGCGTCGGCATTGCCAACAAGATTATCTGGCGAAGGAACCACTCAAGCTCCCGTAGCAGCAACGACGTCGGCATCGGCACCGTCGATCCAGGTCCCCGATGACATAGTGCCACCCCAAAAAACCGCCACTACATCGGAGGCGATACCAGCAACAACCATGCCAAGACTAGAAGCGTCAGCTGCCTCCCCAACACAGGCTCAGTCATCGGCGCCTGCTGCCGATGTTCAAGATGAAGTTGGACCGTCTGGCATGCCAAGCCCTAGGCAGGAGATCCGCTTCAAGACGGTAAGTAGATTACCTTAAAGCTCACAGTATAGTTTTACAATCAGCATACTTTAACCTCTGTTTTCAGGCCCAAGACTCTCCGGACAGCCTCTTCTCCTACAGTCTAAACCTTCAGACCGGAGATGAGCGCCAAGGTCTCCTCCAAACAGACAGTCTATTCTCCTTCGCCGTCGACGTCCCCGATGACGATGAAGAGGAGAGTTCTCGCCCGGCTCTATCGGCAGAAATCAAGTCCAAGCTTGAGGAGTTGCTCTCCCTACTACTGCAAGATACTTCCCAACTTGTCCAGGACTCATCGGCAGCAAGGATTATATTCAAAGATATCCAGAGCCATCTTTCCGCCGATGCAGCAGAAACCATCCTCCAAGCAGCTTCCATTGACGTCAAACAAATTCAGTACCAGCGGCTTACTCGTCGCATTGCCGATAGAGCGGCCCAAGCCAAGAGCGAGGAAGAGAAGTTCAGATTTAAAGGCCTTGCCGATGAGAAGCACAGAAGCATCGGTCAAGCCAAAACTTCCATCGGTAACCTCGACCAGGAAATCTCTCGGCTATCGGCGAAGAAAGAGGAACTGCTGGCAGAACTGCAACAGATTGAAGAGGGTCTGACAGCTGCCAATCAACAGAAGACCCAACTGTCTGACTCCATCGGAGCTTTGCAGCAAGAAAGGGATCAATATGCTCGGCAAGCTATCTCATGGAAGAAGAAGATCAAGCCGGTTGAGGGCTCTGCCGATGCTGACGCTCAGGAGTTAGATGAAATAGACCAAGTTCGCCTGCGCGCAATAAATGTTATTCATTCCTTATTTTGATGTCTGTAGTATCGGTAGGAATGTAACCTGATACTTAATTTTGTTTTGTAATATAACGCCAGTTTGCTTTTACCGATGTTTTTATAAGTTCACTTTTCATCGGCATTTGACTAAGCATCATGCGTCTACCCATACGCTAGGGTAATATCTCTTCAAGTATTTGCCGTTGATCGTCCTAGAAAACATCATCCCCTCGAGGGTTTCCAAAATGTACGCATTACCAGGAGCAAACTGTTTTATCCGATAAGGACCTTCCCAATTAGGGGACCACTTTCCAAACTTAGAGCTCTTAGTCCCAATCGGTAAAATCAACTTCCAAACCAAATCACCATCGGCAAATTCTTTTACCTTTACTTTCTTATCATACCATCGGGCAACCCTCTTCTTGTTCTCTTCAATATTAATTAACGCTCTCAACCGATGACCTGCCAAATCTTCTAACTCATCTTTCATCAGAGTAACGTAATCATCGGTCGTCAACTGATCTTGAAAAGATAATCGCCTAGAACCAGTTTTAATTTCCCAAGGTAGGACAGCATCGTGTCCATAAACCAACTGATACGGCGAGACCTTGGTTGCACCATGACAAGCCATCCGATATGACCATAAAGCTTCGTTCAACACCACGTGCCACCTTCTAGGGTTTTCTTCAATCTTGCGCTTTATAAGCTTAATGACTCCTTTATTAGTCGCTTCGGCTTGACCGTTAGCTTGAGCGTAATAAGGAGAAGAATTCAACACCTTGAAATCCATGCTAGCAGCAAAGTCATCAAACTCTCCCGATGTGAACATGGTCCCTTGATCGGTGGTAATGGTCTGAGGAATACCAAATCGGTAAACAATATGCTCCTTAACGAAATCCACCATGTTTGCCGATGTCACCTTTTTCAGCGGAATTGTCTCAACCCATTTAGTGAAGTAGTCGGTAGCAACAAGTATGAACTTGTGCCCCTTGCTCGACAGCGGATAAATCTGGCCGATGAGATCAATAGCCCATCCTCTGAACGGCCAAGGTTTAATTATAGGATTCATTGCCGATGCAGGCGCCCTTTGCACATTACCAAACTTCTGACAATCTTGGCACCCTTCGAAATAATTGAAACAATCTTCCAGGATTGTCGGCCAATAATATCCATTCCGCCTAATCACCCACTTCATCTTGAATGCCGATTGATGCGCTCCACATACACCTTCATGGATCTCACCCATCAACTCCCTTGATTCCTCTTTGCCAAGACATCTGAGCAAAACTCCGTCAATTGTCCGATAATACAACTCATTATCAAGGAGCACATACTTAGTGGCTTGGAACCTTAGGCACCTTTCAACTTTTCTGGATGGATCCCTCAAGTAATCGGCAATCCCCTTTCTCTAGTCATCGGCATCTGTTACCGATGTCGTGACTTCCTGAATCGGCTGATATCCTGAGGCATTCTGTGCCAGCCGATTAGCCTCTTCATTATGCAACCTTGGAATGTGCTCAAGGCGGTACTCTTTGAACTCCTTTAACAACCGCAGACACCGCTCATGGGCTGCAATTAACACTTCACTTCGGCACTCATATGTCCCGATCAGCTGATTAATCACCAACATGGAATCACTGAAGATTTCAACGACATCGGCATGCACCTCCCTGAGCAGTTCTAACCCTTTAAGCAAAGCCTGGTACTCAGCCTGATTGTTCGTTGAAGTAGCAACAATCGGCAAAGAAATCTCATACCTCTGTCCTCGGGGTGAAATTAACAGAATACCGATACCAGCTCCATCCTTGCACGTAGACCCATCAAAGAACAGAGCCCAAGGGGCAATTTCGACAAAGCCCACCCCATCGGCATGCACCTCCCTGAGCAGTTCTAACCCTTTAAGCAAAGCCTGGTACTTAGCCTGATTGTTCGTTGAAGTAGCAACAATCGGCAAAGAAAACTCATACCTCTGTCCTCGGGGTGAAATTAATAGAATACCGATACCTGCTCCATCCTTGCACGTAGACCCATCAAAGAACAGAGCCCAAGGGGCAATTTCGACAAAGCCCACCCTATTGCAGTGCTGAGTGACAAAGTCGGCCATCACCTGACCCTTAACAGCCTTTGCCGATTCATACCTTAGGTCAAATTCAAATAATGCCAGAATCCATTTACCGATTCGTCCACTCAAAATCGGCATTGACAACATGTACTTGACCACATCATCTTTGCAGACAACAGTACATTCGGCCGACAGTAAGTAGTGTCTTAATTTAGTACAAGAGAAGTATAAACATAAGCACAATCTCTCTGTGGCCGAATACCTGGTTTCAGCATCCACCAACCTTCTGCTTAGGTAATATATTACACGCTCCTTCCCTTCAAACTCTTGAATTAAGGCTGACCTGATAACACCGTCATCGGTAGACAAATATAACCTGAAAGGCTTCCCGTGCTGAGGTGGAACTAAGACTGGGGGATTTACCAAGTACTTTTTAATCTCTTCTAGGGCTGACTGCTGCTCCTCTCTCCATATAAATTCCTGATCGGCCTTCAACTTTAACAGAGGACTAAAAGATTTAATCTTACCAGACAGATTGGATATAAATCTTCTAATGAAATTAATCTTGCCGATCAGAGACTGCAGCTCAGTCTTGTTTTTGGGAGCAACTACCCTGTTAATTGCATCAATAGATTTTCTGCCAATTTCGATGCCTTTCTGATGTATCATGAAGCCCAGAAACTGCCCTGCCGATACGCCAAACGCACACTTGTTAGGATTCATCTTCAGCCCATGCTCCCTCGTGCACTCCAATATTTTCCGCAAATCGGCAAGATGCTTCTTGAAGTCTCCAGACTTAACCACCACATCATCAATGTAGATCTCAACAATTGTGCCGATGTATTTATGAAAGATAAAATTCATCGCCCTCTGATAAGTAGCACCGGCATTCAAGCCAAAAGTCATGACTACCCACTCAAACAAGCCGACGTGACCTGGACATCGGAAAGCAGTCTTGGGTATGTCTTCTTCAGCCATGAATATCTGATTATACCTAGCATTACCATCCATAAAACTAATAATTTGGTGCCCAGCAGCAGCATCGATCAGCAGATCGGCAACGGGCATCGAGTAACCATCCATCGGCGTAGCCTTGTTCAGGTTCCTGAAATCAATACAAACACGAAGTTTTCCATTCTTTTTATACACAGGAACCACATTAGAAATCCAATCGGCATATCGGCATTGCCGAATGAATCCAGCCTCGATTAACTTGGTAATCTCACCCTTAATATTGGGTAAGATGGTAGGATTGCATCGGCGCGCCGGCTGCCGATGTGGCTGAAAACCAGACTTGATGGGTAACCGATGTTCAACTATCGATCGGTCTAAACCAGGCATCTCTATATAGTCCCAAGCGAAACAATCTTTATTTTCTTTTAATAAATCAATTAACTGCTGCTTACATTGGGAATCTAACTTAGCACTAATAAAAGTAGGCCTAGGTTTACTACCATCGCCGATGTCGACCTCGAGCAAGTCATCGGCAGACGTGAAGCCCTGCCCCAGTTTTCCGTCATCGGCGAACTGATCCATTAAGACTCCTCCTCAGGACCAACTGCTTGGATCGGTTTGATGCGGTAATCAGCAACTTTGAGGAACTCTTTGTCCCAGGCTTCGCCAGATATGCACCTGGTCTGCTCATAATTGTCCAACTCTGCCGATGCTACAGTAGATGGGGCCTCACCGCGGACTACTTCAATTCTATCCCCGATCCACTGTACCAGACTCTGATGCATGGTAGAAGGGATACAACAATTAGCATGGATCCAGTCCCTCCCAAGGAGTAAGTTGTAGGTGCCTTTGCCGCTGATTACAAAGAACGTTGTCGGCAAAGTCGTACTGCCGATGGTCAATTCAACACATACAACTCCCATGGCAGTTGACACATTGCCTTCGAAGTCCTTGAGCTTCATGTCGGTTTCGACCAAGTCCCGATCACCTTTGCCAAGCTTCCTGAATACGACATAGGGCATTATGTTGATCGACGCGCCACCATCCACTAGCATTTTGGTCATCAGCTGACCATCCACCTTGCCCTTAACAAACAGAGCCCTGAAATGCTGCCTCTCGTCTTCGGCCGATTTTTCGAAGATAGCCGCCATTGGGTCCAGCACCAGTTGTGCCATCTCGGCAACCTCTTCATCGTCGCTGACGGGTGCCATAAACTCCATCGGCAACATGACAACCATGTTTATATCTGCCAATGGGCCTCTGTCCTTGCACTTCGGCCTCCATTGCTTCTCCTCCGAGGGTTCTGCACTGTCACATAGGTCGTCGCGGCGCTGGCGCTGAATTCTCCTCTTCTGGGTCTTAGTCAAACCCTTAGGGCACCAGGGAGGAAGCTTGGTCTTCCAGACAGGATGATGCTGCCTCTCACTGCTTACATCGGCACTTCTTCCGATGTTGGGACCCCTGGAGAATATCTCCTCGTCGGGTACTCTAGCGTTGGCCATCTCTTCGAGCTCCCTCTGGCAACACGCCTGCCAAGCCGATCATGGGCACTGAGTTTGCCCCCCATTCGGTCATGTGCCGATCTGTCTTCTCTGAGCGGCCGGACGTACCTGAGTGCCTGATCATCAAAACAAGGTCGCTTACCTGACCGATCGGCTGTGTGGTACCCATTGCATTCTGGACAGTCATCGGCAGTAGGCAGCTTGATGCCTTCCTCCCAGCAATGAACGAAGAAGGGACACCTCCAATGGTCCTTATGCCGAAGCCATTCTCGATACTCTTCCTCCTCTTGCCGATACTGCTCTTCACGTGATTGCCGATGATAGCGCCTTGGCTGTTTGTGAGTAATCACCACTCCAGGAGCCCTGTTGGTGCTGTTACCATCATCGGCAACCTTCTTGCCCTTTCTGTCATCGGCAAACCTTCTTGCGTCGTGCTTGGGCACTTGGTAGTCGGGATCTACCGATGAATTCCTTCTGGCGGCTTCCGATGTCAGCACTTTGGTTTTTTCATTGACCTCCACCATGTTGTTTGGGAACAGGTGCTGATCTATCTTCATCGGCTTCTGGGCTTTAGAGTTTTCAAACTTAATATGCCCAGACTCAATCTCCGACTGCAACTGCTGCCTGAATACTTTGTAGTCATTGGTATTGTGTGAGGTTGCATTATGCCACTTGCAGTACCTAATCTTCTTGAGCTCTTCGGCCGATGGAATCACTTGATTGGGCGCCAACTTGATTCGCCCCTCTTGCAGCAATAGGTCAAACATCCTATCGGCCTTGGTGATATCAAAGGTGAACCTTTCTGTTTCTTTTTGGCCGAACGGACAAGACACAGGCTTCTTATCCTTCACCCATTCGGCTGCATCAACATTCAGCTCTTCATCCGATCCAGAGTCTTCTTCTCTCCCGATGAAGGTCACCTTCTTGTTCCAAGTCTTCCTGGGCTCAAAGGCTTTGATATCTTGATCGGCAATCCTCTACACCTGGTGACTTAGGCTCTCAAACTCCTGGGACGCGTACTTGTCTTTGATGTGCGGCAGTAACCCTTGGAAGGCCAAATCTGCCAATTGGCGATCATCTAGAACCAGACTGTAGCACTTGTTCTTCACATCCCGCAGCCTTTGCACAAAACATTCTACCGATTCATCGTTGCGCTGTCTCATTTTAACCAAATCGGTAAGCTTCTTCTCATGTATGCCAGCAAAGAAGTATTTGTGAAATTGCCTCTCCAGATCGGCCCATGTAATTATAGAATTTGGAGGCAAAGATATGAACCATGTGAAAGCCGATCCAGACAATGATGACGAGAACAGTCTCACCCTTAATTCCTCCCTGCTGGCAGCCTCCCCGCACTGGATAATGAAGCGGTTGATGTGCTCCATCGTCGACGTGTCATCTTGGCCGGAGAACTTGGTAAAATCAGGCACCTTGTACCGATTTGGGAGAGGAATCAAGTCATATGCAGGCGGGTATGGGTCCGATAGGAGTATGTATTGACCTTGGGTTTGATACCGAATTGCTCCTTCATGACTTCGGCAATCTTGCCGACCCAATACGCATCCTGCTCCTGCCGACTCATTGGCTGATTATCGACTGGTAGAGTCGGCTGACGCGCCTCTTGGAGATGTGCCGTAGTCGTGGGCACAGCACCAGTCATCTGGACGCTACACATCGGCTAATTTACCGATGGATAGATTGGCATGCTTGGAGGAGTCGGCTGACGCGCCCCTTGAAGATATGCAGTTGTCGCAGGCGCAGCATCAGTCATTTGCATGTTATGCATCGGTTGGCTTACCGATGGATGATTCGACATACTTGGCGGAGTCGGATGAACTGTTACGTTCATTGGTTGTTGTACCGATGATCCGCCTTGGATATAAGCTGGGCCTCTATAATAACACATTGGCGCGCTAGGCTGCTGAGCTGGTGGTTGGTTGACCCATCCCATATTGTAAGGCATCGGCATGTGACTTGCCGATGGTTGATAGCTGACCGGAGCGTGCGGCTCTTGAATCTTGGAGCAATTGATCACCAGATTGCCTTGGGGATACGGAGCTCCGGCTTGAGCGTTTGCCGCCAGAGATTGACTGTCCGTGGTTATAATGTGTTGCATCGGCACAGAGCTTACCGATGGTGGCATCAAAGGTATGTTGGGATCACTTGGAGATCATCTGATGGCACTTGTATGGTTGGAGCCATCGGCTGTGGCTGTGCTGCCGATGCTGTAGAGTTCTTCCAGGTTGAACCGTCTCCCTGCACCAGGTTAGAGCCAGCATATAGATTCGGAGGCATACCGTATCCCCACCAGTTAGCGGGGGCTGGTCCTGAAGTTTCCGATGCGGCTGGATCTGCGTTGAACTTGGTAGCATCGCCGGCATTCAGTCTTGGTGACGTAGCCACATCGACAGACGGTTCCACCGGGGTGGAAGACGCCATCTGAGTCGCCGATGGGCTTGCAGATGCCATCCCAGGTTGATGGTACGCTGGGCCGGCATATCGCGGTGCATGTCCTTCTTTGAATGTTTGTGCAACAGCATTGTAGACAGTATTGGACAGCACGCTAGAGTGGTTAATCAAAGCTTGACTTACAGCGGCGTTAACCATCTCTTGTAGCTTGCCAGGGTTGGCGTCGTACGTGACCTGCCGTGGCAACGGCGGATCTTGCTTCTGAATTGCTTCGCCGCTCCTGCTGAGGCTGAAGGATTTGAGATACAGCTGCCTGTATTCCTCCATAGCCCGCTCCATGGCCTGCTTCTGATCATCTTTCAGATCGGCCTCAGACACTTCAATGACATTCCTCTAATTAACATCGGCGTGATCAGCCAAGCCGGATGTGTAGATTTGTATAATCAGGTCCCACCGAGCGTGTCAAAAGAGGTGTTGACACAAAAAGCGTCAAATCTGTGAACACCTCGGGCTATTACCCAAAGCTCGATGTCGAGGGCATGCCAGTCGATTTGACCAATCAATCGACAAGGATGATAACTATGACAAACTGAGCGAGACGACAGCGATGCGCTCGGACGTCAAGGCTCAGATTGATCACGGATAACTAGAGCAGAGCTAGACGAGGCAAACAGCGATGCACCCGGATTGCCAAAGCCTAGAGGTACTCCCACGTGGAACTAGCAAGGATTTTGACGGAGATCAAAGTGATGCAGCCCGTCGAAAGCTTGAAGAACTCGTTGATAACTATAACTAATGCATAAGAAGGTAAATTGCGATAAAAGTAAGATAAAAAGTAGAATTGATTTATTTTGAATTGGATTGATATCTTTATTCCATAGCCCTCGGGCTCATATTTATACTCCCACATGGAGAGTTGTACAATGACACGACACATATTTTTCCTAAAACAAACTCATACTTTAAAGGAAACTGACTCGCGCAGGAGCCAGATAGCAATATTTATTTCCTAAACAAACACACCTATTTTAAAGGAAAATAAACGACTCATGCAAGAGTCGGACTCAAACTACCATAATAATACTGGTATAAAACATCAATTTCCTTATTCTTCTCTTCGATGAAAACTTTCCATCGGCAGATCCCTTTAAAACGCACTTTCCTTCTTTCGACCACCGGCAATCGGCAGCCAACCTTCATCGGTAATCGGCAACTAGCTTTCATCGGCAACCACCAATCATCCTCTGTCGGCAAAGATTATCCAGCCTTCATCGGCAACATACTTGACCTTCTGTAGCACTCTCCCATCGGCCATATCAGCTCATACTTTACCGACGCCGATGGAGAATAGTCACCAGCCAATCAAGCTTCGATTCGTTTGACACGTGTCGAAAAACAGTGTCAACAGGATTTTCAAGGAATAAAACTAGGGCATTACTCAATCAACGACTCGACAAAACGCGATATCGTAAATCGAAACCATACCCTAGTGAGACAATGCGGTCGAGGGCGAAGACGTCGAAGACGACGACGACGATGGAGTTCGGTCGAGGACGAACGCGTCGAAACGGAAATCACCTAGGGTTAGGGCAAACCCTAGCTCCTCTTTGGACTTTGCAGGCAAGGACAATGGAGAGGAGGGGAACCCTAGGAACTTGCGTAGGCTGGCGGGGAGGAGAGTGGGAGCTGGCCGCCGGCGAGGTTGGCTCCACGGCGGCGAGGATGGTGGCGCGGTGGACGGCGGCAGCGATGTAGGGTGGTCCTGCTGTGCTGCTATGAGGGCGAGCAGAGAGCAGAGAAGCGGTGGAGGGCGGCGGCGCTTAGGTGGAGGAGGGTCTCCGGCGACAATGGGGCGGCGGCAAGGAGCGGTGGCGGAGCTGCGGCGGTGAACGGCTCGGCGGTGTACGGACGAGGAATGAAAGGCACGGCAAAAACAGAGCCGCTCGCGGGGGTGTATCCGCAAATTTTCAAAGCGTCGGACCACTCTGCTTGGTCCGGTGGCTGGTCCGACGGGTGGTTCGACGGTACTAGAGAAGAGAATACAGTGAGCAACCGACCACCGGACTACTGCGCCGGACGACTCACCGGACTAGTCCGATGGAGCACCGGACTGGTCCGACGGTGAACAGATCGATATCACAGAGGCACCGGACAACTTGTCATTGGTCCGGTGCAGCGTCGGACACTGGTCTGACGGTTTCTTTGGCTGGAAAAGATTTATGCAGTGAGGGACAGGGCGTCGGACCACTGCGTCGGACCAATGCAGAGTGGTCCGGAGGGTGGTCCGGTGCTTAATATTGCTCTGAATTTTCCTATTTTTCTCTCCAATCTTTTCTCTTAGCCAAGTACCAACACAAAAGAGCAAAGAGGAACACTTGTTGGACTTAACATAAGAACCATCTCTCAAACCCTCAATTTTAGAAATAGTTTGCCATAGGCTAGAATTAGTTTTCATAAGAAAATAGTTCAATAAAGCTCCAAGGGTCACCTTAGGGGCATAAGAGGGGTTTTAGCTAAAGCTAGAGCGTTGAATTGCTCCCCCTAAGTGTTGAACCTTATGATGACCAATAAACTTAACCGAAAATAAACGAAGAAGCAACACTTATGCATATGCAATGCAAAACGGAATTTGAATCTAGGTTGCTTGCAAGTTTAAACCGCGGTTAAGCTTTGTCACACGCTTTGAGGGCGGTTATCTTAACCGCGTTAGCCAAGCCTATGTGCATTACCAAATTAAACGTGTTATATTACATATGAATGCATGATTCACACAAGCTCATCTTTTAGTGAAGTTAGAGTTATCAAGCACATTCAACTCGCTTCTCAACCTACAAAAGGTTGCTTCATCGAGTGGTTTAGTGAAGATATCCGCCAATTGATCTTCGCTCTTAACTCCAACTAGTGTGATGTCTTTCCTAGCCACATGATCTCTAAGAAAGTGATGGCGAATATCAATGTGCTTGGTGTGAGAGTGTTGAACTGGGTTGTTAGCAAGCTTTACGGCGCTTTCATTATCACACAAAAGTGGAACTTCTTTTAAAAACACGCCGTAATCAAAGAGTGTTTGGGTCATGTATAAGATTTGTGCACAACTTGCTCCCATGGCAATGTATTCCGCCTCGACGGTTGACAATGCCACACTGTTTTGCTTCTTTGAGGACCAAGAAACAAGTGATCTTCCTAGCATGTGGCACCCGCCGGAGGTACTCTTCCTATCAACCTTACACCCGGCGTAATCCGAATCGGAATAGCCAACTAGTTGGAAGGGAGCTCCTTTGGGATACAAAAGACCCATGCTAGGGGTGTGCCTTAAGTACCTAAGGATTCTTTTAACCGCACAAAGGTGCGACTCCTTAGGGTTTGCTTGAAACCTAGCACACATATACACACTAAACATGATATCCGGCCTAGAAGCGGTGAGGTAAAGTAAACTACCGATCATAGAACGATAAAGAGTTTGGTCAATCGGTTTACCTCCCTCATCGAGATCGAGATGCCCATTAGTAGGCATCGGGGTCTTGATTGGCTTGCAATCCTCCATCTTGAACTTCTTAAGTAGATCATAAGTGTACTTTTCTTGAGAGATGAAGGTCCCTTCTCTCATTTGCTTCACTTGAAAGCCAAGGAAGAAGGTTAGCTCGCCAATCATTGACATCTCGAACTCCTTGGACATCAAGTCACCAAATTCCTTGCAATGGTCTTGGTTTGTTGACCCAAATATAATGTCATCGACATATACTTGGCAAACAAAGATCTCTCCATTAAGCTTCTTGGTGAATAGTGTAGTGTCGACGATCCCGATCTTGAAGCCCTTCTTGATTAGGAAGTCCCTTAGCCTCTCATACCAAGCTCTTGGAGCTTGCTTCAATCCGTAGAGTGCCTTGGACAACCTATACACATGATTAGGCAAATTTGGGTCTTCAAACCCGGGGGGTTGTGAGACATAGACAAATTCATTTATGAAACCATTTAATAAGGCGCTCTTCACATCCATTTGAAAGAGCTTCATTTTGTGATGTGAAGCATACGCCAAAAGGATACGAATGGCTTCAAGTCTTGCAACCGGCGCAAAGGTCTCTCCAAAATCGAGTCCTTCTACTTGAGAGAACCCCTTTGCCACCAATCTTGCTTTGTTCCTCACAACCACGCCTTGATCATCTTGCTTGTTCCTAAACACCCACTTGGTGCCAATGATTCTTGCATCCTTTGGCTTCTCTTCAAGTGTCCACACTTGGTTCCGGGTGAAGTTGTTGAGTTCTTCATGCATGGCATTCACCCAATCTGGATCCGCAAGTGCTTCTTCTACACTAGTAGGCTCAACAAAGGAAACAAACGAGTGATGTTCAACATAAGATGCAAGTCTAGAGCGAGTCATTACTCCCTTTGATGGACTCCCTATGATTTGATCGTGGGGGTGAGCTTGAAGGATGGATGTTGATTTTCTATTTGTCTCTTGAGGAGGAGGATGCGGTGCTTCAACATTGCTTGCTTCGGCCTCGGCTTGATCTTGAGGAATGTGAGTGTCTTCTTGAGCTTCTCTCACTTGATCTCCTTCATCAACTTGAGGCGTGTGAGGTGGTGAAGGGTCTTGATTTGCTTCATCTTCAACTTCTTCCACCAATTGACATATTCTTCATTGCCTCCCTCAAGGGTTCATCACCTACATCAATATCCTCAAGCGCTCCTTGGGAGCCATTAGTTTCATCAAACTCCAAGTCATACGTTTCTTCAACTAAGCCGGTGGCTTTGTTAAATACATGGTATGCCTTGGATTTAAGTGAATAACCAACAAGGAAACCAATGTCACACCGTCGTTGGAATTTACCCAAGTGTTGGCGCTTCTTGTAGATGTACACCTTGCAACCAAACACCCGGAAGAATGAAATATCCGGCTTCTTCCCATTGACAAGCTCATAGGGGGTCTTCTTTAATAGCCTTTGGATGAAGAGACGGTTTGCCACATAACAAGCGGTGTTGATTGCCTCCGCCCAAAACTTCTCGGGAGTGTTGTACTCATCAAGAATAGACCTTGCTAGAGTTATGAGTGTCCGGTTCTTCCTCTCTACGACACCATTTTGTTGTGGAGTATATGTGGCGGACACCTCATGCTTGATCCCAACTTCATCACAATAATCTTCAATCTTTGTGTTCACAAATTCGGTGCCATTGTCACTTCTAATCTTCTTGATCTTCACATCAAATTCATTTTGAGATCTTGTAGCAAACTTCTTGAAGATGCCTTGTGTCTCTCCCTTGTCTTGAAGAAAGAACACCCAAGTGTACCGAGAGTAGTCATCCACTACCACTAAGCAAAAGAGATTTCCTCCAAGACTAGCATAGGTGGTAGGGCCAAATAGGTCCATGTGTAGCAACTCTAGGACTCTTGAGGTTGACATGAAAGCTTTGGTTGGATGAGTGTTTGCCACTTGCTTGCTGGCTTGACATGCACTACAAAGTTTGTCCTTCTCAAACACCACATCCTTGATTCCTCTAACCATTTCCTTCTTGACTAGCTTCTTCAAGGTTGACATGCCCACATGAGCTAATCTTCTATGCCATAGCCATCCCAAAGAATTCTTGGAGAATAGACACGCTTGCAAGTTTGCTTCATTGGAAGTGAAGTCCACTAAGTAGAGGTTGTTGTGCCGGAACCCTTTGAATATCATTGATGAATCTTCAATCTTGGTCACAATCACCTCATTTGGTGTGAAGAGACAATGAAACCCGAGATCACAAAGTTGACCAACCGATAGCAAGTTGAAGCTCAATGATTGTACTAGCAAGACATTTGAGATTGATTGATCTTGGGAGATAGCCACTTTGCCTAAGCCTTGAACTTTTCCCTTTGAATTATCCCCAAAAGTAATCTTGTCTTGATTTGCACAATCCTCATCAAGTGTGGTGAACATCCGGGGGTCGCCGGTCATGTGTTGAGTGCAACCACTATCAATTACCCAATGGCTCCCACCGGTCTTGTAGTTCACCTACACACAAGCAACTTGGAGTTAAGCTTGTTGTTTGGGAACCCCCTTAGTGCGGGGCCCCATTGCCTTGTCAACCAACTCCTTAGCAACCCAAAGAACCCTAGGCTTGTTCTTCCTTGGTGGTCCAAGAAACACCACAAGTGGTCTACCCTTGGAATCTTTGTTGATGACATAGTGAGCATCATGAGCAAATGGCCTAGTGTGCTTGGGCAAGGTCTTGGGAAGTGGAGTCTTGCATTGAAATGATAGATGATCAATTTGTCCACATCCAAAACACCTCTTAGGCTTGGGCTTTGGCTTCTCTTGATTGTAGCCATTGTACTTGTTCTTGTAGTAGTTCTTGGCTTCAATCTTGACCTTGGCCTTCATCACTTGGTTCTCCTTGTACCCAATACCGGTCTTGTCACTCTTCATGACGGTGCTCATTAGAAGCTCACTTTGAAGATTATGGCCTTTGGTGAACTTTTCAAGGCCACTTGTAAGCTTGGTCTTGTCATTCTTGAGCTTGGCAATTTCTTCTCGAAGAGAGTTGATCAAGGTGATAGCATCTTTGTCTTCTTCTTGAGCCGGCTTGATGGTGAAGGGCTTGTTTTCCTTGAGGTTGATTAGCTCTTCCTTGAGCTTTGAGTTCTCTTCACTCATCTTCTCATAATCATCATACTTGTCGGCTTCTACAACTCTCTTGCCCTTGCACTTTGCACTTTGCTCAAGAGCCACATCATCAAGCTTGATATCGCAAGAGGTAGCACTTGCACACTTAGCACACGGGTTAGTAGCAACATGTGTAAGATCTTGAGTAAGTAATTCATTTGCTACCACTAGTGTGCCATGATCACTTTTCACTTGGTTGTATTCATCTTTTAGCAAGTTAAACCTTGTGAGGAGCTCTTGGGATGACCTCTCAAGCTTATCATGTTTCTCATTGGCTTGCTTAAGAGAGGCTTTGAGCTCCCTAGTGCTAGATGTGAGAGAGTTAATCTCAAGGTTCAAATCATCATTAGCACTAGACAAGTTATCAAGCTTATCATGCAAGTTTTCCTTGATTTCAAGAAGTTTGTCATTTTTACTCTTGTACTTCCTTATGATGCTAGCATATTTGTTGCAAATTTTAATTAGCTCATCATAGGAAGGTGCTTCTTCATCATCACTATCATCACTAGAGAGGTCATCACCATCATCCTCTTTTTGTACCTTCTTGTCACCTTTAGCCATAAGGCATAGGTTTGTAGAGGATGAGCCCGGCGATGAAGGAGGAGGTGGCGGTGGAATCGAAGAACCAATCACAAAAGCGGCCACCTTCTCTTCTTCACTCTCATCATCGGAGGAGTCACTTGAATCAATATCGGTGAGCCAATCACCCACAATGTAAGCCTTGCCATCCTTCTTCTTCTTGTGGAAGTTGAAGTTCTTCTTCTTCTTGTATGGCTTGTCTTGCTTCTTGTCATCATCACTTGAGTCATCGTTTCCGCCCTTGTTCTTCTTGAAGTTCTTGAACTTGTTGTTCTTGAACTTGTCTTTCTTCTCTTCGGGACACGCATGGGCTAGATGACCAAGAGTGCTGCAATTGAACTTGTCATCATCACTTGAGTCATCGTTTCCGCCCTTGTTCTTCTTGAAGTTCTTGAACTTGTCTTTCTTATCTTCGGGACACGCATGGGCTAGATGACCAAGAGTGCCGCAATTGTAGCACTTCATTTGGGAGATTGGCTTCCTTGAAGAGCTTGTGAAGAATTTCTTCTTCTTTGAGTCAAACTTGACTCCATTCTTGTTTAGCCTCTTCAACATCTTGGCGGTCTTCTTCACCATGAGAGCGATGTTGTCTTCATCATCATCATCACTTGTACTCTCAACAACATATTGAATCTTGCACTTCTCCTTGGAAGATGTCTTGAGAGCTAAGTCCTTCTTTTCCTCCTTCTCTTTCTTCTTGGAGGATGATGAAGTTCCATCATTGATCTTCATGTACATCTCATGAGCATTGATCTTGCCCAACACTTGCGTTGGTGTAGTTGCGGAGAGATCGCCTTGATGAAGAACCGTGACAATGTGGCTATACTTGTCTATTGGAAGGACACAAAGTATCTTGCGCACCACATCGGCTGGTGTCATTTGAGAGAGTCCAAGGCCATTCAACTCCTCTACAAGCACATTCAAGCGAGAATACATTTCATTAGCATTTTCATGAGATAGCATGGTGAAAGCATTTAACTTAGCAATGATAAGGTGACAGCGCTCTTCTCTTTCACATTTAGTGCCCTCGTGTAGAGCACAAATGTTTGTCCAAATCTCATGCGCAGTTTTGCAATTCCGCACACGGTTGAACACATCCTTGCAAATGCCACGGAAAAGAATATTCTTTGCCTTGGCATTGTTCTTCTCAAAGTATGGGTCCTCGGCGAACACCGATCCACCTTGGGTGGCGGCTTTGTGAACGCCGACATCCACGGCCTCAAGGTAGGCCTCCATCTGCACTTTCCAATAAGGAAAGTCATCCCCATCGAACATGGGTGGTGGTCCATCCCCATGGGACATCTTGCTCTAGGCGGTGAAGCCTAATTTAGAGCAACAAGGCTCTGATACCAATTGAAAGGATCAAGATGCCCAATAAGGGGGGTAAATTGGGCTTGTTTTAAATTTCTAAAGAAAATATAAAAACCTATCAAATGCCAATAACCCCCTAGTGCCTACCGTCCGTGTGTCCTAACTAGAAAGCGGTAGCAGTTCATAGGAATTAAAAACAACCTAAGCAATTCTAGAAGGAAATGTAAAACCAAGACGGAAATGTAAAGAGCTAGGGAAAAGAAAATCTCATGGACGCAGCGATTTTTTCCCGAGGTATCGAGGTGTCGACACACCCCCGTAGTCCTCGTTGGAGCACCTCGCAAGGTATCGCTCCCCATCTACCCGCGCAAGGGTAGAGTGCTCTCTACGGGCTGATTCTTCGCCACTCCGGCTCGGTGAATCGCCCACAACCGATCACAAGAGCTTGGAGAAGAGCCGCCAACAATCTCCCGGCGGTCACTTCCTCCGAACACCACCAAACCGTCTAGGTGCTGTCGAACACCAAGAGTAACAAGCACAAGACCTTCACTTGACCCACTCAAGGCTAGGAAGGTGGATGGATGCACACAAGTCACTCCTAATCACTCTAGGAGGGAAGAACAAGATGAACTCTCTCTAATCTCTCCCTCACTAGCCTCTTGGCTCTCCAAAAGATTTCTCAAGGTGTCACCAGCTGAAACAATGGCCAAGAATTACTCTAAGGACCAAGGGGGCAACTATAAATATTCCCCACCTCCAAAACTAGCCGTTTTTCACTTTTTCTTCTCTCAGCGTAGCCACCGGACTAGTCCAGAGCTCACACCACCAGACCATGCACACTGGTCCGGAGCTCACTCTCGTTTCAAACTCAGGCACCGTCGGACTACTCTGCTTGGTCCGACGCTCTGGTCCGGAGCCTCGGTGCTCTCTGAGTGAAAACCTTTCTCTCTTTTACACACCACCGGACCACTCTCCTTGGTCCGGTGCCCTGGTCCGATGCTCTGGTCCGGAGCCAGGGAGCTCTCTGCATAAACCCAAACCCCTGTCATGAGGCGTCGGACTAGCCGTCGGACGAACCGTCGGACTAGTCCGGAGCCTTCTGTCTCTCTGAACCAAGCCACCGGACCACTCTCCTATGGTCCGGTGCTTACCAGACAGGTGGTCCGGAGCTCCTCGAGCTGGAAAACCGCCTAAGTCAGGGACCACGGGACCACTCTCCTTGGTCCGACGCCCACTTAGCAGAGTGGTCCGGAGCCTCTTTCTCCCTCTTTTTCAACCGTTTTCGCTGAGGTTTCTTAAGGGATTTTGCTCCTACCATTTCTAGGGTTTGTCAAGGGCTGAAAGCAAGGTCTCTAAGACTAGTTGTGACAAGTGTGCATATACCCACTTTCCTAAACTATCCTAGGTCAAGCTACTAACCTCATACCCCCCTTTATAGTACGGTCAAAGGAAAAACAAAAGCCCTAGCTATACTTAGTTCCCTTCTCAACCTTATGGCACTAAGAACTAGCCTAGTCTTCGTCGTGTATCTCCATCCTTTGCAACCGAAACGATTTCCATCTTGTGGGCATGAATATCCATTAAGCCCATTCAAAATGCATCACTCATGACCTAACATAAATGACTTTGTCTCTGCAAAACACATGTTAGTCATAGTGATCTAGTATTGTCGTTAATCGCCTAAACACAAGGGTCCATGATTCTACAGTAAAGCTTGCAAAAAACCCGGTTCAACACTCTCGCACCAAGCACATAGATATTCGCCATCATTTTCTTAGAGATCATGTGGCTAGGAAAGACATATGACTAGTGGGAGTTTCTAGCGAAAATCAATTGGCGGATATCTTCACTAAACCACTCGATGAAACAACCTTTTGTAGGTTGAGAAGCGAGTTGAATGTGCTTGATCACTCAAACTTCACTAAAAGATGATCTTGTGTGAACCAACCTTGCATCATGTGTAATATAATCATGTTAATTAGTAATGCACATAGGCTTGGCTAACATGGTCGGAATAACCGTTCTTGAAACGTGTGAAGAAGTCCAATCATGGTTTAAACTTGCAAGCAACCTAGATTCAAATTCTTGTAATGCATTGCATGTGCATGTGTTGTTTGCCGTTTCTCTTCGGTTAAGTTTGAGCATCCTCTGTGTTCGTCCACTTAGGGGGAGCATTCCAAGCTCAAGAAACTTCTTTACCCCTCTTGTGGCAATATGATGTCTACTTGCAAGATTCCATTCGAATATTTTGAGCTAAAACTACATCTAAGCCTATGGCAAACTACTTGCAAATGAGAGTTTGAGAGATGGTTCCCACCTCAAGTCCAATCAGGTATTATTTGAATCTTATTGGGATTGGGACTTGGTTGGGAGAAAGCAACAAAAATCTGTTTTGAAAAATTCTATTTCAAAAGGCGTCGGACGCTGCCGACAGACGCTCGACTTTTCTATGCCTCAGCGTCCGTCACAACAGTCCACATATTGAATTCGCTCAAAAAGGGCGTCGGACGCTTGCTAGTGTCCATCGCGGAGGCGTCAGACGCGTCTGGCGCTTCATGGAGCTCTCTGGTCCTCTCTGTTTGTGCGGCAGACGCTTCACATCGTCCGTTGCCTAAGCGTCAGACGCGTCTGTCGCCAGAGGGAGCTCTCTGTTCCTTTCTGTTAGCGTGCTGGTCGCTGTAACCTAGCGTCTGTCACCCCCGACAGAGCGTTTGTCATGAACTAACAGAGCGCATAAGATTTTGAAAACCGACTTCTCCCCTCGGTCGGCTTCACTTCTCAGATCCGTACACCTGCGCCGCCGTTGTCAACCGCCACTGCCGCAGCTCTCGCCCTGCACCGCGCTACCCTTTGCTCCTCCCAGCGCCGCCGCTCGTCGAATCTCTCTCGGCGTCGTGCCCTGCTTTTGCCGCCGGCTCGTGCTCCTCCCTTTCTCCCCTGTCTCGCACGTTTTGGCCAAACAGAGGGTGACTTCCTTGCCGTGGTGACTGCTCCATCCAAGGAGTCTCTCCAAGTTTTGCCTCCTCCATCTTTATCTTCACCAAGGTGATTGCTTGATCTGCTCAATTGTTTACCCTTTTTGAATCCTGATTCATCCCAATGCCCTGTCCCAATTCCACCTAACCCTAATTCTCCAAATCTCTTTGGTTTAGGTGCATGGATTGTTGATTTGAAGTTGACTAAGGACCCTTTCCTATTTCTCTTGTGTCACTGTGGCAGAGGTATGGCAAATGGAAGAATCGATCTATACTTATCCTATTCATGCTTTCTATTGATTGATCTCTCCTCTAGGTATATGCTTATTGTTATATATTCTATCTATCTCACATACATGTATTTTCTTAAGCAGTGGCAGTGAACTCGGGGCAAAGCCCGCAAGTAAGGAATGAGGCAAAGCCTCGAGAGGACAGTCCAGGGTCGTCGTGCCACTCTTGTCAGTTCTTTGGTTAGTGGATTGTCAGGGGTTGCTATATTGTTCAGTGACTTGTTTGGGGAGCTTGTTTGGCAGTTGATTGTTGCAGATTGAAAAAACTTCTTGTATTGCTCTGCAATGGCATGCACGAAGAATGCAGGCCCCGTTCCCGGTGGTGGTAGTGACCCTCCACCTCCACATCATCCGCCTACCGACCAAGACAAGGGCAAGAAGAAGCTATTGACAAAGAAGCGTAAGAGACCGATGATGGATCCAGCCTCAGTGGCAGCAGTTGCAGCCGAGATCACTGAGCGTGGTGGACGTCGCGCCGGTTTGAGGATCTCCCCTCGCCGTGGAGTGCGTTGTGAGTCCCCCGCTCGCACTGAGGATGAGCCAGAGAATCCTCCAAAGACAGAGACACCAGAGGCTGATGAGGGAGATGACACATAGCAGGCAGACCCTTCGGGTCATTTGTCAGTCCAGGAGCTGATGGCTCGACATGTGACATGCGCTCGTGGGTCGGAGCCACTTCCTCATAGACCCGATGGTCCATGGCGCAATGACAGACCCCCTCCTCGCTCCATCTTGCCAGATCCAGTGAGGCACCAGGTCACTATTCTTACAGTGAAGCAGATTCAGCAGATAAGGTTTGCTGACTTCTAGACTTGGTTCCCAGCTGAGTGTGATCCTCGAGCCGGCAGAGACTTCTACACTACGGTTCATGAGGACTTCTATAGAGGGTACGTCAACACCCGTGCACCTCTTAGAGCTCACCGGGTATTCCCTCTCCCGGCCATTATTGAGGTTGGTGGTCCAGAGATAGCCCAACATCTCGAGTATCTTCAGGGGCTAACAGGGTTGATTGGCATAGCTGGCACCTATCAGGAGGATTGGGTCAGGCAGTTCTATGCCTCCTTGTGGGTCTCTCCAGACCACAAGTTCTTTCACTTCGCCTTCAAGGGCAAGGATGTGAGGATCTACAACACTCGG
This sequence comes from Microstegium vimineum, assembly GCA_022036555.1. Taxonomy (NCBI): domain Eukaryota; kingdom Viridiplantae; phylum Streptophyta; class Magnoliopsida; order Poales; family Poaceae; genus Microstegium; species Microstegium vimineum. The sequence goes on along the minus strand of CM039133.1, from coordinate 26,340,571 downwards.
TTCTGAGAGATCTTTCACCTAAAGGAGTCAGACACGAGGATCCACAACTTGTGCTGTAGGGATTAGGAGGCTCCTCGACGTCCTCACGAGGGAGTGGTACCGTCAGTGGACTTTGTGCATCCGTGCTTCAGAGAGTCGTTTGGGGAGGGTTCTAGTCACAGAGTACGTGACCTCACCCCGACTGTCCGTATCTTGAACGAAGTACTCCGACGTACCATTCTCCCTAGGATGGGATCCAGAGAGACTTTGACCAGACTTCAGTTATGGCTTCTCCCTCACTTAGTCCGGATGGAGAAGTTCGATATTTGGGACTTGATAGTCAGTGAGCTGGAGGATATCATTGCTTTAGGCATCAAGGGGCACTGGCAGCTTTAGTATGCTCACTAGATTCCTTACTTGATAGTGTCTCGTGGTGGATATGCTTCATATCTAGTCACCCTCTCTTGCTCAGATACTGTATTCCTAGAATACAACATGAGTCAGTTGGTCCATCACAGTGGCAGAGGTCACGGGAGACGCACCCAGGGTCCTCACACCAGGCAGACATGCCTTGCACCAGAGTCTGCAGAGCAGCAGGATGCCACAGTTCAGGGGCTAGCAGATGCAGAGCTTGCAGATCTTGATGCTCAGATAGATACTGCAGCCGACGATGCATACTATGATGATATACCCTTTGACAGCTCAGATGAGGATTACAGGCCGATGCCTGAGTACACACCTCGGCCACACGACCATGAGGCCGGTGGATCCAGCTCCGCTCCACTTCTTGTTCCAGACTATTCTCAGGCTACCATGATGGCATTACTTACAGAGATGCAGAAGAGTCAGCAGCGTCAGACTGAGGAGCTCTACCATCAGGCTGAGGAGCGGAGACGTCAGTTAGAGGAGCAGCGCCATCAGGCAGAGGAGGTTAGGAGACTTGCATCTCAGCAGCTTGCAGCCCAGGCAGAGTCAGGCTAGGCAGGATGAGTTCCAACGCCAGTTCCTGCAATATCAGATGCAGCAGGCCGAACTGCAGAAGACTCGGACTCAGATTCTAGAGCGTCTTCTCAAATCTAGCTCCGGGCCGACCTACACTCCGCGACTCCAGCTGTCCGGAGTGTCTAAGCAGCAGTACACTTCCCAGCCACAGCAGGCACCAGTGTCAGTGATGCCGACTCTAGTGTTACCGTCCGGAGGACAGCAGAGTCAGGCAACAGATTCTCCAGCCTATCAGACTCCGAGGACCTAGGTGTCCTCATGGATAGCTTCCCCGACGATTTTCTGACGGGATTCACGCCTACCCGAGGGACTACAATAGCTGAGGCTACTCGGAACCTTTCCATGTCATATTTGGAGATCACCGGTGAGGACCCACCAGTCGGAGCTCACCTTGACGCTCCTGACACTCAGCCTCAGCCAACAGAGGTTGAGGTCCCTCCTCCAGCGACATACACATACTTGTCTTCAGTCGCCTCGTCGGAGATTGGACCAGATTGCTCGACTCAGACAGTCACCACTCCTCCATTGATTGCTGTCACCACCGATGCCATCGCAGGTGCTATAGAGGCAGTGGAGTCAGCAGCACTAGCTCAGCTAAAGGGCCAGTCAGTAGTCAATGCAGCAGAGTAGCCAGCAGAGCTTCAGGCCGCAGTTACCTTGATAGTTCTAGCTTCGACACCTTCTTTTACGCCTCGTGTTTACGCTCGCAGGGCTATTGTGCCCACACCTACAGAGGCAGGACCGTTTGAGGCTCCAGCTCAGGATGCTACACCTTCAGAGCCACAGGGGGAGACAGAGGAGTCTGCTTAGCCTACCCAGACCGCTTCTTAGACAGATGCAACTACAGAGGGTCAGGCAGCTAAGGTCAGCGATGACAGTCTAGACTACATTCAGTTCGACCTTCGCTCCCGCTCCACGGATGATTCACTTCCATATGCTCCAGCAGATCCGTAGGTTTTGGTGCTAGGCACCAAAGGGGGAGATTTAGTCGAGTATTAGAGATAGGGGGAGGGTTTTGTATCTTTGATGTGCTTAATTTCCCCGTACTCATTCATCATGTCTCCCTTATGCATTGTATATATGCTTGTGTGTTGCTTGATGTTTGTGAGACTCTTGTGTGTGGTTGTGTGACATACTCTTGTTTTTCACTAATATATCTTGTGAGTTGTCACTTTTTTCATGATATATCTCTTGATCTAATGGTAATTGAGCTTCCGCACATATACTCTAATACTTGTATGAGAATATCATGAGGTACTCCAATTCTATTTCACTTTCTTAAGTACCATGTTTGTGTTTTGGTTTCGGTGAGCAAGTTTGCTTAATTCTTTTTCACTAACCCTTGCTCAACCAATCCAAGTCACTTGAAATCCTAATGTAATGCCCCAGAGTCCAAACGGCTCAGATCTACTCTGCACGCTGAGCAAACCACACCTAACACTGTCCCACTTAAGCTTTCGTCCTCGCTTCGCTTAAAAGGATTAACCCGGGGATGGTGTTATGTGTGGTTCACTCAGCGTGCAGAGGGATCTGAGCCATTTGGACTCTGGGCGTTACAAATGGTATCAAAGCTGACCTTCATGGCAACGGGCACGTGCGGGCCAGGTGTGCGTACATGGTAGGTTAATTGCGCGTGTAGGCTCTGCGGGGCGCACGACATGACACATGTGCCGGCTAAGAGGGGACGTTCCTGGTCATTGTTTGGCCGGTTGTGGGTATGTTGGGCTCGACAAGGACATCAAGTTCTTTTAGGGGGGTATGTCACATCCGGCCCGTTTGGCCCATAGTGGCCCATGTGTGGTAATGAGATATTGTGGGTGGTTTAGTCCCACCTTTGTTGTTTAGGGTGGGATAGAGCAACATATAACTCTTCTAGAGTCCATCCCACCATCCCCGAGTTAATCCTTTTAAGCGAAGCGAGGACGAAAGCTTGAGTAGGATGGTGTTAGGTGTGGTTCGCTCAACGTGCGGAGTGGATCTGAGCCGTTTGGACTCTAGGGCGTTACAAATGGGTATGTCACATCCGGCCCGTAGTGGCCCATGTGTGTTAATGAGATATTGTGGGTGGTTTAGTTCCACCTTGGTTGTTTAGGGTGGGATAGACCAACATATAACTCTTCTAGAGTCCATCCCACCATCCCCGGGTTAATCCTTTTAAGCGAAGCGAGGACGAAAGCTTAAGTGGGATGGTGTTAGGTGTGGTTCGCTCAGCGTGCAGAGTGGATCTGAGCCGTTTGGACTCTGGGGCGTTACACCTAACCTTTCAATCTTATATCCATACTCGAGGAGTTATTGTCGTCAATCACCAAAAAGGGGGAGATTGAAGAATCATGGCCCTATTGGTTTCGATGATTAACGACAATTAGAGATTATTATGGCTAATGTGTGTTTTGCAGAGGCTATGCGTAGCTTAGCCATAGTGATCAACATGAATGGTCATCAATGGTTATCACTTAGCCCCCAAGACGAATATCATTTCAGATTTCAAAGAGGCACAATGAATACCTTAGAATGATAGGCTAAGTGCCATAAGGAGATGAAGGACACTTATTATAGTTAGATTTTTATTTGATCTTTGGACGTACTATAAAGAGGGGCCGAGACTAGTAGCTTGACTTAGGAATGCTTCATGACTGAGGTGTGGTGCACACTTGACTTCCTTAGCCCTAAGCAAGCCTATGGTGACCATAAGATAGCCAAGAACAACTTCCGAATTCATCACGACGAAAACCGAAGTTGAGAAAGAGTCTTTGTGAGCGTCGGACGCTGAGGACGAAGTCGCCAGACGCGAGTGTGGCGCGCCAGACGATGGCGCCGGACGCTGACGCAAGCATGACGTTGCATCTGGCGCCAACACAGAGAGCTCCAGAAATGTCCAGTTCATGACAGGCGCGTCTCTCGCATGGGCGTCGGACGCTAGCCAGCGTTCGGGAATATTTTCCCAGAAACCCGAGAGAAGCTAGTTGGCGCCGGACGCTGAGGCACAGCGTCTGTCGCCAAACGTCGGAGTGTCCGACGCCTGTTAACGTAAATAGGAACAAGCCATTGGGGCTAGCGTCAGACGCGTCTGTCGCCCTGCTACAGAGCATCTATCGCCAACTTAAAAGGCATGTTTCTCTGAAGGACTGATAATGGCGACTAGAGGGGAGTGAATGGGAGCCTCAAATTTCTCTTGAAATATTCGGGCCACTCTTCAATCGCCATGGTGCAAAAGCCACCGTGCTTGGCATTGGCGTAGAAGCATAGGCTGTTGAACTTATCCTCAACCTTTCCCTTCGACTCATCATCGCATGAGGAAGCACCTCCGTCGGAGGAGGCATCGATGTCGCTGAGGGAGGCGAGGAAGGCTCGGTGCTTGGCCTTTACCTTGTCGATCACCTTCTTGGAATACCTTCGGCGGTAGCCGCCCTTGGGCTTGTGCTTGTCCTCGAAGTGGTGCTCGCGCTTGTCCTTGTGCTTGGTGAAGTCCCCCGTAGCTTTCTTAGGGCAGTTTGCGATGAAGTGATCCTCATCACCGCAACGGTAGCACCCCTTGGCCGAGCCACCACGTCGTTGGTTCAAACGGTTGTTGTGAAACTGTGATAACCTAGTGATGACTAGGGCCAGCTCGTCATCTCCAAGAGCCTCCACTTGCTCCTCTATCACAAAAATCAGAGACAAAGCAAACAAGGAGTGTGAAGGGTCAGAGGGGGAAGAAGACGTACCGCCAGGGCGAGAAACCAAGAGAGTCTAAGTTAGCTCAGAAAAATTCAGTTTTTAAGCTTTTCTAACTTAGCTCTATTGCATATGAGGAGATCAAAGAGAGTCTAAGTTAGGCAACACCATAGACACATAAAGCACCTCAAACAGAGCATAGATTCATTATATCGGCTATAGGTATGAAGCTTAAAATGAACGATGTCACAAATGCAAATGAGATGCAAAATGCAAACTGACACCAACTAAAAAAATAAAAAGACACCAAAACTTCTTCAAGATATCCTTCGTGTACTTGCCTTGGTGCACAAACGTCCCTTCTCGGTTTGCTTGATTTGCAACCTGAGAAAGAAAGTCAACTCTCCCATCATGCTCATCTCAAATTCCCTGCTCATAAGATCTGCAAACTTGGCAACAAGAGCATGAGAAGAACCACCAAAGATGATATCATCCACATATATTTGGACAAGGAGAGTGTCTTTGCCTTGCTTGAGGAGAAACAACGTCTTATCTACCGATCCCATTTTAAAACCCTTAGCTAGCAAGAAGTTTCGCAATCTATCATACCATGCTCTAGGGGCTTGTTTCAAACCATACAAAGCTTTATGAAGTTTAAAAACATGGTTTGGAAACTTGGGATTTTCGAAACCGGGAGGTTGTTTAACATAAACTTCCTCTTCTATGTAGCCATTTAATAAAGCACTTTTAACATCCATTTGAAAAAGTTTAAAACCCTTAGAAGCCACAAAAGCTAGAAGGATTATAATGGCTTCTAAACGAGCTACAGGAGCAAAGGTTTCCTCGTAGTCTATTTCCTCCTTTTGACAAAAGCCTTGAGCTACCAACCTCGCCTTGTTGCGCACTACCACCCCATCTTCAGTTTCTTTATTTTTGAAAACCCATTTGGTACCTATCGGGTGGCAACTAGGTGGTGGAGGAACTAAGACCCAAACGTGGTTTCGCTCAAAGTTTTCTAACTCCTCATGCATGGCATTAACCCAATCCGGATCCATCAAAGTGTGTCCAAAATCTTGGGGCTCAAAAGAAGAAAGAAAAGCCGAATGAGCAAAGTGAGAGAGATAGGACCTGGACCGCGTGACTCGACGGTCAATGTCGCCGATGATATTCTCCGGCGGGATGTGGCCGGGAGCCTGCCTAGGGATGTGGCCGGGAGCCTGCCTAGATGAAGTGGCCTCCCCCTCGACAGCAGCTGGAGCATCCATAGGTGCAATGGGCACCGACTGATGAAGCTGCTCAAACGGCCCCCATGTAGAGGAAGTAGTCGGGTCGGGGCCGTGAGCCAAAGTAGACGTCGTAGGGTCGACGGGGGCAGCCGGTGGAGTCGGCTCGAGATCACCCCAATCGGCATCGTCCTGCTCCTCCTCCACAAAGATGCTGGTGCTCACGTCATCATCACCTGCAAGCTCAAAAGCAGTGGAAACACAGGGCATAGTTTCATCGAAAGTAATCTCACAAGTCTCCATCACTCGGTTAGTCTCAAGGTTAAGTGCAAGATAAGCACGAGAGTGAGTAGAATAACCAAGAAAGATATTGTCAGAAGACCGTGATTCAAATTTGTCTAACTTACCGCCCTTTTTGAGGATGAAGCACCTGCACCCAAATACCCATAGATGACTTACCTTGGGTGGTCTCCCAAATCGCAGCTCATAAGAAGTATTTTTCTTGAAAGCTTGGAGGAAAATGCGATTGGAAACATAGCAAGCAGAACTGAGTGCTTCGGCCGAATACCGCCTAGGAGTCCTATGCTCATCGAGCAACATCCTGGCCATCTCAACAAGGGTCCGATTCTTGTGTTCAACAACACTGTTCTGCTGGGGAGTGTGAGGAGAGGAAAACTGGTGATCGAGACCCAAAGAAGAACAAAGAGTTGCAAAGTGAGCATTCTTGAATTCTGTGCCATTGTCACTGCGGATAGCTCTCATGGCATTCTTAGGTAGCTCATTTTGCAATCTTAAAATCAGATCTCAAACAAGTGGAAAAGCCTCATCCTTACTCTCCAAAAAGAACACACAAGAGTACCTCGAGTAGTCATCAATGACTACAACCACATACCACTTCCCTCCCTCCGACCTAACCCGAGATGGACCAACTGTGTCCATGTGTAAGACCTCGCTCGGTCGAGTGGTCATGACCTCAGTCACAGGAGGATGGGAAGCGGCAACCATCTTGCCATGCCTGCAAGGATGGCACACCAAATCCTTCTCAAACTTCAGCTTTGGCAATCCTTGGATAAGGTCCATTGAGCTAAGCCTTGCAAGCAAGTCAAAACTCAAATGTCCCAATCTTCCATGCCACTTCCAAAGCTCAGAAGAAGAACAGGCAAGAAGACAACAAGAAGGTCTGGAAGAGATAGAAAAATCCGCACGAAAAACCTTCCCGAAGGGTAAAATCTGGCAAACAAGATCACCATGAGAGTCTAAAATCCGAGACAAGTTTGACTTAAAGCTCACCTCAAAACCGTATTCAAGGAGTTGCAAAACCGAAAGAAGGTTAAAATGCAAATTCGCAACCAAAGCAACATCCTTGAGGACAAAAAAAGAATTCACTTGGATCGACCCTCGGAAGACAACCTTACCTTTACTCTTGTCCCCGAATATGATATACTCGGTGTGGTGCACGGGGTCGAGGCTGGAGAACCACTTGGCACTTCCAGTCATATGGTGTGAGCATCCGGAATCCACAAGACATGTCTCCTCCAATCCTCCTTCCTACATTAATAAAAAGACATAGGGTGATCAAACGGTGCAACACTGGGGTTAGTAAATTGTGAAGGATAACAGTGTTGTCCCATTTTCCCAAAGAATGGGTTACAGAAAAACCAAACATCTCCTGCCCCACAGAGGGATAGCGATCACCACGATAGGGAAAACGTGGTCCGCTAGAGAAGGGTGGAGTGAAGCCACCGCCACAAGGTCCAAAGCCGTATGGCTCACGACTGGTACCTTGCCAGGCATGACCACCGCGTGGTCTCACCTCCTGAGGCCTAGCACCTTGAGGCATTGTACCTCTAGTCCTAGTAGGGCGCCTTCAATCTTCCGGTTCACGCACCCCAACTGGTGGGTGGTACATGTCCTGGTTGTTCAACTCAAACTGCCTCCGGTCATCTCTCTTCCTCCTACAGCAAAACTCAGCCAGATGCCCATCCCGCTCACAATACTCACAATGGTACCTCACCGCACTCTTGGTAGGCACTCTCTTTTTGGGTTGGGTGGCTCTAGCTTCCTTAAGAAGGGGATCACTAGAGATGTCTGACATTGTGTCAAGTGGGTTGCGAAGATGGTTCGGTTTAGAAATCCACACTTGCTTCTGTGGAGTGGTTTTGGGTGGCTCTTCAAACACACCATCTCTCATAGGAAACTCAGAGGGGTTGGTAGGCTTAGGTGGAGTGATCTTGGTAAGCTTGGGAGTTGTGGTGGGTTTCTCATTCTCGCTCAAACCACTGCACTCACCAATCTTATCGAACATGCTATCGTCCTTCCCACCTATAGCAAAGCCTACTCCCGTGCTGCCAACCCTTTTGCATTAGCTAAGCATCATTCCCAACTGCGGCTCTCGGCAAGACACCCAGCTCAAGATGGACCGAAGGTATGTGTTTTCTTCCTCAGTACGCATCTGGTCGTGTCTGCACGACGCGATCTCAAGCTCCAAAGCCTCAAAGCGATCTGAATCTCTGGCGCTATCTGAGCTGACCTTCTCTAACTCACAAATCCTAGCATTTTTCTGTGCCAGCTGAGAACGCAAGCCTAAGCAAGACTTGCACGCACCTAGTAAGCTAGGCCTAGCCTTCAGCTCACTGACCTCCTCAAGTAGAGAGCCATACTTCTCCTGGAGAGTGACAAGACTAGACATGTGAATGGCACAAGCATCACACTCTACCTCCTCGGTAACCACCACTTGTGCCTTAGCAAACTCTAGCTCATGAAGCGTGCTAAGGTACTTCGCCTTAAAATCATTCCTCTCACAAGTAGCACGCTTGAGCAAAGCATCTTGGCTCATCAACGTGTCGTTCACGGACTCAAGCTCGAGAGAGAGGGATGCGATGGTGGGTGATACCTCGGGTGTGTCGGAGTCGTAGTCATAGTCGGTGCCATCCTTGCTCTTGCCGACCTTGCCATCTTCAATGGCCATGGTGCAAAAGCCACCGTGCTTGGCATTGGTGTAGAAGCATAGGCCGTTGAACTTGTCCTCAACCTTTCCCTTCGACTCATCCATCGGAGGAGGCATCGATGTCGCTGAGGGAGGCAAGGAAGGCTCGGTGCTTGGCCTTTACCTTGTGGATCACCTTCTTGGAGGACCTTTGGTGGTAGCCGCCCTTGGGCTTGTGCTTGTCCTCGAAGTGGTGCTCGCGCTTGTCCTTTCACTTGGTGAAGTCGCCCGCAGCTTTCTTGGGGCAGTTTGCGATAAAGTGATCCTCATCACCACAACGGTAGCACCCCTTGGCCGAGCCACCACGTCTTCGTTCAAACGGTTGTTGTGAAACCGTGAGAACCTAGTGATGACTAGGGCCAGCTCATCATCTCCAAGAGCCTCCACTTGCTCCTTTATCACAGAAATCAGAGACAAAGCAAACAAGGAGTGTAAAGGGTTAGATGAGGAAGAAGACGTATTGCCGGGGCGAGAAACCAACGCCATAGATGGTTTCGACGGGTTTTCAAGCTTGGCCCAGGTCTGGTAGTCAATCTCCGAGGACTTGAGCTTGCTGAATAGCTCGTCCACGGTCAGGGCATCATAGCCCGGTGACTCCTGAATGGGAGCCACCTTCATCTCCCATACCTTCCGATCAAGAGCATGCAAAAGCTTGATAGCCATCTCATGATCATCATAAGGCAAATTGGCTCGATTAGCACACATCTTGTTGACGATAGATTGGAAGGAGTGAACATCCCATCAACAGATTCGCCAGCCAACTGAGCAAAGTTCTCGTACTCTCTACGATACGTGTCGAAGAGTCTGGACTTGATCTGAGGGTTTCCCTCATGATATCTCAAGAGTGTTTGCCAGATCTCTCATGCCATAGTGAGACTCGAAACTCGCTCAAACTCCGGAAGAGACAAACAAGAGAAGAGAATACTACGGGCTCTTGCGTTTGACGCATGCTGCGTAACCTGGGTATCGGTGATCCGAGTCTCAAGAACCACGTAGTTCTCATTCTCACAAATCTCCCAAAACTTTGTGTCAAGCCCTTGGAGGTAAGCGGACATGTGCACCTTCCAATAGACAAAGTTAGTTCCATCAAAGTAAGGAGGTTTACTAGCACCTCGCTCCATGTCGCCTTCGCGGATCAAGAACCATGTAAGGTGGATTGATCCTTAACCTGCTCTGATACCAATTGAAGGACCGGAAACGGCGACCAGAGGAGGGGTGAATGGGAGCCTCAAATTTCTCTTGAAATATTCAGACGAAAACGAGCAAATGAAAGCTCATCGGCAGTGGAGAGAAACTCACCGGAAACCCCAAAAAGTAGGTTCTCAACCTCTAGGGAAAAGAGGCAAAAACCTAGCCAAAACAGGCAGAACAGACAGATGCCGGACGTTGTGAAACCAGGCGACGGACGCTCTGTCGCAGTGCGCCAGACGCTGAGCGTCGGACGCTGGGTCAGAAGCGACGGACGATGCACTTAGCGTCTGACGCCAACACAGAGCCGAACAGAGAGGTACATCAGGCAACGGACGCGTCTAGCGGACACCCAACGGACGCTGGCGAGCGTCCAACGCAAACGAACAGTGAGTTATGCATCTCTCAAAACCGACAGACACATCTGGCAGTCAGGCGACGGACGATCGCGAGCGTCCGAAGCGAACTTGAGCCGCGCAGACAGGACGAGCGACGGACGCTGACGTCAGCACATACCAACGTCCGACGCAACCCGTCGGAGCGTCCGACGCCCTCGACAGAAACGCAGTAAACGCGAAAAACGTTTTTCTCTCCACCGAATCTTTCCAAATCTTGACCAAAATCTTTCCACTAGCATTCCATCTTGGTAGGCATGTTTCTAGTGCTGTGGAGGAGCTATCCCGAAGAAATCATCGCTCAATTTGGTGAGGATTAAAGGGAAACGAGGATTTGGAGAAAAGGGGCAAGAATGAAGAACACCGCAAAGAAATTTCTCGATCTACGCACTCGAGAGGTTTGAGGGGAATTCCTTCAGTGCAAAGATGCTCCTCACGACTACGAACAACTTGGTTCAAACGGATTTGCAAGAGCTACTCCCTACAAAGAGAAATCATCTCGGGAAAAAGAGGGAGCAAAAGCAAAATGCGAAGAACACTTGCAAAACGGGGACATGATCAAGAAACCAAACGACAATGGCTCACGGAGGTTACGGCCTCCGATTCCTCACGACAAACTCAAGTTCTTACAGACGTTGGTGAAATCAACCTAGGGATCTCATGAACTAGAGAGAGTGTAGAGAGAGAGAGTTAGGGCAAAATAATTAGGGTTCAAGAGATCGATGGGATGAGGGATACCCCTTCATCCCCTATTTAACGAGCTTTGGCTATTTCCCATAGACCCCCTAGAAACATGAAGTGAACTACCTAGCCTAAGAATTGCAGTCCAAGCTCTGGAAAATATCTCCTACATCTTGAATGGACAACCCTGCTTCCTGCTAGGAGTTGCCGTCGTCTCGACGCAACCTCCAGGATTCTGCCACGTGCAATCCCCGCTTCCTCGGAAGCTCCGCCTAGGTTTTGAGTCCCAAACCCAGGAAACCCACCACTGGTAGCTTTGGGCTCAACTACCAAACCCCGAGTTTTGAGGCCCAAACTCGGAAACCATCCTCGGATGGTTTTGAGGCCCAAACCACCAAACCGCTCGACTCGAGCCACCTTGTCCTTGCCCGGTCGGACTCCGAGTCCCATGAGCCTCCGCTTGACTCGCTCGTCCGCCGTCTTGACTTGGTCGACATCGGTGTACCTCCATGTCTTCATGCACTCGTCGGTGCCAAGTACTAGCCACCACAGCTAGTCCGCCGACGCCCATGGTCCCTCAATCCGAGCCCCGCTTCCGCCCTTCACCGCTCTCAGTCCATCGGCACGGAAATCCTCTACTCGACCTTCTCCACGCCATTGACCACTATCACTAGGCATAACACCCGCACACCACAAGCCGATAGACAGGCACACACTTGCTTTCTCAAGGATTAGGAGTAAGCCACTCAAATTGAAACGCTCAAGTGTTGGGCAATCACTCATCACAAAACTGAACATCATGGGCACTTATCAACCATGTGTTCGCATTCTCAGCCCGAGGGCTGAGTGTCAGGGGGAGTATAAATACTTCACCCCTTGCTTTTCCCACCTTGCCTTTGCTCATTTCATTTGCTGGTTGCTTGAGAAGGTTGGAAGAGAGCAAGAGCCCTAGAGAGAGAGAGTGATTCGTGAATCCATCCATCCTCTTCTCTAGTTCATCCAAGAGTTCAAGTGTGCATTCTCTAGTTGTGAAGCATGAGTGAGTCAAGTGAAGATCAAGGCTTGTTACTCTTGGTGATCGACATCACCTAGACGGTCCAGTGGTGCTCGGAGGAAGGTGATCGCAGGAGCATTATCGGCATCCCTTCTCCATCGACTTGTGATCAGTTGTGGGTGGTTCACCGAGCCAGAGTGGCGAAGAACCATCCCGTAGAGATCACTCATCCCTTGCGCGGGATTGAGGGGGAGCAATACCTTGCGAGGTGCTCCAACGAGGACTAGGCGGGAGTGTCGACTCCTCGATACCTGGGCAAAACATCATCGTGTCAAGCATCTCTATCCCTAGCTCTTTCATACCGCATTACATTCCATACTTGTTCTAAATTCATACTAGAATTGTGTAGGGCATTCTACCTTTCGTTGACTTGCTACCGCTTTCTAGTTAGGAAAAACTACCGGTAGGCACTAGGTGGTAATTGACATTGCTAGGATTTCATATTTCTTTAGAAATTTGAAATAAGCCCAATTCACCCCCCCCCCCTCTTGGGCATATTGATCCTTTCATAAATGTCCAATAGACCCAGTTAAATAGAGGGTGAAGGGTTATCTTCATTATCACCTCTTGCATTTGCTTCTTCCACCTCCCACTCCTTAGGTCCCCCGCTCTCTAGTCTTCGTGCTTGAGGTCCACGGATGATGAACTTGTAGAACTTGTTTTCGTGTCAAGGAATGGAGGTCGTAACCTCCTCGTGTCCTCCGGGATTCAATTCATGAATTGCTTGTCTTGTGTTCTTCGCGTTTTTGCAATTCCCCTCTCCCGGTGTTTTGCTTGATCTCGCTCGTTTCTTCACCTTTTTGCAAACCACTTGTTGGAGAAGGTGCTAGGACCCCATGTGAAGGTTTTGACCAAAGGAATCGAGTTTGTTTGAGGTGAGCACGCAGATCGGGCGATTTTCCTTTCTCCGGTCATTTTCTTCCCACTCTCGGATTTTGATTTATCCCGAATTTTGTGAGGCATCAAAGGCTATGAAACTCATGGATTAGCATCAATACTACCTCAGGAGCCTGCACACAAAATTTGGGGTAAATCGGAGTTGATTTGATCGAGTTTGAAGATTGTCCAGAAATCAGCCGAAATCTGCTCGCTGAATTCCGGACGTGTCCGGTTATTTTTTCCCTTCGAATTTTGAGCTGAAAATATGTGGAGAACTTCTTCTTGGTGTTTAGAACCTAGGGTTAAAATGTCAAAAATTTTGGACACCATTTGATAAGGTTTTCAATTTTTCTCTTGAGGCCTGTCTGTGCTGAAAAACCAAACCGGACATGTCCGGTATTCGCTGCATCAGTTTGGAAAATTGCTATCTTGAGCGTTTGGGCTCTGAATTGCGTTCCGTCTGTTGCGTTGAGTTTATACCATGTCAAGGAACTTTTCTAGGTGCTCTTGTCACTAGTTGACTTGGGTGTTTTAAATTTGAGTATTTGCTTCTCCCATATAGAATTTGAGTGTCTCATTTTGTTTCCTTCGACTCGGTTTGTGAACTTATCGCTTTCGTGGTGTCCCGCTGTGTTCCTAGAGAACATCCACCCTCTTCTTGGGTCGTGGACATCACGGTGAGTGGGTTTGACTTTTGGAGGTGATTTTGGGACAGCGGCCAAATGTTTTGAAACAAATTTGAGGCTCCCATTCACCCCCCTCTAGTCGCCGTTATCGTTCCTTCAATTGGTATCAAAGCCGGTTAAAGATCATTCCACCTTACACGGTTCTTGATCCGCGAAGGCGACATAGAGCGAGGTGTTGGCAAACCTCCATTTTCGATGGAACAAACTTCTCCTACTGGAAGGTGCGCATGTCCGCCTATCTACAAGGAGTTGATTCGAACATTTGGAAAATTTGTGAGAATGAGAACTACCGCGTTCTTGCGGTTCGTATTGACCCACTCCAGATTTCTCAACACAACGTAAACAACATAGCACGTAGTATTCTCTTGTCGAGTCTTTGTCTTCCTTAGTTTGAGCGAGTCTCGAACCTCACTACGTCGTGAGAGATCTGGCCAACACTTGTGAGATATCATGAGGGAAATCCTCAGGTCAAATCGAGACTCTTCGACACATACCGTAGAGAGTACGAGAACTTAGTATAGTTGGCCGGCGAATCTGTTGACGTGATGTTCACTCGCTTCCAATCTATTGTCAACAAGATGCATTCCAATCGGGCCAACTTGCCCTATGATGATCATGAGATGGCTATCAAGCTTTTGCATGCTCTTGATCGGATGGTGTGGGAGATGAAGGTGGCTGCCATCCAAGAGTCACCGGGCTATGATGCCCTGACCATGGAGGAGCTGTTCAGCAAGCTCAAGTCCTCGGAGATTGACCACTAGACCCGGGCCAAGCTTGAGAACCCGTCGAACCCATCCATGGCGTTGGTTTCCGGCCCCGACGGTGTGTGTTATTCTTCCTCTAACCCTTCACATGGTTTGTTCGCTTTGTCATCTTTGATCTCTGTGATAGAGAAACAAGTGGAGGCTCTTGGAGATGACGAGCTGGCTTTGGTCATCACTAGGTTCTCGCGGTTTCACAACAACCGCTTGAACCGACGACGTGGTGGCACGGCCAAGGGGTGCTACCATTGCGGTGATGAGGATGACTTCATCACAAACTACCCCAAGAAAGCTCAGGGGACTTCACCAAGCGCAAGGACAAGCGCGAGCACGGCTTCGACGACAAGCGCAAAGCCAAGGTGGCTTCCACCGGAGATCCGCGAAGAAGGTGCTTGACAAGGTGAAGGCCAAACACCGAGCCTTCCTCGCCTCCCTCAGCGACATCGATACCTCCACTGATGGGGGATCTTCTTCGAGCGACGATGATGAGTCGAAGGGGAAGGTTGAGGACAGGCTCAACAGCCTCTACTTCTACGTCGACACCAAGCACGGTGGCTTTTGCACCATGGCGATTGAAGATGGTGAGAGTCTCTATGTGATTTTGGTAAATGAGTGACAACCTAGGTGAACTAATATGTGTTCAAGTGATATATACATAGGAGATTAGTTCACATGTGATTGTGTGATGAAGGAGCTTATTGCACATGAGACATGACATGGAGTCATGTGATCAAGGTGGAGAAGATCAAGATGAGGCTTGGCTTGATGGACCGGTTGCAAGTGTGAAGGGCAAGTGGGTGATGCTTGGCGCCGATGGACCAAGGCAATGGTGAAGAGCAAGTGAGGTCAAGATCGATGAACCAACACGGTCATGTGATGATATGGAGTGGATCATATCATTTGACAAGTGGCTGGTGTATGTGTTGCATCGACATTGGAGAAGGGGATGGAATGGAATGCGCAAGGCAAAGGTATAACCATAGGGCATTTCATTTCACCGGTCATAGGTGTGTAGAGAAGATTATGACCGGGTTTAGGATAGATAGCCGTACTATCAAGAGGAGCAACCATGTTTGCATTTTGGTTATCTAGTGCCACTGTGAGCGATCTAACTTTGTGATGAATTAGGATCAAGTGGCGTTGTGAGAGCAAGTGAAAATGCTTTGGAAAACATTGTGAAAATGCTAACACACATGCACAAGGTGAAGAACACATTTGTGTTAGCACATGAAAAACAAGGAAGAAGTGGCAGCTCGGGTTGGCTCGGGTATGAGATCCGGACGCAGGTCCGGACGCAAGGGTGCTGCTGGTTTGGACAATCGCGGATGCGTCCAAAAGCTAACCCTAGCGTGCCTGATTGGGAGCAGGAGATCCGGACACTGTCTTTCGTCTGGACTGGGAACTCCGGACGCTGCGTCCGGAGGTTCGCCCTCTCTGTAACGGCTCTAAGTGAAGAACCGGACGCTGTTTGCCGTCCGGACGTAGGGATCTGGACGCGCGTCCGGTGTCTGGTGCTCTTTGGAGTGGAGGTCCGGACGCAGTTGTTGGTCCGGTGCGGCACTGTTGCACGCGTCCGGAGGCACGTGGTGGCGATCGGCGCAGTGCGCCAAGGGCTCTCTCTAACGGTAGCGAGTCCGGACGCAAACTGCATGGTCTGGACCCGCACTATTGCGTGCATCCGGACCCTCTGCAGAGAGCCCAGTGAACGGGGAAAACGGCTAGTTTGTTTGGCTAGCCTATAAATAGTTGTTGGCCAGCCCTTGGGGCTGGTTGAGCACCTTGGGGTTGTGTTACCCTTAGTTGTGCTTGGTTGGGAGCCCTCTAACTCACACACACTTGATAGATTTCATCCGATTGTGTGAGAGAGCGATGACTAGTGCGTTGCTTTGAGAGATAGCTTCGTGTGGCACTAGGTGATCGACTTTCAAGCTTGTGGTGCTTGTTACTCTTGGAGGTTGCCACCTCCTAGACGGCTTGGTGGTCTGAGGCTCTGTCGAAGCAAGCAAGAAGATTGTGCGTTGCTCTGAAGAAGAGCTTTGTGAGGGGTGTTGTGCTCGCCCCGCGGGAGATCGCGAAGAGCAACTCTAGTTGAAGGTATCGTTGAGTTCCCTCATCTTGTGTTGGTTAGGCGGCAACCCTTGAGGGGGTTAGGCAGTGAGGCCTGTAAAAAGTCGTAAACCTCCAAGTGAGTGAGACGATACAACGGGGACTAGCTTGGTGGCGACAAGTGAACCTAGGGAGAAAAATCACCGTGTCAACCTTGTACATATTCTCGGTGGTTTGCATTCTCCAAATCACTAGCTTGTATTTACTTATTCATACTTGTGCTAGTGTTTAGTTGTTGTTCTTGTAACTAGTTTAGCTTGTGTAGCTAGCTTAGTTACCTTCTAGCTTGTGTAGCTTAGAAGTAGCTCTTGAGTGGCTAATTAGCTTGTGTAGCCTTGTTAGTCACATTGCTTAGTTTGTGTAGCTAAGTAAGTTGAGCTCTCTAGTTGACTTGTGTAGTCTTGCTAGAGAGCATTGCTAGTAAGCTTAGGTGCTTTGTGCTTTTCTTAATAGTATGTGTAGGAGCTCCCCGGTTTGCTTAGAGTACAGGTTGCTTAGGTTTGTATGACCGTGTAACCTAGACTTGTTTAAGTGAGCCTCCTAGCTTGGCACCTTAAGTAGCATAATAGACATCTTTGCTAGGTGCTAAAGTAATAGATAGAGGGGTGTAGTCTTGGCTAGACCAATAGTTTTAATTCCGCAATTGTTTCGGTTAGGCAAAACGTTTAAGTTTTAGAAAAGACTATTCACCCCCCTCTAGTCTGCCATCTCAACCCTACAAGTGGTATCAAAGCTTGGTCTCTCATTTGTGGTCTTTACCAACCCGAGAGGATGGCAACTTATGGGCTAGATGTTGATTGTCCACACATTTTTGATGGCACACACTTTGCACGATGGAAAAATTGGATGGTATGCAATTTCAAATTTATTTGCCCTCAAATGTGGTGGATCGTAGATGTAGGCTTTTTTCATGTGTGGGATGAAGAGAACCTAACCCAAGCACAAGAGAAATGCCTAGATCTAGAGATCCAAGCTACTAACATCATGTATAGATCTTTGACTCAATGCATATTTGGAGAGATCATGGACATGAAGATACCTCATGAGATTTGGTCCTATCTCATTGAAAAATATGGGACGGTCTCAAGTGATGGTGATGAGTTAGTGGCGCATGAGGATGTTGAGCATGACCACAACTTGGTGATTCTGGAAGATTGCTCCACCTCATGGTCAAGCGATGATGATAAAAGATCAACTACAAGATCACTTGACAAGAAAGATGAAGGCCCAACCTCAAGTGATGCAATTGATGATGCTACTCCAAGCACACTTGATGATGATGATGATGATGATGATGATGATGATGATGATACATGCTCTGGCTATGAGAGTGATGCTTCCACAAGCTCTTCTACTTAATCACATTGCTTCATGTCACATGGTGACACTAAGGTATCAATTGGCAATATGATTATAGATTGTGATGATCCTAACTTTGAGCTTGTGTGCAAACTCTCAAAAGCTTTAGAAAGTGAATTGAACAAAACTAAGAAACTAAAAGATGAAAACTCACTTCTAAAGAACTCATGTGAAGAACATAAGCACTTACTTGATGTTCTTAAATCTTCAAATGAGGAACTAAAGCTTGATCATGAGGAGCTTCGTGTGTCTCATGAAAGTTTAGTTCACAAACATGGTTCTCTCATTAATGAATTTCTAAATCTTAAAAATGAAGAGAGCTCATCACTTGGGTCAAATGATCAATCACATGTTGTTGCTAACTCTTGTGATGTAGGGAAGAAGAATGTATCCACCTCTTGTGATGATTTACTTGATATGCCATGTTCTTCAAATATAGATGCTTGTTCTACTTCTATGTCTTGTGAGACTAACCTTTTGAAGGAGAAGAATGAGCTCAAAAGTGAATTGAAGAACATGAGCAACAAGCTAGAGAGGTGTTACACTTCCAAGGTCACCTTTGAACATATGATGAACAATCAAAGAAGACATGGTGACAAGAGTGGAATTGGTTTCCACAAGGGCAAGGGCAAGAAAGATAAGAAGCAAGAACATAAGAAGCTATCTCATTTCATGTGCTTCAAGTGCCATGGGATGGGACATCTTGCAAATGTTTGCCCAACCAAGAATGCTCAAGCTAAGCCACAAGTGAATCCCCAAGTGCAATACAAGATCAACCATCAAGATGGTGATTCGGGGATGACAAAGAAGAAGAAGACTAGGAGAGGTGTCAAAGCAAGAGCAAGGCATCCAACTCATATTCATGATTCCAACAAGATGATGATGAGCAAAGATCAAGAGAAGAATCATTTGGCTCACATCAAGTGCTTCAAGTGTGAAGATATGGGACACTTTGCCTTGAAGTGTCCGACCAAGCTTGAGATGAAGATTCAAGCAAAAGAGAAGAGGCAAGACAATGAGAAGCACAACATGAGCAAGGAAGAAAGGCTCAAGCAAAGAGAGTGTGCTACTCATGTCGGGAAAGGGGACACATGGCTAATTCATGTCCCCTAGGTACGACTTCTAAGCTTATTTCGATTGATGATGATCATATGCTTAGAAAGGATGGTAATGGTACCTGTATGGTTTCTATCGCAAAACATCCCGCTATTCATACTAAGGCATTGCCTAAGTATGTTGCACCTAACTTGAGAGGACCCAAACTAGTTTGGGTACCATCAACAAGTGGATGAATGTGTGTAGGTACCATTGGCATTGGAGGCTTGAGTCAATGTGTTTCATATTGACTATCATATGATTGAATCAAATAATGAAGCTTAATGCTATCCTCATCCTAATGCCAAGTGAAGAAGATGAATTCAAAGTGCTACAACATACAAGTGCATGATCAAGTTGTGATGATTTATTGGATTATTTGAAGGCTTGCAAATATTCTAGTTGAAGCTTGCTAATGGATTGATCATGGTCTACTAAGGTATATCTCTTGTTGATCAAGTTCATTTTGGTGTGTATAATATGTTTCAATTGGATATACACATAGTGCATATGAGTTGATTGAATTGGATACATATATATGCACTAGTGGCTTGCTACAAGTTGTTTGAATGGATTAAATGCTTACTAATCAAATTTGAGTTGATTTGGATGAATGTGATCATAATACTACTTTTAGTAAGTGGATTGAATGGATATATGTCTTGTGAGAATGTTTAAACAAGTTGAATTCAAATTTGGATCAAATTGAAGAAGCATAGCTCAATATCTCAAATCTGTCTTTTATTCAAAATCTGAGCTAGCTGTGATCATAGCCATGTTTGAGAGATCAAATCTATTTAGATTGGCTTGAAATTTGGTGTGAATTCTGTACACTTATGGTATTAGTTGCTGTGAAAATTCCATGGGTATTGGATAAGGGAGACTTCGGTTTTGGAGTGGATCTTGTCTACACATGTGCAACAGTTTTCAGCATGTACCTAGGTGGGAAGATGTGAAATCTGGTAGCAATCTATTAATCCAATGAAGCTAAAAATTTTATGACTTCTAGATGACTTAGTGAAGCACATCTCCACCAAATTTCATGATCATTGGATAATTACTTTAGTATTTATGATATATTCTATGAAGAGTATAGAATCTGCCAGAAAAGTGACATTTATTGGATTGATCTAGAGTCACTTAGATTGAAAGGTCCTCATGTTGGAATCATATTTATAAGTGATTGAGGCACCTATGTTTGATTTTGGTTCAAGCTAGAAGCATGACAAGCAATGAGTACAATGACATTTGATTGTGCAGTGCATATGGCACACATTTGGTACTCAAGTTGGAGATCAAGATCAAACTCAAGATATAGTTGAACTTAGATTGGATTAATGTTCATTCATCAAATGGAGTTCAACATTTGAATCAATCAGAAAACGTTATCTTCAAGTGAGTATGAAGGATGATTCTTAGAGATAGGTCACTTCTCCCTAAGTGTAGGGGCTTGCCGCCGTTGTGTAGTTGAAACCAAGTGTGGTACTTGGAAGTGGTGATCTAGGGATCATTTGGAATCTTAGTTGAAACTATCAATAGGCAAAAGAGAGAGATTCATGAATTTAACCTTCAAGTGTATCATGGCATTCAAGTAGTATCATCTTCTACAAGTAGTACATCATTTGGTACTCTCTCATGCAAGCATAGATCAAGAAAGAAGCAAGTCAACCACAACAAGAAAGTGTACTTGATCTTTAGTGGTTCTCAAATCATATGGGTGAAGAATGGAATTCATATTGGTATTCATTGGTCTTCACCATGCTCTTAATTGGAATTCACATTGCTAATTGGATATGAAATCTATATGACTATCCTCTACTCCAACATAGCAAAGGTGAAATTGTTTGACATATGCATACATATTGCTCTAGGACATGTTTAGTGCATATAGTCATACATAGTGATTATTCATTGAAAATCAAATGAATTTGATGCTTATAGCCTACCACTATAGCTTGATTGAGTTATTTGATCTAGTGGTAGTATATGAGTATGTTCATGAGCTAGTAAACCCAAGTACTTGATCTATTTTGGATTGCAATCAAGTGACAAGTACAACCTCTATAAGATAACCGCTTAATGTGTGTGAACAAGCTTAGAGAGGGTTTAAACCGGACTTGAAAGCTTATGATATTCACTTTAGTTCAAGTCCAACATAGTAGCTCATGAAGATAAATCTAGTTCAAGCACAAGACAACGCAAATGGATATCAAGATGTAACCTACAAATGGTATCTAGACTTATGCTAATCTTTCAAATAGTATCAACTTTCATATTGGTACTTGCAAAAGATGTCTAGTTCTAGCATACTTGTGACGATCCACATTGAGTTAATTCAAATAATTCTACAAGTGGTAATCTCACAAGTGATATCCTACAAGCTAATAAGTGATCCTCAACTTTAAGTGATCAGATCAAAGTTCTCTTTCTTGCAAAGCTTTTTTGGATGATGTTTGCTTTGACCAAAGGGGAGTTTCCCTACTCAATGGTATAATGGTCAATGATATTTCATGAAGAGTCATTCCAATACATAGATGTTAGTGTCCATAAAAAATGAAAAGATACAAGTATCAATCGTCTACCCTAGTGCAACCTTTGCATCAATATGAGCATACCTTTTATGGAAATTGATGACAAAGGGGGAGAGATTAGTGAACAAAGATATATTAGTAAATGGACATGCACTAAGGGAGAGAGACATGGACATGGACAAGGGAACAAGATCAAAGGATCAAAGTCTTGGACTAAGAGATAAATAAGTGATGCACACAAGTAGGGCGAGCAAGCTCATGAACTTGATTGATTGCATTCAATATGTGCATATTCATGTGCTTGCTTGCATATTGCATAAGTATTATCTTTATATGCATGCTTGTGTGGTGTATGCTAGTTATAGAACTTGTATGATGAATTGATAAACTAGCATGCATAGGTTGGTAAGCTAGATATGTGTTCCTTCTCTTGGTACCTAGAACCCTTGCTTATAATGTTGATCTCACGGGGTTTCTAGATACCCATGGTGGTGCTAAGGATGAACTTCAAAAGTGCAACTACATGGGTATCTTCAAAGGTTTATCCTATATCCCTTAGCATCACTTAGTAGTGCTAGCACTCCCACAATTTTATATTCATGCATGTGTGCAAAGCTTAATTCAAACCTTTGTGAGCACACATGTAGGGGGAGCTATCACTACCAAGTCGGATTTTGTGGCATTTATCCAAATCTTGGCATAGAGCTTAAATGGTGGATAAATGGCATAATGTCCAAAATGATCTTAATTTCCATATCTTTGTAGAGTTGTCATCAATTACCAAAAAGGGGGAGATTGAGAGTCTCTATGTGATTTTGGTAATTGAGTGACAACCTACGTGAACTAATATGTGTTCAGGTGATATATACAAATGAGATTAATTCACATGTGATTGTGTGATGAAGGAGCTTATTGCATATGAGACATGACATGGAGTCATGTGATCAAGGTGGAGAAGATCAAGATGAGGCCTGGCTTGATGGACCGGTTGCAAGTGTGAAGGGAAGTGGGTGATGCTTGGCGCCGATGGACCAAGGAAACGGTGAAGAGCAAGTGAGGTCAAGATCGATGAACCAACACTGTCATGTGATGATATGGAGTGGATCATATCATTTGACAAGTGGGTGGTGTATGTGTTGCATCAACATTGGAGAAGGAGAGGAATGGAATGCGCAAGGCAAAGGTATAACCATAGGGCATTTCATTTCACCAGTCATAGGTGTGTAGAGAAGATTATGACCGGGTTTAGGATAGATAGCCGTACTATCAAGAGGAGAAAACTTGTTTGCAATTCGGTTATCTAGTGCCACTGTGAGCGATCTAACTTTGCGATGAATTAGGATCAAGTGGCGTTGTGAGAGCAAGTGAAAATGCTTTGGAAAACATTGTGAAAATGCTAACACACATGCACAAGGTGAAGAACACATTTGTGTTAGCACTTGAAAAGCATGGAAGAAGTGGCAGCTCGGTTTGGCTCGGGTATGAGCTCCGGACGTAGGTCCGGACGCAAAGGTGCTGCTGGTCCGGACAATCGCGGATGCGTCCGGAAGCTAACCCTAGCGTGCCTGATCGGGAGCAGGAGATCCGGACGTTGTCTGTCGTCTGGACTGGGAACTCCAGACGTTGCGTCCGGAGGTTCACCCTCTCTGTAACGGCTCTGACTGAAGAACCGGACGCTGTTTGCCGTTCGGACGCGCGTCCAGTGTCTGGCTCTCTCTGGAGTGGAGGTCCGGACGCAGTTGTTGGTCCGGTGCGGCATTGTTGCACGCGTCCGGAGGCACGTGGTGGCGATCGGCGCAGTGCGCCAACGGCTCTCTCTAACGGCAGCGAGTCCGGACGCAGACTGCATGGTCCGGGCCCGCACTGTTGCGTGCGTCCGGACCCTCTGCAGAGAGCCCAGTGAACGGGGAAAACAACTAGTTTGTTTGGCTAGCCTATAAATAGTTGTTGGCCGGCCCTTGGGGCTGGTTGAGCACCTTGGGGTTGTGTTACCCTTAGTTGTGCTTGGTTGGGAGCCCTCTAACTCACACACACTTGATAGATTTCATCCGATTGTGTGAGAGAGCGATGACTAGTGCGTTGCTTTGAGAGATAGCTTCGTGTGGCTCTAGGTGATCGACTTGCAAGCTCGTAGTGCTTGTTACTCTTGGAGGTTGCCACCTCCTAGACGGCTTGGTGGTCTAAGGCTCCGTCGAAGCACGCAAGAAGATTGTGCGTTGCTCCGGAGAAGAGCTTTGTGAGGGGTGTTGTGCTCGCCCCGCGGGAGATCACGAAGAGCAACTCTAGTTGAAGGTATCGTTGAGTTCCCTCATCTTGTGTTGGTTAGGCGGCAACCCTTGAGGGGGTTAGGCAGTGAGGCCTGTAAAAAGTCATAAACCTCCATGTGAGTGAGACGATACAACGGGGACTAGCTTGGTGGCGACCAAGTGAACCTCGGGAGAAAAATCACCGTGTTAACCTTGTACATCTTTTCGGTGGTTTGCATTCTCCAAATCACTAGCTTGTATTTACTTATTCATACTTGTGCTAGTGTTTAGTTGTTGCTCTTGTAACTAGTTTAGCTTGTGTAGCTAGCTTAGTTACCTTCTAGCTTGTGTAGCTTATAAGTAGCTCTTGAGTGGCTAATTGGCTTGTGTAGCCTTGTTAGTCACATTGCTTAGTTTGTGTAGCTAAGTAAGATGAGCTCTCTAGTTGACTTGTGTAGTCTTGCTAGAGAGCATTGCTAGTAAGCTTAGGTGCTTTGTGCTTTTCTTACTAGTATGTGTAGGAGCTCCCTGGTTTCCTTAGAGTACTAGAGCTTAGGTTTGTGTGACCTTGCAACCTAGAATTGTTTAGGTGAGCCTCCTAGCTTGGCACCTTAAGTAGCATAATATACATCTTTGCTAGGTGCTAAAGTAATAGATAGAGGGGTGTAGTCTTGGCTAGACTGATAGTTTTAATTCTGCAATTGTTTCGGTTAGCCAAAGCGTTTAAGTTTTAGAAAAGACTATTCACCCCCCCTTCTAGTCCGCCATCTCGACCCTACAGATGGCGAGGTCCTTGAGCACAAGGACGACTTCGACTACAACTCCGACACACCTGAGGTATCACCTACCATCGAGTCTCTCTCTTCCGAGATTGAGTCCTTGAATGTCACATTGCGTAGTCAGGACGCTTTGCTTAAGCGCGCTACTCGTGAGAGGAATGACTATAAGGCTAAATACTTGAAAGCGGTAGAGGATCTCGATTTTGCTAGGTCATTAGGGTTGATTACCGAGGAGGTAGAGTGTGATATTTGTGCAGTTCACATGTCCAGTCTTCTCACTCTTCAGGACAAGTATGACACTCTACTTCAGGAGGTTAGTGAGCTAAAGGCTAGGCCTAGCTTACTTGGTGCGTGCAAGGGTTGTTCAGGCTTGCGTTCTGAGCTAGCATAGAGAGATGCTAGGATCATTGTGTTAGAGAAGGCTAGCTTAGATAGCACCATAGGGTCGGATCGCATTGAGGCTTTGGAGCTTGAGATCGCGACGTGCCGGCATGACAAGGCGCGTACTGAGGAGGACAACACACACCTTCGGTCAGTCTTGGCTTGGGTGTCTGGTAGAGAGCCGCAGCTAGGGATGTTGTATAGCCAATTCAAGTGGGTTGGCAACACGAGAGTAGGCTTTGCTATAGGTGGGAAGGACGATAGCTTGTTTGGAAAGATCGGTGAATGCAGTGGGTTGAACAAGAGTGATAAACCCACCACAACTCCCAAGTTCACCAAATTCACCCCACCTAACCCTATCGACCCTACCAAGCTACCTGTGAGAGATGGTGTGTTTGAGGAGCCACCCAAAACCATGCCACAGAAGCAAGTGTGCACACTTTGCCCGACATCTCTAGTGACCCCCTTCCTAAGAAAGCGAGAGCCACCCAACCCAACAATATAATTCCTACCAAGTGTGCGGTGAGGTACCATTGTGAGTATTGTGAGCGGGATGGGCACTTGGCTGAGTTTTGCTTTAGGAGGATGAGAGATGATCAGCGGCAGGTTGAGTTGAACAACCGAGACATGTACCACCCACCGGTTGGGGTGCGTGAACCAGAAGTTTGGAGGCGCACTTCTAGGCCTAGAGGTACAATGCCTCAAGGTGCTAGGCCTCAGGAGATGAGACCACGCGGTGGTCGTGCCCGACGAGGTACCGGTCGTGAGCCATATGGCTATGGACTTCATGGCGGTGGCTTCACTCCCCACACCTTTAGTGGACCACCTTTTTCCTATGGTGGTGATCGCTACCCCCTATGGGAAGGGAGATGTTTTGTATGCCTCCTAACCCCTTCATTGGGCAAATGAACCAACAGTGGTATCCTTCACAGTTTACTAACCCCAGTGTTGCTTCGTTTGCTCACCCTATGTATTCCTATTGATGTAGAAAGGAGGACTGGAGGACACATGGCTTGTGGATTCCGGATGCTGACGCCATATGACCAGAAGTGCCAAGTGGTTCTCCAGCCTCGACCCTAAGCGCCACACCGAGTACATCACTTTGGGGATAAAAGTAGAGGTAAGGTTGTGTCCCGAGGGTCAATCTGTGTCAATTCGTTTTTTGTCCTCAAAGATGTTGCTTTGGTTGCGAATTTCCATTTTAACCTTCTCTTCGTTTTGCAACTCTTAGAGGACGGTTTTGAAGTGAATTTCAAAGTTAGCTTTTCTCAGATTCTTGACTCTCGGAGTGATCTTGTTTGTCGGATCATGCCTTTTGGAAAGGTTTTTCGTGTGGATTTTTCTATCTCTTCTGGACCTTCTTGTTGTCTTCTTGCCGGTTCTTCTTCTGATCTTTGGAAGTGGCATAGGAGACTGGGTCATCTAAGCTTCGACTTGCTTGCAAGGCTTAGCTCGATGGACCTTATCCAAGGATTTCCAAAGCTAAAGTTTGAGAAGTACTTGGTTTGCCATCTTTGCAGGTATGGCAAGATGGTTGTTGCTTCCCATCCTCCGGTGACTGAGGTTATGACCAAACAACCCGAGGAGCTCTTACACATGGACACAGTTGTTCCAGCTCGGGTTAGGTCGGAGGGACGGAAGTGGTATGTGGTTGTAGTCGTTGATGAGTATTCGAGATACTCTTCGGTGTTCTTTTTGGAGAGTAAGGATGAGGCTTTTATTCATGTGCGTGATCTGATATTGAGATTGAAAAATGAGCTACCTAAGCATGCCATGAGAGAGATTCGTAGTGACAATGGCACCGAATTCAAGAATGCTCAATTTGCAACTCTTTGCTCTTCTTTGGGTCTCGATCACTAGTTTTCCTCTCCTCACACTCCGTAGCATAATGGTGTTGTTGAGCGCAAAAACCGAACCCTTGTTGAGATGTCTAGGACGATGCTCGATGAGCATAGGACTCCTAGGAGGTATTGGGCCGAAGCAATTAATTCTGCTTGCTATGTATCCAATCGCATTTTTCGCCATGCTTCCAAGAAGAAGACATCTTATGAGTTGCGTTTTGGGAGACCACCCAAGGTAAGTCACCTACAGGTGTTTGGGTGCATGTGCTTCATCCTAAAAAGGGAGGTAAGTTAGATAAATTTGAGTCTCGGTCTTCTGACGATATCTTTATTGTTTATTCTACTCTTTCTCGTGCTTATCGTGCTCTTAACCTTGAGACTAACCGAGTGATGGAGACTTGTGAGATTACCTTTCGATGAGACTATGTCTTGTAGTTCCACTGCTTTTGAGCTTGCATATGATGATGAGGTGAACACTAGCATCTTTGTGGAGGAGGAGCAGGACGATACCAATTGGGGTGATCCTGAGCCGAGTCCACCGGCAACCATCGTTGACCCTGTGACGTTTACTTCTGCTCATGGCCCCGACCTATTTACTTCCTCTACATGGGGGCCGTTTTGAGCAGCTTCCTCAGTCGGTGCCCGTTGCACCTGAGGGAGCTCCAGTAGCTGTCGATGGGGAGGCTACTTCTTCCAGGCAAGATCCCCGCTACATCCAGCAGCAGCACCCACCGGAAAACATCATCGGCGACATTGGCCGTCGAGTCACGCGGTCCAGGTCCTATCTCTCTCACTTTGCTCATTCAGCTTTTGTCGCTTCTTTTGAGTCCTGAGATGTTGGACATTGTTGGTATTTCTTATGACTATTCGATAAATCCGCAAGCGCACAGATTATACTGTTGTAGCACTTCACCTAACAGTATTCCAAGGTATTGTAATTTATATTTTCCCAAAGGAAAGCTTTGCTAGAAATGATAATTGGATAGAGATCCCAGAGAGCACCTTGACTTAGTACCAACTAGTATAGAGGGGTAAACAATATATGTGATAGGAAGGGGTTGATAAATGAAGAAGCTACGGTAAATGATACTTAGAACGGACTAGGTAGAATATCTAGGTGGGAAGACAACGAGGGAGTAAAGGGACTCCTAAGCAATTCACTCTACTTCAATATACTTAGCCAAATAACTAGTCTAAACACTATAGTTTGTCTCCTCAGTACAAGTATGCTAGGCAAGGGGATAGATCAGTAGGAGGACAAAACTCCTACCGGACCGCGCCCTCTTCTTATGGGGGCCTTACCTTTTAATAACTTGCCTATAAACACGTGGTGGAATACAACGACTAGACAAGGTTGTCACCTCTTGCTAGCTACCACAATCAATCCGTGCAGCAAGCGATAACCAAGGATAAGATGATGTATAAGCACCATGCTTACACATAACTTACTACTTTGACTACGATCAATAATCAAAGCACCCTATGACAGGCAATGATCACATACGGGAAAGGTCACAAGGATCACAGACTATTGATGTGAAGGGTATTAAAGAGCAAAAGCATATAGCAATACTATATCTAGTATAGAAATGCTCAAATTAATACTAAGTAAAGTAGAGAGAAAAGATATATATTGAATAAGATAAAGTATTACAAAGAAGGAAAGATACAAGAGCTATACCAGACTTTCCAGAAGACAACTCCGGAAATCCCGAGCGCAGCTCGACTCAACTCTAACTCCCACTCTAGACTAAACTACTAGAACAATCTAAGGAATAGAGCTTGTAGGCCTCTTCACCATATGTAGAGAGGGGGGTGTGACCCTCTATTTATAGTGGGAGGTGGAGTATGGGCTACTCCATCGCCATGTCAATGATCTAGGGCCTTCCATCCTCCACCCTTGGATCAAACCACCTTAGAACCGACCAAGGGGTGAATGGTGTGGATTTCCTCCATGTGGAAGGGGGTATGGCAGTTGGAGGGAGCCAACCGACCTAGGGGGATGGTCGGCCGACCCCCCCTATGGCCAGTGGGCCCTCCCTTTCCTCCTTGGATGAAGCCCCACTGGTCATGGACTGAGAGGGGGCCATGTGTTCCCACTTGATGGTCGGACGACCCCCCTTGGGGGTTCTTGCCCACCTCTGTCGTCCTAGTGCTGGCCCCACTTGTCATTGATGTTAATTTGCTGGTTCTGTGGTGATTGTCACGTTTATCTCCTTGGTGTGGGTCCATGGATCCATGTGCTATGCTTGTGAGCCATTGAGAGAAAGCATAGAGTGATCAATGGTTGGATTGCACTTTGGGATGCTTCTCTTGGATCATGGCCGAGAGGGAAGCTAGGTGGGCCCACAGGGTGGTCAGCCGACCCCTTATGTGGGTCCCACTAGCTCTTACTTGCTTCATTTCTTCATTCCTATACTCTAACACTCATGAACATGTGGAACTAGTTATTTGATAAAAATATGCTCATGATGTGTTTGTTTATCCTTGATCCTTCGGTTGGTGGCGACATTTTAGCCATGTAAAAGATGGTCATAATTTGTGCCAACAAGATCCCCCAAGCTTAACCTTTGCTCGTCCCGAGCAAACAATCAAACTTAGCTCGATGGATCAGGAGTTGCTACTATGCTTCATATTTCAAGAGTACTAAATCTACAACAATCATATTTTTTTTAATGGAAAAGTTAGCAATAAAGACTCACCCATATTACCTTAGTCCTTCATGGGGCTTATAGATTTATCCTTTGTCTTGAGAGGTTGAGAGATAGAACAACTTGACTTGAGCACTAGTTTTCTTATTCTTTCACAAGTTTCATATCAGAGGTTTTGTAAAGTTTTGTAAAGAAAGACTTAGTGTTCCTCAAGTGATACTCTCGAGCTGCTCATAAGGTGTATGATTCCTCACCAAGGCATATATCAAAGTTTTCCTTCTTTCATCCTATCTCTGAAGCTTATGTGGATCTATAGGTAGGGATCAAAGATATAGCAAACTTACCTTGCATAGTTTTGTCAAATTCTAGATCCGAGGAGAGAAGTGTCATACTCTTAGATCAAGATGTGCAAGTGTGTGGAGACATGACAAATGATCGATACTCCTATATTTGGATGATCTCTCTTTCCTAACTTATTATTTTGAGACATAGCTATATTTTTAATTTTTCTATGAGCTTTGAAGATGCTCATCATTTTCATTTTTTTCTTTTTTTTCAAAAGAGAGCTTTGGAATGCTCAAAAAGAATGGGACTTTTAGAATGCCCTTGAATTTTTCATAATTTTGCATAGTCTATGTCTCATTTACTAGCAACAAACTAGAGAGTTTTTCTATGAGAGTATGGAGTATGAACTATGTGGAAATGTAAGACATGTTTCTACGTACTTTCAGTGTAGAAGCAACATGTATATGTGGCGTGTACGTGATCTTGATCTTAGGAGCATGATAAATCTCTCAACAAGGGTCACAAAACTTAACTAAACTCAACACAAAGCATGTAGCTTATGTAGAAATCTTATATCATGAAAGAACATGTATGGCTTTGGTAGGAATTTTCACCATTGAGGAACATGAAGTGTTTTATCATTTTGATAAATAAAACTCCAATAGTTATTCTTGCTTAGAACAATATTATAGCAGCTCTTATCTTGTCATATCATGTCTCACAACAGCTTAGACTTAGTTACGGCATTTGCAACCCACAAAAGTTTTAGGTTCATGATGGTTTCTTTTAAGCCAAGTAATCCATACTTAGAGAAATACCAAGTTGTAAACTAAGTACTAGAGAAACATTTAGCAGAGCAACTATTCATCATTTCCATAGGAGATATTTATTTTCATGGAACATGTGAGAGTGGATTAGAGAAAGTCTTTATTATTATTATTATTATATGCATAGATTTCTTTTTTAAATGCAAAGCAAAGATAAGCAAGGAAATGCATAACTATAAATGCTGAAATTAAAAACTTACCTTAGTGAGGGAGGGAACCTCCACCAAGCTTGTCCTTTGCTCAATAATGCGGCGGATGTGGATGTTGTTGCCGCCACAAGTCCCAATGTCGATGTTGTTCTTCTTGCATTGTTTGAATGTTCTTCGCAGTTTGCTGGACGATGTGTGCTGTCTCATCGTGCTCAACACGCAACTCACCAAAGGTGTTGGTGAGATGATCAAATTGTTTCCGCAATTCACGATGCTCCCTTTCTCGTGTGGACGAGAAGGATGCTCGTGCTATTTGCGGACGTGATGGTCGAGGAGGCATGCCACTAGAAGTGTGCATGGGATCGGAAGATGCATCGTCTTCCTCCTCGCAAATAGCTCCTCGGGAAGGATCACCTTGCTCGAGATGAACAAAGTGTGGCCCCTCCTGAGCTCTCTTGTCTGAGTCTGCAAAACCTCTTTGTCCCATTCCTTGATCTAAATCAAGGGTTAGCTTACAGGTCCTATACAACTGAAGTTGCCTATTTGGAAGAGGCACCTCAATTGTATGACCACTGTAAATCATTTTAAGATCACCATTGGCATCTCTTTTTAGCATTTGAACATAAGCAAGATATTCTTTTGAGATCACCGCTAGAGGAGCAGAGATTTAAATAAAGGGGTATGTGCTATTTAGCAAGTTCATGGATTCAGCAAGGCGAGTAATTGAAGATGTAAATTGAATAGATTCATTACTCTCAATTGAACTTTGCCACAACTCCACTAAGCATTTTACAGGAGAGATTTGCATTTTTATTACCATGGCATAGAGCAATTTTAATTCCATGTCACTTATCAGGCTGGCATTACTTCCAGGAAACAAAGTTATTTTCATCCAAAGATGCATGAATCGAAGGGTTGGATTATGAATTTCCTCAGTTTTAGGATTTGAGAAATCTTTTACAGCAGAGATAGAGAACCAAAATTTCTTCTTGTTAAAATTACACATGGCAGCGTTTAAATCTATCAAGCATGAATTATCAAAACCAAGAACAACACTTAGATGATTCCAAGTTAGATTATGGTTTTGGTTAAACATGTGAAAGGAGATTCCCACATTAGAGACTTGGAGAGAGCATAGGAATTCTATGGTAAGCAACTGAACTCCAAGATCTTCTATTTGCCAAAAGCCAGACCAACCAATAGAGGAAAAGATAGTTTCGAATTCGGTGGTCATACCTACGTTGGAGAGAAGATTCGGATCCAATATCCTTGTGTGCTCGTAAGATCGATCCCGAAGAGAGAGAGATATCTTTGGTACTCTACTTGGTTGAACCCAATGACTTTGTTGGTCATAGGTCCTCATTGGAGGCACCATGAATGCTTCAGTATGAGGTACCTCCTCTGGCACTTATTCTTCCCGAGGGAGTTCTTCGGTTTGGAGGTTCTCCCAAGTGTATCGGGCAGAACCTCCCCTTCTTCTTCCTTGGGAAGTGTCATCAGATTGGTGGGAGCGCAAGATGAGCTCCCACTTATAGCTTGCTTCATTTTCTTGAATGCGGAAGTCAATGGATTCTTCATTTTTTGAAAGGAAGAGGGACACAAGGGAAAGACTAGGATAGGGTTGTGTGTGAAGTGGACTTCTAGTTTTCCTTGTGGGGAAAAGTTTAAGCTAAGAGAAGCTTGAATAAGACAAGAGATCTTCTTTTGGACTAGTGAGAACAGCATTACTTGTCTTGAGAGCTAAGAACTTCTCTTGAATGAATAGAGGAGAGAGCAGGTCAGGGAGAGGCTTGAGTTAGAACTGGATTCTTGGTTGAGGTGTGAGGGAATGAGCTCTCCTTGCATGGGATTTTATAGGGGAGAGGGATGGCACCAAGGGGGTGCCATGATCACTCACTTTAGTTGATGTCTTACACAAAGCAGAAGAGAGAGAGAGAGGTGACCAAAAGTGGTCGGCCATCCCTTTAAAGTGGGGATTCCACTCATGCTTTTTCTAGTGCTTGGTGAAAGATGAAAGATGTGATGTGATGTGATCAAAAGCTGAGTTAAAGTAATCAAGATTCTCCTCTTTAAACAAAGAGTAGTGGGGGACAAAGGTATGTCTTGCTTTGATTGGAGATGATTGATGTGTTTTCTTTTTCAAAGCATGACAAGGTGGAAGTGATGGGTGTCATGATTCCCCACTTTGGAATAGGAGTAGTGGGAGACAAGGATGTGTCATGCTTTAACCAAAAGTGATTGATGTACTTTAAAGCATGACAAGACAAAAGAGATGTCCCCTAAAGATGAATCTGATTTTTGAAAGTCCCACTACTCAAATCATGAGATGCTTGGGCAAACGATGGTGGGGAAGAAAGATGGATGAACATGTGGCATCTAGGATGGTCGACCGACCCCCTAGTGCTCCATTTTTTTTTATTTTTCTTTTATAAAGGTCCGTAAGTGTTCCTTAATTAAACAAGCCAAGATATGGTGCATATGGGTGGTCGACCGACCACCACTATGACCCTACCTTTTGTCAAATTTTAATGCTAAACTAATTCTAAAGTTTTATTTAATCTAACTTTAGTTTTCTGAATTTTAAGTATGAAAGAAATCAACGGTTTGAACTAAATCAAAGAAGGGAAATAAAAGATAACTACCGATTTAAGTCCTCGGAGCGGGACTCTCCTTCTTGTTCATTCCTCAGGTGCACTTGATGAGTCCGGAGGTGGAGACCGTGATGTGTGAACCTCTTTTGCTTTCCAAACCTGCATTGGATTGACGGGTTCGTCCTTCTGGAGACCATGATTGTGCAGATCTTGAACTCTTCGTTTTGGTGGTTGTGCTTTTACCTACTTGTTTAGTTTATAGCCATTGAAAGCACACTTTACCTTATGACTCAGGAACTGGAAGTGGATCTGGCCCGATCCAACGTAGATGACTGCATTGGTGGTGTTGAGGAAGGGTCTTCCCAAAATGACGGTGTTGACACCATTTTTTGTACGTGTCAATATGAACTGGATGCAACTGATAGGTGGAAGGATGATTGCATTCCTTATCGGCATCAGGGTACCATTATCAGGTTGCCGATAGAAGCAGAAGATTGAAAAAATGTCAAAGATGAAAAGAAGGATATTTGCCGATCGGGAAATGTTGCCGATGGAAACAGGAAAACATTGCAGATCGGAAATGTTGCCGATGAATTCAGAATGATGTGGCCGACGTCAGCAGAAAACTGCCGATGACAATAAAAGAAGGTTGCGGATTGAGGGGATCTGCCGATGGAAAGTTACATCGTAAGGAAAACAGATAAGGAAACTGGTGACTTTTATGTTAGTATTATTATTGTAGTTTGAGTCCGACTCTTGCACGAGTTGTTTTATTTCCTTAAAGGTAGGAGTTCTATTTAGGTATGAGTCGTGTCTGTTTACAGCTCCTTTTACCGGAGTATAAATATGTACCCAGGGGCGGTGTAGAAAAAGGACAATCAATCAAATACAAATCTATTACTTTTATCTACTTTTTCAGCATCTACTCTTATCGCATTAGTTATAGTTTACCTACGAGTTCTTACGATCTCGATGGGCTACATCTACAAGATCTGAGCCTTGACGTCTAGGCACATCGTCATCGTCTCGTTCATCGTTGTTCTAGTTATCGTCCTTGTCGATTAACTGGTCAAATCGACTGGCACACCATGGAAATCGAGTTCGGGTATAAGCCCGAGGTGTTCACAGATCCGACGCTTTTTGTGTCAACACCTCTTTTGGCACACCCGGTGGGACCCTAGATACATCTCTTGATCAAGATCATGGGTGGTTCTACTGATGTTGATCTGAAGAACGTCATCGAAGTCTCCGAAGCAGATCTGAAAGATGATCAGAAGCAGGCTATGGAGCAGGCTATGGAGGAGTACAAGCAGCTATATCTGAAATCCTTCAGCCTAAACAGGAGCGGCGACGCAGTCCAGAAGCAAGATCCGCCGTTACCTCGGCAGGTCACTTTCGACGCCAATCCTGGAAAGTTGCAAGATATGGTTAATTCTGCGTTAAATCAGGCGCTGATTAGCCATTCCAATGTGATGTCCAATACTGTATACAATGCTGTCATGCAATCTTTCAAAGAAGGACAGTCACCTAGGTATGTTGGTCCAGCGTATCATCAACCTGGATCGGCATCTGCCACGACTCCATTGGCGGCTCCAGCGGCCTCTACCCAACCTGCAAAGTCGTCTATCAGTGAAGTTACTCCACCAAGGTCAAGCCCTATGAGCGTTGTTCAATTGAATACAGATTCAGTAGCATCGGGGATGTCAGGACCGGTGATTCAGAGTCAACCAGATCCTGCTAGCTGGTGGGGATACGGTATGCCTCTAGATCCATCTGCCGACGCTAATCTGATCTAAGGTAACAATGCGACCAGAAAGGTCTCTGTGGAATCGGCAATATCAGCACAGCCGATAAATCCAATGGCACGTTATGCTACGTCTTCTCTAAATATGCAGTTGCCGCCAGGGAGTCTTTAGATGGTGGTACCTAAAGTGCCTTACGGGTAACCATCGACAAGTTCTTTGCCGATGCAACAAGATTTGGCAGTGGTAAACCATCCCATAATGATGACGAATCCTCAAACTGGGGTATAAGTGCACCAAGGAAGCCAATTTGTTGATTATTCTAGGGTGCAGGAGCAGCAGGCGCCAGGTAACTATCAATTATCGGCAAATCACATGACGATGACTTATAATCCTGTATGGACCAGTCCAATTCAACAACAGGTGGTGCAACCTAGACACCAAGTAGCGGGAGCGCAACAGTACCATTACCCGACGAGCACTCAGAATGACACATCGGTGTATCGACCGATGAATATCATGCCGCAGTATACCCCAGTGGGTGTCCAAGGGTATACATCGGTAAATCAACCTGTGCATAATATTCAGCAAGGTTGTGCCGTGCCTGTGCCAACCGGACTAGCTTACCCACCACAAAGGCAAGAAGGGGTGTATCAACTAGTCCTGCCGATGAATATCCAGTCAGTGCATCAGCAGGATCAGGATGCATACTCGGTCGATAAGATCACCGAAGTGATGAAAGAACAATTCGGTATTAAGCCTAAGGTCAATACGTACTCTTATCGGATGCCATACCCTCAGGCCTATGACTTGATTCCTCTCCCAAATCGGTACAAGGTGCCGGATTTCACGAACTTTTCTGGCCAAGATGATACATCGACAATATAGCACATCAACCGCTTCATTATCCAATGTGGAGAGGCAGCTAGCAGAGATGAACTAAGGGTAAGATTGTTTTCATCATCCTTATCTGGATCGGCGTTTACATGGTTCATCTCGCTTCCTCCAAATTCTGTGATTACTTGGGCCGATCTGGAGAAGTAGTTTCACAAATACTTCTTCTCTGGCATTCATGAAAAGAGGATTACCGATTTGGTCAAACTGAAACAGCGCAATGACGAATCGATAGAAAGCTTCGTCTAAAGGCTTCAGGACGTAAAGAATAAATGCTACAACTTAGTGTTGGATGATCGGCAATTGGCAGATTTGGCTTTCCAGGGATTGCTACCACACGTGAAGGACAAGTACGCATCTCAAGAGTTCGAGAGCTTGAGTCATCTCGTGCAGAGAGTTGCCGATCAAGAAGTTAAAGCTTTCGAACCTAGGAAGACTTGGAACCAAAAGGTATCTTTCATTGAACAAGAGGAAGATTCTGAGTCAGATGAAGGAACAGATATCGGCATTGTCGAGTGGGTGAAAGATAAAAAGCCAATATCCTGTCCGTTTGGTCAGAAGGAGGCTGAAAGATTCACTTTTGATACTACTAAAGCCGATAGGATATTTGATCTGTTGCTTCAAGAAGGACGGGTTAAGCTGGCGTCTAATCAAGTGATTCCATCGGCTGAAGAGCTTAGAAGGATGAGGTACTGTAAGTGGCATGATGCAACCTCACACAGTACCAATGATTGCAAAGTCTTTAGGCAGCAGTTGCAGTCAGAAATCGAATCTGAGCGAATCAAGTTTGAAAATTCTAAAGCTCAAAGGCCAATGAAAATTGACCAACATCTGTTTCCAAATAATATGGTGGAAACTAGCAGGAAAGTCAAAGTACTGACTTTGGAAGTGGCCCAGAAAAATGCGTCGTTAGACCCCGAGCATCAAATAGCTATGCATGACGTAAAAGGGAAGAAGCTTGCTGATGAAAGAAAAGGTAAAAGAACTACCGATGAAAGCAGCGGCTCCAGGGGGACCTCAGAGACGTGCGTCATATGGTGTTGTAATCACGCACAGGAGGCCACGACAGGAATATGAGCGTTTGTGAGAAGAGCAGCATCGGCAGCGGGAAGAAGAGAGACGCCAAGAGTGGTATCGACATAAAGATCATTGGAAGTGCCCCTTCTTCATCCATTATTGGGAAGAAGGCATCAAGCTGCCCACTGCCGATAATTGTCCTGAATGCAATGGGTACTATCTTGCTGATCGGTAAGAAAAGAAGTCTTGCTTTGAAGGTCAAGGATCAAGCTATGCTAGGCCGATCAGAGGAAAGGAATCAGTACATGATTGGCTGGGGAGCAAGCTCAGTGTGCACGATAGGTTTGGCAAGCATATTCGTCAAGAAAAGCTTGAAGAGATGGCTGATGCAAGGGTGCCCGATGAAGAGATATTCTCTAGAGATCCGAATACAAGGGATAATACAAGCCAACGTAGTAAGAAGCAGTACCAACCTGTTTGGAAGACTAAGCTTCCTTAATGGTGTCCCAAAGGCCTGACGAAGACTCAGAGAAGAAGGGTCCAGCGTGAACGCCAGAATGATCTATATTATGGTGAAAACTCTTCGAAGGGAGGATCTCCAGTTTGGGAGTGGAGGCCAAAACACCAAGAGAGGAGTCCATCGGCAGAAGTCAACATGGTTGTTATGTTGTCGATGGAATTTATGGCACCTAATGATGCTGAGGAAGAAGCTGTTGATATGGTTCAGCTAGTGCTAGATCCGATGGGAGCTCTCTTTGAAAAGCCTGCCGATGATGAAAGGTAGCATCTGAGAGCCTTGTTTGTCAAGGGCAAAGTCGATGGGCAACTGTTGTCGAAGATGTTAGTCGATGGCGGAGCGTCGATCAATATAATGCCATATGTCATGC
This sequence comes from Microstegium vimineum, assembly GCA_022036555.1. Lineage (NCBI taxonomy): Eukaryota > Viridiplantae > Streptophyta > Magnoliopsida > Poales > Poaceae > Microstegium > Microstegium vimineum. The sequence continues at coordinate 26,302,702 of CM039133.1, read as the reverse complement.
TCAGGAAGCTTGGAAAAGGTGACCAAGACTTAGTCAAGACGGACATGAAGCTGAAAGATTTTGAGGGCAATGTGTCACCAGCTATGGGAGCAGTATGCATGGAATTAACTATCAGCAGCAAAACTTTGCCGACAACGTTTTTTGTGATCAACGGTAAAGGTACCTACAACTTGCTCCTGGGAAGGGATTGGATCCATGCTAATTGTTGTATTTCTTCCACGATGCATCAAAGCCTCATGCAATGGGTCAAGGACAAGATTGAGGTCGTCCGAAGTGAAGCCCCATCAATTGTTGCTTCGGCAGAATCGGAAACCTATGAGCAGACCAAGTCCATATCTGGTGAAGCTTGGGATACAGAATTCCTCAAGGTGGCCGATTACCGGATTACACCGATCCAAGCAGTCGGTACTGAAGAAGAGGTTTAATGGATCAGTTCACCGATGATGGAAAACATGGACAGGGGTTCACATCAGCCGATGATTTGCTAGCAATAGACATCGGCGACGGTAGCAAGCCTAGGCCAACTTTTATTAGTGCTAAGTTAGATTCCCGATGTAAGCAACAATTGAGTGATTTATTAAAAGAATATAAAGATTGTTTTTCTTGGGATTATACGGAGATGCCTGGTCTAGATCGATCGATAGTTGAACATTCATTACCTATTAAGTCGGGTTTTCAACCTCATCGGCAGCGGGCACGCCGGTGCAATCCTACTGTGTTACCCGATATTAAAGCTGAGATTACAAAGTTGATCGAAGCTGGGTTTATTCGGCAATGCCGATATGCCGAATGGATTTCTAATGTGGTTCCTGTTTATAAGAAGAATGGAAAACTTTGTGTTTGTATTGAGTTCAGGAATCTCAATAAAGCTACGCCAATGGACGGCTATCCAATGCCCGTTGCCGATCTACTAGTTTATGCTTCTGCTGGACATAAAATTATCAGTTTAATGGATGGTAATGCTCGATATAATCAAATATTCATGGCTGAAGAAGATATATCCAAAACTGCTTTTAGGTGTCCAGGTCACGTCGGTTTGTTTGAATGGGTCGTAATGACTTTTGGGTTGAAGAAAGCCGGTGCTACTTATCAAAGAGCGATGAATTTTATTTTTCATAAGTATATTGGCACATTGGTCGAAATCTATATTGATGATGTGGTGGTTAAGTCCGGAGACTTTGAGAAGCATCTTGCCAATCTGCGGAAGATTCTGGAGTGCACAAGGGAACATGGGATAAAGATGAATCCAAATAAGTGCGCGTTTGGCGTATCGGCACGTCAATTCTTAGGGTTCATGGTGCATCAAAGGGGCATAGAGATCGGCAGAAAATCTATTGATGCAACTAACAAAGTGGTTTCTCCTACAAACAAGACTGAGTTCTAATCTTTGATCAGCAAGATTAATTTTATCAGAAGATTTATATCTATTTTTTCTGGGAAGATTAAGTCTTTTAGCCCATTTCTGAAGCTATAGGCCGGTCAGGAATTTGTGTGGGGAGAAGAGCAGCAATCGGCCTTGGAAGAAATTAAAAGGTATCTGGTGAATCCCCCAGTTTTGATTCCACCTCGACACAGGAAACCCTTCAGATTATATCTATCTGTCGATGACGGCGTTATCGGGTCAACCTTGATTAAAGAATTTGAAGGGAAAGAACGTGTGATTTATTATTTGAGTAGAAGGTTGGTGGACGCTGTTGGTGTCTAGAATGGCAGGGTCTTGACGGCCAACAAGTAAATTTCTAAGCGTGTCGGAGTTCGGATGGTTGCGCTCGGAGAACACGAAAGTTTATACTGGTTCAGGCACGAACGCCCTACGTCCAGTGTGTTGCGGGGTTGTATTACCGAGCGTGGAGAGCTCGTAGAGGGGAGCTACAAGCTTTTAGTGAGAGAGGGAAGGCGGTTCCTAGGTCTCTTGCGTATGAGGTTCTTGGTTCTGGTGAGTGCTCGCGTGTGTGCGAGTTTGAGTGTGTGTGAATGAGAGTTGGAATGTCGAGTTCGAATGTCGAGTTCCTTTAGATTGGGGGTTTGTTCCCTCCCTTTATACATAGGGAGAGATGGAGGAGTACAGTAGAGAGAGAGGGAGAGTGTCCGTGGGCCCGGCTTGGGCTGCTGCCGAAGGAGGCCTTTGTCTTCATCCTGTCTTCCTTCTTGAAGAAGATTGCGCCACTGGATGCACGTCTGAGACCTGTTCGCCCCTGACGAGCTGTAGCCATGTGCCCTGTGACCGGGAACATTGTTGTTCCCCCTTTCTAGGTATGGGCGGAGGTTGGTCGCACAGGACCAGGCACCCCCTCGTTCCGTCGTACAGTGCTGGATGACGCCCTAATCCCTGTTGGAGTGTCCTTCGGAGCCAAGGCGTGGATATCACGCACGGAAGTCATCGGTTAGGCAGCATAGGACCCTGTACCGCAGGGTGAACAGGGGTCGGCATGGTGGCTCATGCTCTGAACCCCATCCCTGAGGACGGAGGGTACTATGGACCTTTTGACTATGTGGGCTAGAGCACCTTGGGCCGCGGCGTGGCAGTGAAGTCTCCGAGGGCGAGGGTCGTCACGAATGACGTTTGCTGGGCTCGGACGGGGCGGAAGGGCCCCCGAGCGTAGATGAAATCACGAGCGACGCCACCTAGGCTCGGATGAGGGGGAAGAGCCCCCGAGGGTTGATGACGTCTCGGGCGACGCCACCTTGGTTCGGGCGAGGCGGAAGAGCCCCCGAGGGTTGATGACGTCACGGGCAACGCCATCTCGTCTCGGGCGAGGCGGAGGAGCCTCCGAGGTTAGATGACATCTCGGGCGACGCAACCTTGGCTCGGGCGAGGCGGAAGAGCCCCCGAGGGTAGATGACGTCACGGGCGACGCCATATTGGCTCGAGCGAGGCGGAGGAGCCCCCGAGGGTAGATGACGTCACGGGCGACGCCACCTTGGCTCGGGCTAGGCGGAAGAGCCCCCGAGGGTAGATGACGTCACGGGCGATGCCACCTTGGCTCGGGCGAGGTGGAGGAGCCCCCTGATGGTGATTTTTGTCTTTGCAGAGTCTGGTAATTTGGGTACCCTATTTCTAGGTTCCCGACAGTAGCCCCTGAGCCTTCGATGTAGTGAAGGACTACACCGGAGGCTTCCGTGAGCGTTTATGGTGGTTTGGTTCGATTCTTTGTATTTTGGTGGGTGCGCACGAGTGCACCCGCCGGGTGTAGCCCCTGAGGCCTTAGGAGGGAGACTTTTCCTCCTAAGGGCTTATTCGCAAGACTTCTACAGTGCTTGACCCTTCGCTTCCCCCACGAGACGGGGAGGGAGAAAGAGTGGGTTGCTCCACACGTCAGGACCAGACCTTCGGTCGCACGCCAGCCCTGGCACCGGCTGTATTGTTGGCCTCGGGCTGATGCCCCTTGAGAGGACGAGTCGACTCTGTGTCGTGCTGTCTTTCGACCTCTACGGTCGATTGACCGGTCGGAGATATGTTTGTCCGATTCCGGGGTCTGACTGCGCCCCCTTTCCCTGTAGCCCAAAAGTGGACGTGTCGTGTCTTTCCCGTTTGAGGAGTGGTGCCAGAGCACTGCTCGCTCTGCGGTACAGACTCTGAACGGCGTGCCCTGAGTCCGCAATCTGCTTGGCCATTTATGGCCTCGCTGCATGGTTGCACCCCCTTGAAGTGGGTGTCATCGCACAATGCAAATGTGGTTGGGAGGCGGAGCTATAGCTTCACGGGCCGGCCGTCACGTGAGTGCCCTGGCGGGCTATAAATAGGGGCTGCCGGCTATGGGGAAGCACAAATCCTCACAGTATGGCTTGCCCTAAGTTCTTCCTTCGAGGTCCCGTCAGAGAGCCCTCCGAGCTGCCCTGGCGGACGGCCTTTTGAGAGCAAAACCGGATTCAGAGGAAGTTCTGTGTAGGGGGTGCTTGTGTCCCCTTCCGCCTAGTGGTTGGATTAAGAGGAAGCTCTGTGAGATGTGCACAGCTTCCTATTATCCTCTCCTCAGGGCGGAAGAGGGGTGTCACCAACCCTGCACGAATCGCTCCTAGAGGGAGGAAAGTGCGGAGTCCATCCTTTTGGTTGGATCCTACTCTCCACACTCGGGGAGTGGTGGCGTGCTCCCCCCACCAGAGGGCAGTCAAGGATGTGTCCACTGGAAAAGTCATTGCTGTTCTAGCATGACTCCGGGAGTGGGCGCATCCCTAAATGTTGGTTGATGGTGATGCCGCTGTCTGCGAGATGGGTGGGCTTGGAGCCGCCGGTATACGGCAAGCTCGGGACCACTCGCTAGTTGTGGCATCGCCCACAGAGGAGCTGGGGCGACTTAGCTTTGAAGTCCCCAAACGACTCCGGTGGGGGGGATGTGACCCGGGGTTTCCTGAAGACGAGGCGGCTGCTGTTCTTCCATAGCTGTAGCATGCCTGGTCTAGGTGGCTCCTGGGTCATACCACTGCTGTCCGAGGAGACCTTGTGCTTCAGGCGAGCGCCTCCCGAGCCCCGCGGCTGGGTTGCTCGACCTGTACACATAGGTGTGTTGGGCGGGTGGCGCATTTTTTAGCGCGGGTGTCCCTTGGGCACCCATAGCTTTTGGCCGTTTGGCCTGGGATTTCCCTTCAGTCCATCTTGTAAATGTTTTCGTGTTTTTTGGTGTCTGATGATTGGGCTTATCCCCGTGGCTCTTAGAGAGCGTGTAACCCCTGCAAGCATCAGAATTCATGTATTTGAAATAATAAAGAGATGTTTTCTATTTACCTTCGTGGAGTTCTAATGAGCGAGGCGTAGTGCGTCGTTTTTCCAGCTCTGTTCCCTAGTTGCTGAACCGGTAGGAGGCGCGCGGCAGCAGCCCCGAGTCTTCACTCGGCACGAAGAAATTGTCTCGGGTCTGTGCCATCTTTTCGTGCGTTCCCGCGCATCTCTCCGCGAGAAGGGAGAATGTGAGCCAGTCCATGCTATCCTCGAATCGGACGAACCATGGATGCTCGTTGAGGTAATAACAGGAAAATCTGAGTGGGGTGCTCGGTTCCCGTTTGCTAGGGTTTCGCCTGGCGGCCCATGTCGTGGCTCACCCCAAATCGGTTTCATATAGTAGCCAGGTCCGTTCGATGGATCCCGGGGGCCTGTTGCCTTCCTTCGGTAGGAATACCATGAACCAATCATCCATGAAGACAGACTCAAATACGAAATCTGGGAATGACCTTGGCATCCGATTGCCAGGCTAATGACCGCTAGCGTGTCCATTCCCTATTCGCCCCTCGCTCTGTTGTCCTGAGACGGCCGTTTCGAACCCCGTTGGGCCAGCCTTCGTAACTCTAGACCGTAATGGGCCGTGGGGGCGTCTATAGCCCTTTTCCCTTTGGCTTACCTGGGCCCATGGGTCGTCGCCATTCGTTGCGCCACGTGCGCGTCCCTTCGACCTCCGCGTGGGTCGGCCGAGTCGGGGGGCTCTTGATACATCCGGCCCAGGTAGGGATGGCCGAGGCCCAATAAATTGAGGTTGCCCGGACCCCAACAGTTCTTAGGCACACCCACTCCAAGAAAGGCCCAATCTCCCTAAAAGACTAGTCTGATAGGGGAAGGGTGACTCCCTTTTAAGGTGGCTTCCTCCTCCCAAGATAAGCAAGGTGGGATTATTCAGAGGCTCACACGTTCGCCGCTCGACTACAACTGGGCCACTTGGCCCATTATTTGTTGCGTCTTTGCCAACGGGTAATAATGGAGGATGTCCTCATCATTCTCACCCCCTTAAACAAGGGCCCAGCTTTGATACCAAATGATACATCCGGCCCAGGTAGGGATGGCCGAGGCCCGATAAATTGAGGTTGCCCGGACCCCAATAGTTCTTAGGCACACCCACTCCAAGAAAGGCCCAATCTCCCTAAAAGACTAGTCTGATAGGGGAAGGGTGACTCCCTTTTAAGGTGGCTTCCTCCTCCCAAGATAAGCAAGGTGGGATTATTCAGAGGCTCACACGTTCGCCGCTCGACTACAACTGGGCCACTTGGCCCATTATTTGTTGCGTCTTTGCCAACGGGTAATAATGGAGGATGTCCTCATCAGCTCTCCCGAGACGTGCTCGCGCTCGGGAGGCGCGGGCCCGGACCGGGGACGCGTGGGCGAAATCTGTGCACACGGCGCAGTGGGCCCGGGGTAGATCCTGCAATGATGAACGCAATATACGGATCGAAACGAGGAAAAAAGGCGAGTGGTGTCAGTTACCTGCCGTGATGCGCGGCTCCCGGTATTCTAGCGCGCAGTAGAGTGAACGTGACCGAGCGGCCGCATTTAATGCGACTCGGGTCGTGGGGTCGTGCTAGTGGGGAGCTGCGAAGACACCATTCCGTCTTCCTGCCCCTTGTAAATATCCGTGCGCCGTGGGTCTGTACTGTTTGCCTCCTTTACTGCTTCGTCTTGCTCGCGTCGAGTCCTACGGAGCTAGGGTTTGCATCGTAGTGCGTCCGTCCTAACCACCTCTTGCGCCGCACCGCGCGCTGCTTTCCGAGAGAACCTCCAATGGCCAGCATACCTCAGGAGAAGAGCTAGCCCCTTTGTGAGGCTAAGCACGAGCGGGCGCTTGCGCTGGTGGATGCGGGGATGTTGCGCCCGGAACTCTCCGCCGACAACGACGCCGAATCGATCGTCCCCACCGGCGTTGAGAGGCCGGACCCACTGGGCGGGTACGTGGTCTCTTTCCTGCCATTCCACGAGCGCGGATTTGGGACGCCGCCATCTCGTTTCTTCAGGTGGATTCTTCACCACTACGGGATTGAGCTCCACAATCTCAACCCCAACTCCGTCCTTCACCTCGCGGCCTTCGCGTCCATGTTGGAAGGCATGTTGGGGACGGAGCCGGACTTCAACTTGTGGAGGTTCTTCTTCAATGCGGCGGTTTTCCTCCTGTATTCGGATGGAATAAGGTGGGTGGCATCCTGCGGAGGGTGCATCATCAACCTCCGTTCTGCTAACTCCCACCTCTACATGCCGGTGCGAACGAGCTCGTCCAACCGGGGGTGGCACTCCCAATGGTTCTACATTCAGAACCATCCTGAGGCGCCGCTCCCGGAGTACACAGGCCCGCGCTTCGTAGAAGAGCTCCCCAATTGAAGCGACGACTTGACCTCGGAGGAGCTCTCGGGAATACAGCCTTATCTCCGAAGCTTAAGGAGGCTCCACGACGAGGAGTTGAACCTCTCGGGGGTGGTGGCGCAGTTCTTGCGGCGCCGGGTGCGCCCGCTTATGGCGCGGACGCATCTGTTGGGCGACATGGTGCCCGGGGCATCGCGCGAGGGATCCGCTATGGTGGAGGTGGAGCTAGAGCTGGAGGATGTGGTCGACGTCGCCCGAAGGCTGCTTGGGGACGCGCTGAACGAAGACAACATTTTCCGTTGTCCACCGATGCGCCCCGACCCCAACTTTGTCGAGCTGGTAAGTCGGCACTATGGTGTGGTGCCTTTTTCCCGTGCTTCCTTCATTTGGTAGTGATGACTCGCACCCCACTCATTCTTTTTTCTGCAGGGGCCCCTCTCGATGGCTCGCCATGTGGCCGCGCCTATCCCTGCTCCGCGGGTGCAAGGCGCGGCGGACCTGGATTGGGAGGCCCTTGGGGACGATGATGACGATGATGATGACGAGGACAGATGCCCTCTATCGGAGGCGGTCCCTGTGCTTCGAACGGCGGGGACAGCGAATCGGCCGAGGGCTGGCGCGACCATGGTGGCAGCGCCATCGGTGAGGGTGCTTGGCTCACACCTGGCCCCTGGTAGTTCCGAGGGCGGCGCTGCCGGCGACACTCCGTCTACTCCTATTCCCATCCGGCCCACCGAAGACGGGGATGGCGAATGGAGCGGCAGTCCGGGAGCCTCGAACCGTGGCGCGATGGAGACGACACAGAAACGTGGCCGCGTCTTCTCCTCGCAGTAAGTTTGCGTCGCCCTTGGTTCCTTTCTATTTTACCAATGGGATGTGGTTGTTCGTGGTGTGAGAGTGGGATGGACCTTGCAGGATTGGTGGGAGCCCTGACCATGAGGGCTGGAAGAAAATGCGCCAGGAGGCGCCCCTGGTTGGTCCAGAGCGGAGCACCGCGGCGTTGGCCGCGTGTTCGGCAGACGCCGCCGGACGTGGGGGTGGACCGAACCCGCGCGGCACCGCCACGACTGGCGCAGCGTCGCAGGCGCCTGCTGACTCTGGGCCCGCGGAAGCCTTGCCGTCCTCTCTCCCGGGAGTGGTAGTCATAGACGATTCCAGGGAAGAGGGTGGCCTGGATGTTGCCATGGTGATGGACGTCAGGGATGCCCGGTCGGAGGCGGAGCTAGAGGACGTGGCGGCGGGCTGCCCCGTGGCGACCCCCTTCCCCGCGGCGGGCTGCCCCGTGGCGCGCTAGTCCCCAGTTGTATACAGAAGAGGAGCTGGCAACCGCACGCGCGTCGAAGGCCATTCTTCCTCAGCCCGGAATAACCTCATCGGGTGAGGGGGGCGGCGCCCGGGTGGAGCACGCTCTCGGGGCCCTACGTCGGCTTGGCGCCGACCGTCGCTCCTTCGGGGACGCTGACCTGGTTGTGTGGGTCAACCAGGAGAACCCCGGGGAGCCGATGTTCATGTTGGACGACCGGCGCGAACTCCCGCATTGGCAACGCGTTGCGGGTGTTCGCCGGGGACATGGCCGCCGCGTGGCACGTGCGGTGGAGGAGCTCCAGAGATCGGTCGCTTCGATGAACGGAGATCTCACTCATCATAGCGATGTGAGGGACCGCCTAAACATAAGTGATGTTTATTCCGCATTGGTCGGGTTGCTGACATCCTTTTTGCGCAGATACTGATGGCGATGAGTGCCGAGAAGTCAGAGTACCTCCGTCGCGAGGTTGGGGGATGGGCCCCCGGGTCGTGGACGGAAGCCGAGGACATGGACGTGGCCGAGATCCTCCTGACCACTCGCAGCAGTGTGGTCGAGCTGGAGGAGCAATTGAAGGCCTCGACGGCGAGGGAGGAAGAAGCCCGAGTGTCAGCGCGCCGGACCACGGCCGACGTCGAGCGAATCGAGCAGGAGCGGGACGTTGCACTCACTAGTGCCGAGGATATCCGCAAGATGCTGGAGGACGAGCGCACAACGCATCAGGATCGAAGTCAGGCGTCTGACGACTAAGCGCGATGCCGCGGCCGAGGCACGACGCCGGGCCGTCTCGGCGCTGAACTCCATGGAGGAGCGCGACGCTATGCGACACCAGTGTGATGACAACCGTCGGGAGAGGGACAGCGTCGTGGCCCGCTTTGAGAACCTATCCAACCAGGCGCGCGAGCGCCATACTGATGCCGAGCGGAGGATTCTGGAGTTCTCCTCTCGGGTGGGTGAGTTGACGACGGTCGCCTCATAGCTCCACGCGATGGTCACCGGTCTACGGGTAGAGAATGCAGGTACATCTCCTTTGTCTGCCCGCCCGCCTTGGTGCCGTGTGGAGTATGTTTTAAGAGATTAAGGTCCTTTTTCCTATTGCTCCAGGGTTGCAAGCTAGCGCTCAGGAGGCGCAGGCGCTGCGTGACGCAGTGCATGAGGTGTGCGACCTCTTCGGCGTGCAAGCTGTCGAGGGTGATCCGGCAGCGGCCAGAACTCACGTCGGCCTGCTGTGGGAGCGGGGCCAAGCATGGATCCGGGAGGCCCTGCTCATCGGGGTCCACCGCACGATGTCGATCGCCGCCTGCCTCTACGACGAAGGGTACCCCCAGACGCCCCGGAGGACTTGCTTGATCAGATCGAGGCCGACGCGAAGGAGTCAGTGGCCGTCTTGGCCGCCAAGCTTGATGACGAGGTGTTCACGCCGCCGGAGGAGTGACCCTACGTGGTCAAAGATCAAGGTTGAGGGCCCTTGTAATAAACAAACTTAAGTTGTTCTGTGACGTGCCCCCGAGGGGGCTTTGGACAACTTTTAGCGGCTCCTAAGTGAGCTTGCTGTATGTTTGTTTGCTTGTTGGTTTTCGCATTTGCTTTTTCGCTTGGGCTACCTGCCCGACTTTCCTTAGGAGGAGCTTTGATCTGTTCGGGTGTGAGGTCGGGTGGAGATACTTGGCTCCAGGGAGCCGGAGTGTTTCACGGCCCTTTGGCACGGTCCGGCGAGATCTCTTCTCTCGGTGGGGGAGGTCAGGCTTTCGCCTAGCGGATTTGGCAAAGCGATTTTGAGCGAAAACGTTTTTGGAGTGAAGGACAGGGGGTGACCCCCTTCCCAGCCCCCGAGCGAGGTGTGTTCTGGAGCGCGCCGAGAGTGCACCTTGCTAAGCGGTCGGTCCGAGGGTTCCCGCGTTTTTATTCCTCGAACTTTTTGCTCTTAAGAGAGGTTAGATGCGTATGTACATGATGATAAATATACTAGATAATAGTGAAGAAAGCGACATAGCTGTTGGTGTTTTGGGCGTCCGAGCTCTTCGCGCTCTAGGGGTCGACATCCATTTTGTCTGCGGCTTCGATCGCCGCCGCCAGCTCCTCGCTGCGTACCTCGGCCATGGCGTTTTCGCAGCAGTCCACCTCGCACTGGTACGCCAACCTGACGTCGGAGGAGACTATGATGATGCCGCACAGCCCCGGCATCTTGAGCTTCAGGTAAGTATAGTTTGGGACGGCCATGAATCTCACGTAGCACGGCCTCCCCCAAAACGGCGTGGTAGGTCCCACGATATGCCACAACCTCGAAGGTAAGGTACTCGGTCCGGAAGTTGTCCGGCTCCCCGAATGTGACGGGCAGGTCGATCTGCCCCAGAGGTACCGTTTGTCTTCCGGGAATGATCCCCTGAAAGGGAGCCCCCGAGGGTCGGAGCTTTTCCTTGCGTAGGCCTAGGGCCTCGAAGGCGTTGTAGTACAGGATGTTGAGGCTGCTGCCCCCATCCATCAATGTTTTGGTGAAGCGCACGCTCCCTATGATCGGATCCACGACGAGTGGATAACGGCCTGTTCGAGGAACGTGGCTCGGATGGTCATAACGACCGAACGTGATGTCGAGTTCCGACCAGTCGAGGTACGTCGGCGTTGTCGGGGCAACAACGAAGACCTCGCGTCGTGCCTTCTTCTGCCGGCGCTTGCAGTTGTAGGCCTCTGGGCCTCCGAAGATCATGAGGCACTTTTTGACGTGGGGGTAAGAGTCTTCGCGACCCCCGTCCCCATCCTGGCCTTTTGACTCCTTCGGCTCGTCCTTGTCGGGGACAGTTTTGAAGTACCTGGCCATCATTTCACACTGCTGGAGTGTGTGTTTGACCGGTCCGTTGTGATACGGGCACGACATTGTGAGCATGTCATCAAACTTGCCCACCTTCTTCCCACCCTAGGGGCGAGGAGGCTTGCGGATGTCCGCCGCTGGGACTACGTTGTCGCCGCCGCCACGCTGCGGCTCGCCCCTCTTTTTGTTCCTATTCTGAGCACGGTCCGAGCCGCCTTCGCGGACGATTTCGACTTCCTTGCCCTTTCCCTTGTCTAGGTGGAAAATCACACCGACCGCCTCCTCTCTTCACGCATAGCTAGTGGCGATGTCGAGGAGTCTCTCGGTGGTACGTAGGTTGCTGCGGCCTAGCTTGTGGACAAGCTTTTTGCAGGTGGTACCTGTGAGGAAAGCCCGGACCACATCCGCGTCAGCCGCGGTCGGGAGCTTTGTGCACTGCTAGGAGAAACGGCGGATGTATTCCCGAAGGGATTCGTCCGGCTGCTGCCTGCAGCTGCGGAGATCCCAGGGATTCCCTGGGCGCATGTAGGTGCCTTGGAAATTCCCGACAAAAGCCTGTCGTAGGGATTCCCAACCATCAATGGTGTTAGGAGGCAAGTGCTCGAGCCACGTGCGGGTCGAGTCCGAGAGGTGGAGAGGCAGGTTGCAGATGATGAAGTCGTCATCGTCCGCGCCGCCGGCCTGACACGCAACGCGGTAGTCGTCGAGCCAGAGCCCGGGGTTCGTTTCCTCGGAGTACCGGACGACGTTGGTCGGCTGTCGGAAAGGGTGCGGGAACGGCGCGCGCCGGATGTGGCGGATGAATGCCAGGGGACCCGAGGGCTCCAGCGTGGGAGGTCGGTCCTCATCGTTGTTGTATCGACCGCCACGTCGGACGTGGTAGCCTCGGCTCGCGCCGTCCTGCTTTGCGTGCTTGCGCGCGTTGAGTGTGTCGCGCACGTCGCGCTTCTCGCCTACGCGGGCGTGCACCGTCGGGCGCCGGTGTCCGACCGGGTCGTGATCCGGGTGGACCGACCACTCGCGGTCATTAGGAGCCGCAACGGTCGGGAGGCCAGCGCTGAGCCCACGTCTCCACGAAGCGGAACTGTCGGCCTGTTGCTCTGCGGCCCGCTCCAGGAGGGTCTTTTGCTCGTCGTGGGCGAGCTTGCCATCAGGAGCATCTAGGATGGGGAGGATGCGGAGCAACATCCTCGCTGCCGCAATGTTCTAGCTTGCTCGTGTGAACTATGGAGTGCCATGTTCATTGTTAATGATGCGGTGGTATACCGCCCGGGCCTCCCTGCGAGCGCGGAGCTCTGCGGCATCCCTGGCGGCTTCACGTTCAAGCTTCTCACGCTCAAACATTACCTTTCGCTGGCGCTCCGCGAGCTGTTGCTCTATGTTGCGGAGGTCGCGAAGCTGCTGCTGGCAGGCCTCCGAGGACTACGGATCGGGCCGCCGCTTAGTTGCCAGAACACATGTCTGGTCCACGTGTGTGTGGTTGTCGTCACCGTCTTCGTCCTCCTCATTGACGTGGGTGGGGTCGACCGCGACCGCGGGTGGCGGTGCATCGCACATGAAGTACTCACGGCCGTGATCTTCGTTGGGTCTGCTCGAGCCGATGTGGAGCAGATAATCGCTGGCCTGGAGGAAGCCGCGTAACGCCTCCTGATCCTCAAGGCCGTCGAAGTCCAGGGGGTCATCGCTCCAGAGGCTAGAGCCGGCGTACGACGCGGCCTCGGGGCTCGTGAGGAGATTGGAGGTGGATCGAGAATGGTAGGACTCGAGCTCCACTCGTTTCCCTTCCGCTGGGCCTTCATGAAACCACGCGTCCACCTCCTCCGCGTATGACGCGGCGGCATTCTTCATGTCAAAAGGCTGTGCTTCGGAGGCAGGAACTTCGATGCGTCTAGGAGAGAGCGGCTGCCCTCCCGTGAGCTATGCCGTCACGTTGGCGAACGCGAAGTAGAGGTTGTGCAGGGACTCCCGAGTCGGCTGGTGTCCCATGAGCATGTTGAGCTGGCACTCGAACTGAGGATAATCGGCCCGCGGGACGACCGCCCCGCGAGCGGTTTGTTCCCCGGAGGGAGACAGATGAAGGTGGGCCATGGAAGCGGTGATGGCGCCCATGGCTACCTCGGAAGATGCCATAGGGCGACGGAGAGCCAGGTCAGCGTCCTGCCCATGGCACTAGAAATCCAGGCTACCAAAACGAATGATGGTGCCCGAAGCGAAACGAATGTGGCGATGAGCCATCCGAAACTCGAAAATACGGGTGACACGCAAAGGTCCCCTACCGGGCGCGCCAACTGTCAGTGTCTATAATGGCGGGGTCTAGACGGCCAACAAGTAAATTTCTAAGCGTGTCGGAGTTCGGATGGTTGCGCTCGGAGAACACGGAGGTTTATACTGGTTCGGGCACGAACGCCCTACGTCCAGTGTGTTGTGGGGTTGTATTACTGAGCGCGGAGAGCTCGTAGAGGGGAGCTACAAGCTTTTAGTGAGAGAGGGAAGGCGGTTCCCAGGTCTCGTGCGTATGAGGTTCTTGGTTCTGGTGAGTGCTCGCGTGTCTGCGAGTTTGAGTGTGTGTGAATGAGAGTTGGAATGTCGAGTTCGAATGTTGAGTTCGAATGTCGAGTTCCTTTAGATTGGGGGTCCGTTCCCTCCCTTTATACATAGGGAGAGATGGAGGAGTACAATAGAGAGAGAGGGAGAGTGTTCCTGGGCCCGGCTTGGGCTGCTGCCGAAGGAGGCCTTTGTCTTCATCATGTCTTCCTTCTTAAAGAAGATTGCGCAAATGCACGCACGTCCGAGTCCTGTTCCCCCAGACGAGCTGTGGCCATGCGCCCTGTTACTGGGAACCCTGTTGTTCCCCCTTTCCAGGTATGGGCGGAGGTTGGTCGCACAGTACCAGGCACCCCCGCGTTCCGTCGTACAGTGCTTGATGATGCCCTAATCCCTGTTGGAATGTCCTTCAGAGCCATGGCGTGGATATCACGCGCGGAAGTTCTCGGTTAGGCAGCACAGGACCCTGTACCGCAGGGTGAACAGGGGTCGGCATGGTGGCTCATGCTCTGAACCCCATCCCTGAGGACGGAGGGTACTGTGGACCTTTTGACTATGTGGGCTAGAGCACTGTGGGCCGCGGCGTGGCGGTGAAGTCTCCGAGGGTGAGGGTCGTCACGAATGACGTTTGTCGGGCTCAAACGTTGCGGAAGGGCCCCCGAGGGTAGATGACGTCACGGGCAACGCCACCTATGCTTAGACGAGGCAGAAGAGCCCCTGAGGGTTGATGACGTCTCGGGCGACACCATCTCGTCTTGGGCGAGGCGGAGGAGCCCCCGAGGGTAGATGACGTCACGGGCGACCCCATCTCGGCTCGGGCGAGGCGGAGGAGCATCCGGGGGTAGATGATGTCTCGGGCGACGCCACCTTGGCTCGGGCGAGGCGGAAGAGCCCCCGAGGGTCGATGATGTCACGGGCGATGCCACCTTTGCTCGGGCGAGGCGAAAGAGCCCCGAGGGTAGATGATGTCACGGGCAACGCCACCTTGGCTCGGGCGAGTCGGAGGAGCCCCCTGATGGTGATTTTTGTTTTTGCGGAGTCTGGTAATTTGGGTACCCTATTTCTAGGTATCCGACAACGCTGAGACCAGGTATTCGGCAGTTGAGAAATTGTGTTTATGTTTATACTTCTCTTGTACCAAGTTAAGGCATTATTTTTTATCGGCCGAGTGTACTGTCATATGCAAAGATGATGTGGTCAAGTATATGCTGTCGATGCTGATATTGAGTGGGAGGATCGGCAAATGGATTTTGGCGCTGTCAGAATTTGATCTGAGGTATGAATCAACTAAGGCAGTTAAAGGACAGGTGATGGCTGATTTTGTTACTCAGCATTGTGGTACGCTAAATTCCATAGAGATTGCTCCTTGGACTTTGTTCTTTGATGGTTCCACGTGTAAGGAGGGAGCAGGTATCGGCGCTATCTTAGTTTCACCCCGAGGGAAAAAGTATGAGATCTCATTGCCGATTGTTGCTACCTCGACGAATAATCAGGCTAAGTACCAAGCGTTACTGAAGGGGTTGGAATTGCTCAGGGAAGTGCGTGCCGATACCATAGAAATCTTTGGCGATTCTATGTTGGTAATCAATCAATTGATTGGAACATATGAATGCCGGAGTGATATTTTAATTGCATATCATGGGAAGTGTTTGCAGTTATTAAAGGAATTTAAAGAATACCGTCTTGAGCACATTCCCAGGTTGCATAATGAAGAAGCCAATCGGTTGGTGCAACATGCTTTGGGGTATCAGCCGATTCAAGAAGTAATGACATAGGTAATGGTTGCCGATGATTGGAGAAAAGAGATTGCCGATTACTTAAGAGATCCGTCTAGGAAAGTTGAAAGACGGTTGAGGTTTCAGGCTACCAAGTATGTGATCCTTGATGATGAGTTGTATTATCATACAGTTGATGGAGTTTTTCTCAGATGCCTTAATGGAGAGGAATCGAAGAGGTTGATGGGTGAAATTCATGAGGGGGTATGTCTGCGAAATGGATATTATTGGCCGACAATTCTCGAGGATTGTTTTGAGTACTTCAAAGGGTGTCAAGATTGTCAGAAATTCGGTAAAGTTCAGAGGGCACCTGCGTCGACAATGAATCCTATAATCAAGCCTTGGCCGTTTAGAGGATGGGCCATTGATCTTATCGGCCAAATTTACCCACGATCAAGCAAGGGGCATAAATTTATACTTGTTGCCACTGATTATTTCACGAAGTGAGTTGAAGTCACTCCTTTAAAGAATGTGACGTCGGCAAACATGATAGATTTTGTGAAGGAGAATATTGTTTACCAATTTGGAATTTCTCAGACTATTACAACTGATCAAGGGACCATGTTCACATCGGGGCAGTTTGATGAATTTGCTATCGGTATGGGGTTCAAAATGTTGAATTCTTCTCCTTATTATGCTCAAGCTAATGCTCAGGCTGAAGCAACTAATAAGGGAATAATTAAGCTTATCAAGCGCAAGATTGAAGAGAACACTAGGAGGTGGCATACAGTACTGAGTGAAGCTTTGTGGTCGTATCAGATGGCATGTCATGGTGCTACTAAGGTTTCGCCATATCAGTTGGTGTACGGACACGATGCTGTCCTGCCTTGGGAAATTAAGATTGGTTCTAGACGATTGTTTTCCCAAGACCAATTAGCGGCCGATGATTATGATATCCTTATGAAGGATGAGTTAGAAGATCTAACGGGTCATTGGCTAAGAGCTCTAATCAGTATCGAGGAGAACAAGAAAAGGGTTGCTAGGTGGTATAACAAGAAGATGAAGGTAAAAGAATTTGCCGATGGTGATTTGGTGTGGAAATTGATTTTACTAATTGGAACTAAGAGTTCAAAGTTTGGAAAGTGGTCTCCCAATTGGGAAGGTCCTTTTTGGATAAATCAGTCTGGTCCTGGCAACGCTTATATTTTGGAAACCCTCGAAGGAGTTGCATTTTCCAGAGCAATCAATGACAAATATCTAAAGAAATATTATCCTAGTATCTGGATAGATGCATAGAGTAATACAGATATAAATACCGATGACAGAGGCATTATACAAAACATCGGTAAAAACATTGTTAACGTTATATTACAAGAGGATCAGTCATCAGGTTCACATGCAATAAATTATAGCAGGTTTTGAATAGATGAAATCGCACGAAGGCGAACTTGGTTAGCTTCCTCTATCTCCTTGGCGTGGTCATCGGCAGTGCCCTCGATTGGTTTGATTTTCCTCCACAGCAGAAGAGCTTTGCGAGTATCGGCATCCCTCTCTTGTTGCAAAGCTTTGATAGTGGCAGGGAGTTGGATTTTCTTCTGGTTGGCTGAGTTCAAAGCTTCCTCCACTCTCTTCAGCTCGGCTAGCAGTCTCTCTTTTTGTGCCGATAGACGAACAATCTTAAGTTCGAGTTCGATGCCAGAAGCTTCTAGACGACTGATGTCTTTGTGCTTTTCGTCTGCAGTTTGCTTGAACTTGAATATTTCTTCTTCAAGTTTTTCTTGAGTAGCTCTATCGGAAATACGGTGTGAAGCCTTTTGGTACTGCAGTTGCCGACTCTCGAGGAATGCTGCTTGGAAGAGTATTTCTTCAATATCGGCAGGAAGTTGGCTTTGGATTTCCCTGAAAGCTACCCTTACTACACTGGAGTCTCTGACCAGTTGAGATGTATTTTGTTGCAGTAAAAGTAGCAGTGCTTCAAGTTTGGATTTCACTTCTGCCAATATGACGGTCGAAGCTTGAGCAGAACTTTCCTCTTCATCGGTGTCGTCTGGGATGTTGATGGCGAAGGAAAACAGACTATTGGGAGAGTCTTGGGCCTGAAAAGAAAAAGAGTCAAGAATTGGCAATTGAAAACTTGTGTCTTGGAGATTTGCGATAGTTTTAGTTTACCTGCTTTAGAGCGGTTTCTCGCCTGGGACTTGACAAAATGGCCGGCATAGTCGTATCTTGAGGTTCGGCAATGGGTGCTGATGAACTTGCCTCTGTGGGAAGAGCAGTTGGTGTTGGTGCTGATACTCATGCCGGTGTTGTTTCTAGTGCTGTGGCCAACCCCTGTGGCGATGGTACTGTCCCTTGGTCAGGAATTTCAGTCGATGATTGATTGATGATGGCTGCCGATGTTGGCGCTGGTGCTGGTGTATCGGTAGGTGGTTGAGACGCAGCCGGTGATGTAACTATAGTTGATGGTTTCGGGTGTATTGGTCGGGGAGCAGCACTTGAGGAGCCGTGGCGCTTCGGTTTTTGCACTTGGGGGACATCGGCAGACTGAGTTGGAGAAGCTTGTACATTCAGAACGACTACAGATGAACTCGTTGGCTGCAAAAGAAAGTATGTCGTGCAAGATGAAAATTAAGTAATTATTACCGATGAGAGTTTATGATCGGCACAAATAAAATAGAGATTGTTACCTCAAAAGCTTGCGCTAGGACAGTGGCAGCAACCGATGGAGTAGCAGAAACCTTAGTCAGTTTTGGTTTGGGTTTGAGAGTGACCTTGGGTGACTTTCCATACATGAGGGAGGCCAGTGAAGGAGCTTTGCTATCGATTGCCGATGTAGGATTTATCGGTCGTAAGTGGAAGGTTCTACCACTTATACTTTTTCTTGGAATTGGGTCATCAACATGTTAGTAGAAAATCAGTTATCAGTACATTTGAAGGGGAATAACAGGAAAAATGGTGTCAAAAATAAACTTACCACGTCATCGAGAACAATGTAAACAGCATCGATCAAATGCCGATAGTAATGCGATGATGTGGTGAATAACTGATTCTTCCATTCTTACCACCAAGATTTGTATGATTCGGTGATGAAGGATATTGGTGCCCAAGAAGACAGATCAATATTGGTCACGTCGGCCTGAGAGGAGAGAGTGACGATCTTGTTCTAGTCCATAGCACTGGATATGACTTCTCTTGGTTTTATCACATCGGCGTAGCTGAGTTTGATCGGTAGTTGACCGAATGCTAGTTGTCTTGCTGCTGGCGATGGATAATAAAATTCATATGTTGGAGGAGTATTCTTCCTGGTCCCAAAGATGTTTACTGGGATGGCTCGGGGAATAAGAGTGGCTTTCATAATTCCTTCATTCTGTGGTATGTTTCCATCGGTAAGATTGAAGGAAAGTGGAAATCGGTTGTCCTCATCAATATAAGGCCACCAAACCCTTTCTGCAGCAGGAATTCCACAACAGAGTCTCTAAAAGAACAGACCGAGTTGACCCTCATTAGCATCGGTTCCTGGTAGCACTATTACAGCTTCCCCGAAGTTGAGAGGAGAACGGGTTGCCGATTCAACCTCATCGGGTGTAAAGTCCTCAGGCAAATCACTCGGAAACTGCTGGCTGAACAAGTCAAATTGGAGACATTTGTGCATATGTGCGTTTAACCATAAGTTGATAAACCACCAAGGACCTCCGAGGTTGCCGATAGGTTTGCCTACTAGTAATCTTTGCGATACTTGCTGCAGGAGATGATAAACTAAACTAAGAAGATATCGGCCAAGAGGAAGCCCTCCAGTGACCAAGAGTTCTCCTGCCGGAAGGTACATATTGGTGGGTCCAACTGTCTTGCCATAGAAAATGAACTTTTCCAGCCACATATTTAGGAAGGTGGCGTGCTCCGTCTGACCTACCGATCCAGTCTTTTGGTATTCCTGGATATATCCGGTCCAATCGCCGATATTGCGAGTGCTTACCCGATGTTCAGACTTCTTGCAAAAGAGGGTGGCGTTATCGGCAGAAGAAACATCAAGGCCGGTGAGCATGTACACATCGACAAGTGTAAGGGTAGCTGGTCCATGACGGAATAGGAAAGCATTCATTGTATCACACCAGAAGTATGAAGCGCCAATCATCATGTTTTCGTTCTTAGCCATATCGGCAATGGAAAGTCTGATGCATTGGTCGATGATGCGTTCTGACCAATAGGCTTGTTCTGACCTAGACATCCTGAGATACCAGTTTTTCCACCCTTTGGTAGGTTTGGGCCAAGAACGGAATGCATCTGTCCATAACCCTAGCTCGAAATATTCGGCTCTAAAGGGGATGCGATTGGTTTCTACATTGATAAGGTCGGTTGGATCGGGATTTCCCATTGGACCCAAACAACAAAGTTGTGCTTGGTCGATTGGGATCACTATTTTGTTGCGTATTTCCTAGATTCAGAAAGCAAAAGAAGAAGAAAAGAGGAAATCGTGAAATTGGATGTGGGGAGATTGTAGAGTGTGGAATGAGGAAAAGAAAAAATTACCTCAGGGACATTGAAATTGATCGCCATCGAGGATGCAAGAGTTCTTGCAGGAGTTGCGCTGTTTGCTGGAGGAAGAAACGTTGTTGATGATGCTGGAGTGGTCTTCAGAAGTGCTGGTGAAATGGAGATGTGAGCTTAGGGTAAAAGGAAAAATGACCGGCGGCGGTCTTTATAAGCTCGGAGCATCAGGGGTGTTTTTGAGTTTTTCTTTCTTAGCCAAACAGGGGTATGATAATAAAATTATACGGCAGTCTGGGAATTATAACCGTTGGTGTTACAGTAAATTGTGATGATTGTGTGCAATGACCGAGGTAATGACGGAAATATTTCGGGAAGAAAGATTACAATGGAGAAAATTTCGGTATATGAAATATTTCATACTCCAAAATTGGGGGGCATGTGTTGACACCGTTTTTTGTACGTGTCAATATGAACTAGATGCAACTGATCGGTGGAAGGATGATTGTTTTTCCTTATCGGCATCAGGGTACCGTTATCAGGTTGCCGATAGAAGACGAAGATTGAAAGACGTCGAAGATGAAAAGAAGGATATTTGCCGATCGGGAAGTGTTGCCGATGGAAACAGGAAAACATTGCCGATCGGAAATGTTGCCGATGAATGCAGAATGATGTGGCTGACGTCAGCAGAAAACTACCGATGACAATAAAAGAAGGTTGCGGATTGAGGGGATCTGCCGATGGAAAGTTACATCGTAAGGAAAACGGATAAGGAAACTGGTGACTTTTATGTTAGTATTATTATTGTAGTTTGAGTCCGACTCTTGCACGAGTCATTTTATTTCCTTAAAGGTAGGAGTTCTATTTAGGTATGAGTCGTGTCTGTTTACAGCTCCTTTTACCGGAGTATAAATATGTACCCAGGGGCGGTGTAGAAAAAGGACAATCAATCAAATACAAATCTATTACTTTTATCTACTTTTTTAGCATCTACTTTTATCGCATTAGTTATAGTTTACCTACGAGTTCTTACGATCTCGACGGGCTACATCTACAAGATCTGAGCCTTGACATCTGGGCACATCGCCGTTGTCTCGTTCATCGTTGTTCTAGTTATCGTCCTTGTCGATTAACTGGTCAAATCGACTGGCACACCATGGAAATCGAGTTTGGGTATAAGCCCGAGGTGTTCGCAGATCTGACGCTTTTTGTGTCAACGGACGAGGACTTCCGCGTTAGCTCCAATGTCCATGATGATGAAATCGATGGGGATGTACTTGTCTTGGATGTTTACCAAGATATCCCTTGCGAGTCCCTCGGGAAACCGTATGGTTTGATCTTCCATCTGCAGGCGAACATATGTAGGGACCATAGGCCCCCCTAAGAGATTGTCATATGTTACCTTAGACATAATGTTGATGCCCGATCCGAGATCACAGAAGGCGTTGTGGAAAGTCTATTGGGTGATTGAGCATTTGATCGTCGGGTGGCCTGGATCTTCCTTCTTCATGATGAAAGGAGGATCGAGAAGATAACCCTAATAGGAATGAAGTGGAGGCTTACCGAACCTCGTGTTGACCATATTCACATGCTCAATTGAATCTTCTGGTTTCCCAGGAATCTTACCTTGTTCCATAGATGGCATAGCTGCTGCTAATTGAGCTAATTGGGTTTCTAGCATTTTATTAAAGCTCAATTGATTTTTCATAGCAGTTGTAAAGCTATCCATTTTCTCACCAAAATTTTCAAGAATTTTATCAGTGCCAATCATCTTTCTATTTATACCATCATTAATCTTAGATTTCCCAAGACCAAGATCCTTTAATGAAGGTTGGTTGTTGTAAGAATTGTAATTATTGTAATTACTATTACCTCCATTACCTTGGTAGAAGGTCCGTGAATTCCAGCTTCCTTGTTGTTGGGGTCGATACCCGTTGTTACTATTGTTGTTGTTGATGATGATGAAGTTCACGTCCTGCTTCAAAGTCTCGGGGCAATTGTTACCTGAGTGATCATTGCCTCCGCACACCTCACACCATGGATCGACTTCAATAGCTTGTGCGGCGGCGACTGGGTAGATGGCCTCTCATTCCTTTTTGGAACCTTCTTCTATCTCCTTCATTAAGAGGTCCATCTTGGCAGAGAGTATGTCCACCTCACTGACGGTGTGCATACCTCTTCTCTTTGGCTGGAGACGTTCGTCACCCCATCCTTGGTTGATCACCATCTTTTCGATGAGGTCCTTGTCATTCCTCACTATGTGTTGGAGGAACGCACCTCCAGCGGCAGCATCAAGGTGACTACGGGTCATGCTAGACAACCCGTGGTAAGATCCTTGAATCAGGAGCCAGACGTCTATCCCATGATGAGGACAGGCACGAATGTACTCCTGGAGACGCTCCCATGCTTCGGGAGTCGTCTCATCAGATTGTTGCTGGAAGCTTGAAATCTTTCCACGAAGAGCATTGGTTTTTCCTATCAGGAAGAACTTCTTGAGGAATGCGTTAGCACACCTTTCCCATGTAGTGGCTTCTTCTTTGTAGGTGTAGAAACATTGCTTCGCCTTCCCTAATAGCGATAATGGGAAAAGACGAAGGCGAATGGCGTCAAACGCCACCCCCTTGATAGTAAATGTGCAACATAACTCCATGAAGTGCTGGAGATGAGCATTGGCATCCTCATGGGGCTTCCCGCAAAACGGATTGGCCTGCACCATGTGGATCAAGGCGGGCTTCAACTCGAAGGTGGCATCTCCAAAGTTGACCTCGGAACCCTGAGCTACGTGGGTAGCGGACGGATCCGAGAAGTTAGAGATCGCCTTCTGGGCCATAGCTTCCTTGAGTGGTGGTGTAGAGCCTCCTTCCTTGAACGGATTCTGGTTCGAGAGAAACCTCTGAGGGGGAACTTGACGACGTCTAGTCCTCCTCAACAGCTACTCGGGATCTTCGAGATAATTTCCCGGCAGTTGGAAACCGCTCATACACTATCTGGCTTCACAAGAAAGGAAGACACAGACAGGGGTAAGCCCCTATGACTAATTGATAACTAAGTTAACAAGAATCTCTGGATTCAATCTAATTAAAATTTCTTGGCTAAGCTTTCCCCGGCAACGGCGCCAGAAATGCTTGTTGGTATTTCTTATGATCATTGGATAAATCCGCAAGCGCACCGATTATACCGTTGTAGCACTTCACCTAGGAGTATTCCATGGTATCGTAATTTATATTTTCCCAAAGGAAAGATTTGCTAGAAATGATAATTGGATAGAGATCCTAGAGAGCACCTTAACTTAGTACCAACTAGTATAGAGGGGTAAACGATATCTGTGATAGGAAGGGTTTGATGAATGAAGAAGCTACGATAAATGATACTTAGAATGGACTAGGTAGAATAGCTAGGTGGGAGGACAACGAGAGAGTAAAGGGACTCCTAAGCAATTCACTCTACATCAATATACTTAGTCAAATAACTAGTCTAAACACTATAGTTTGTCTCCTCAATACAAGTATGCTAGGCGAGGGGATAGATCAGTAGGAGGACAAAAGTCCTATCGGACCGCGCCCTCTTCTTACGGGGGCCTTACCTTTTAAGAACTTGCCTATAAACACGTGGTGGAATACAATGACTAGACAAGGCTGTCACCTCTTGCTAGCTACCACAATCAATCCGTGCAGCAAGCGATAACCAAGGATAAGATGATGTATAAGCACCACTCTTACACACAACTTGCTACTTTTACTACGATCAATAATCAAAGCACCCTATGACAGGCAATGATCGCATACGGGAAAGGTCACAAGGATCACAGACTATTGATGTGAAGGCTATTAAAGAACAAAAGCATATAGCAAGACTATATCTAGTATAGAAATGCTCAAAGTAATACTAAGTAAAGTAGAGAGAAAAGATATATATTGAATAAGATAAAGTCTTACAAAGAAGGAAAGATGCAAGAGCTATACCAGACTTTCCAGAAGACAACTCCAGAAATCCCGAGCGCAGCTCAACTCAACTCTAACTCCCACTCTAGACTAAACTACTAGAACAATCTAAGGAATAGAGCTTGTAGGCCTCTTCACCATATGTAGAGGGGGGGTGACCTTCTATTTATAGTGGGAGGTGGGGTAGGGGCTACTCCATCACCATGTTAGCGATCCAGGGTCTTCCTTCCTCCACCCTTGGATCAAACCGCCTTAGAACGGACCAAGTGGTGAATGGTGTGGATTTCCTCCATGTGGCAGGGGGTATGGCGGTTGGAGGGAGCCAACCGACCTAGGGGGATGGTCGGCTGACCCCCCCCCCCTATGGCCATTGGGCCCTCCCTTGCCTCCTTGGATGAAGCCCCACTGGTCAGGGACTGAGTGGGGGCCATGGGGGCCCACTTGATGGTCGGCCGATCTCCCCCCTTAGGGGTTCTAGCCCATCTTTGTCGTCCTGGTGCTGGCCCCACTTGTCATTGATGTTAATTTACTAGTTCTGAGGTGATTGTCACGTTTATCTCCTTGGTGTGGGCCCATGGATCCATGTGCTATGCTTGTGTGCCATTGAGAGAAAGCACAGAGTGATCCAATGGTTGGATTGCACTTTGGGATGCTTCTCTTGGATCATGGCTGAGAGGGGAGCCAGGTGGGCCCATAAGATGGTCGGCCGACCCCCTATGCGGGTCCCACTAGCTATTATTTGCTTCATTTCTTCATTCATGTACTCAAACACTAGTGGACATGTGGAACTGGTTATTTGATCCTTGGGTTGGTGGCGACATTTTAGCTATGTAAAATATGGTCATAATTTGTGCGAACAGACACGCTTTGATGGATCCGGATTGGGTCAATGCCATGCATGAGTTGGAAAACTTTGAGTGAAACCGCGTTTGGGTCTTAGTGCCACCACCACCTAGTTTCCGCCTTATAGGTACTAAATGGGTTTTCAAGAATAAACAAAGTGAAGATGGGGTGGTAGTGCGTAACAAGGCTAGGTTGGTAGCACAAGGCTTTTGTAAAAAGGAGGGGATAGATTATGAGGAAACCTTTTCTCCTGTAGCACGTTAAGAAGCAATTAGAATCCTTCTAGCTTTGGCGGCTTCTAAGGGTTTTAAACTTTTTCAAATGGATGTTAAAAGTGCTTTCTTAAACGGCTACATATAGGAGGAAGTGTATGTTAGACAACCTCCCGGTTTTGAAAATCCCAAGTTTCCAAACCATGTTTTTAAACTTCACAAAGGTTTGTATGGTTTGAAACAGGCCCCCAGAGCATGGTATGATAGGTTGAAAATGTTTTTGATTGCTAAGGGTTTTAAAATGGGATCGGTAGATAAGACGTTCTTTCTCCTCAAGCAAGGCAAAGACACTCTCCTAGTCCAAATTTACGTGGATGATATCATCTTTGTTGGTTCTTCTCATGCTCTTGTTGCCAAGTTTGCAGATCTTATGAGCAGGGAATTTGAGATGAGCATGATGGGAGAGTTGACTTTCTTCCTCAGGTTGCATATTAAGCAAACCCGAGAAGGGACGTTTGTGCACCAAGGCAGGTACACAAAGGATATTCTGAAGAAGTTTGACATGGGTGAGGCAAAGCCTCTTTCGACACCCATGTCAACTACGACTACCTTGGATGCATACGAGTAAGGAGAGGCGGTGGATCAGACATAGTATCGAAGCATGATCGGGTCGCTCTTGTACTTGATAGCGAGTTCGCCGTCTGCTTGTGTGTGTGCTTTCAGGCGTCGCCGCGCACTTCGCACAAGCAGGAGGTGAAACGCATCATGAGGTACTTGCGGTTTACCCTAGAATTTGGATTGTGGTTTCCGCCTCCTCCTCTCTTGTGCTTTGCGGCTATTACGATGCCGGTTTTGCCGGTTGTCATCTTAATCGGAAGTCCACTTTTGGGACTTCCTAATTTCTCGGGTCTTCTCTTGTGTCTTGGTCTTCTCGTAAACAATCTAGTGTGGCTCAGTTGACCTGCTAAGCTGAATATGTTGCCGCCGCTAGCTGTGGTTCGTAATTGATTTGGATGATTGCAACTTTGAAGGATTTTGGTCTTGTGCTTACTAAAGTGCCTCTGCTTTGTGATAGCACAAGTGCAATTAGTTTGGCCAAAAATCTCATGCTTCATTCTAAGACCAAGCACATTGATGTTCGTTTTCACTTCCTGAGAGATCACTACGAGAAGGGCGACAGTGACCTCCGGCATGTCGAGACCCACAACCAGCTTGCAGATATTCTCAAAAAACCTTTGGATCAAGCTGCGTTTTCCCCCCTGAGAGGGGAATTGGGTGTGTGCTTTCCTTTTTAGGGGAGGAAAGCATTTTGTATCATAGTTCTTCTTTTTGTTTTTATTTAACCTTTCTTTTTGCTTCTTTGTTTTTAATTGGTGTCAATTTGCATTTTGCATCTCATTTGCATTTGTGACATAGTTCATTTTGAGCTTCATACCTATAGCCGATATAGTGAAACTATGCTCTGTTTGAGGTGTTTTATGTTTCTATGGTATTGCTTAACTTAGACTCTCTTTGATCTCTTGATTTGCAATAGAGCTAAGTTAGAAAAGCCTTAAAACTGAATTTCATTCCTATGTCACCTCTGAAATGACACTAGCATGTGTAGGCTTTTGAAGATCCCTTTTGGATGTTTTGTATATAGCTTGTAACTATGGCTCTTCATTGATTCATTCACTTCCATTGAGCACCATGCTTAAACTTGATCTAAAATGAAGTAGCTCGATGAATAGTGAATTGATAAGATCGAGTTGGGTTTGCATTTGTGAGCACTTCACCATTTCTTCGAGACTGCTTCCCATGTGGGTTGAACTTGAGTGGTGTCATGCATGACCGAAACCGGTGTGTTAAGCTCTTTGGCTTCGCCCGGTTGATAAGTGGCATCACTTCGCATACACTTGTAATGTGCCTAAAACTGAATGTTGCTGTAAAACTCTGAAAAATGAAACATTTGATTCAATTTGGATAATTGGCTTGTTGTATGAACTTTGCTAGGGATACTTTTACTCGCTATACATGAGACATTTTTTTAGGTTGATCTTATCTTGTATGCCATGTTTAGTTGTCTTTCGGTGGTGATACTCTTTTTATGCTCACACATGTAATCTTCTCTAAATTGGCTTCTAGAGTGATCATTAGCTCAACCTGAGTCTTTGTTGGGCACTTAGAGCTTTTTCCTATTCTCACAGGATCACATCACTTAGAGCATCATTTCATTGTCTTAGCTCTATGTATGAAGCTTTTGCACTCATTCTGCATTTCATGGCACTTGTGGCCGAAATCTTGAGTTTTAAGCTTTGATGAGCTACATGTGTCAACAAGCGGGGGAAATCATGCATTTCATACCTTCATTGGTTAAGGGGGATAAAACCTTGCATTTCACCTTCCGGGCAGAGCTTCCGGGGAAGCGGGGGCGGCACGTGGTGGAATCCTGGAGGTTGTGTCGAGGCGACGACAAGTCCAGGCAGGAAGCAGGGCCGTCCGATGAAAACCTAAGAAGATATTTTGGGAGCTTGGGCTGCAGTGTCTCAGGACTAGGTAGTTCACTCATGTATCAGGGGGCTATTTGGAAATGTCCAATAGACCTTGTTAAATAGAGGATGAAGGGTTATCTTAATTCTCACCTCTTGCATTTGCTTCTTCCACCTCCCACTCCTTAGGTTCCCTCTCTCTATAGTCTTCATGCTTGAGGTCCACGAATGATGAACTTGTAGAACTTGTTACCGTGTCAAGGAATGGAGGCCGTAACCTCCTTGTGTCCTCCGGGATTCGATTCATTAATTGCTTGTGATGGTGTTAAGAAATGTCAACATTGCGCCGATTCAGGGTGCGCACTGACCACTTTAGCCTCAAGTACCTCCTCGATTAGTGTCTAGCCATGATCTCGCAGCATCACTGGGTCAACAAACTTCTTGGCTTCAACTTCACAGTGTAATACAAGTTAGGCGCCACAAACACGGTGGCTGACGCCCAATCATGCTGCGACACAAAGGAGGGGGCCGTCTTGGCTATCTTGGCGCCTCGCTTCGACTTCATCGAGCACCTCCAGCAAGCCTAGGCTACGGATCCTGGTCTGCTCGCCACTCGTGATGCGATCCTTGCAGGCACCCATGCGGCTCCATGGTCCCTGTGTGATAGCATGGTGGCTTTCAATTCCAGGCTCTATATTCCGTCGTCGTTGGCACTCCTCATGGAGCTCCTGACTGATGTGCACGAGGACAAACACAATGGGGAGAAGAACACCCTCCAGCGGCTCGACAGTGACTTCCACTTCCCCGGCATACAACGGGTGGTACAAGACTTCGTCCACGCATGCGACACGTGCCAACGGTTTAAGTCTGAGCATCTACACCTAGCCGGCCGGCTACTGCCCCTCTCGGTGCTGAGGCTGTTTGGTCGGACATTGGCCTTGACTTCGTGGAGGCTCTTCCTCGTGTAGGCGGGAAATTGGTGATCCTAATGGTGGTGGATTTCTTCAGCAAGTATTGTCACTTCATCCCATTGGCTCACCCATACACTTCAGAGTCCGTGGCGCAGGCTTTCTTTGCGGACATTGTGCGTCTCTGCGGCATGCCACAGTCCATGGTGTCTGATCATGATCCCGTGTTCACCTCCATGTTCTGGCGGGAGCTCATGCAACTCTGGGCACCAAGCTTTACATGATGAGTGCCTTCCACCCCTATCCTGATGGGCAAACGGAGGCTGCCAACCGCGTCATCATGTACCTCAGGTATTTCACTGGAGATCGGCCTCGTTATTGGGTCCGGGGGCTCCCGTGGGCGGAGTACATCTACAACACCGCATACCTGACATCGCTGTGTGACACGCCCTTTCGAGTGGTGTACGGCCGCGACCCCCACCATCAGGTCGTACGAACCGGGCGACACCCGCGTTGCCGCAGTCGCTCGGACCTTGGCAGACGATCTAGACTTTGGATTGAAAGTTACTAGTATGCTTAGTCTTTTATCTTAGCTGTATGCCTATCCTTTAATATGCTTAGTCTTTTATCTTACCTGTATGTCTATCCTTTACGTAGAGGCTAGGAGCTTTTTATTCTAAAGTCGTGTATCAACTCCATTGACTGCTCCGGGAAATCAATAAAATCTTCGGTTTCAAAAAATAATCCTTACATAGTGTTGGTTATTATCTGAAACCTGCTGGCATTCTGGTCAAAATTCTGGTATGCAACTTGTGACGCTATCTGAAACCTGAATTCCTGTGTAATGCTATCTGAAACCTGCCATTCAGTTTCAGCTTCGTTCACGTGTGTGAATGATGATTAGAGTGTGAAACCTTTCGTCACGTGTGAGTGTGAAGCCTTGCTTTGACCTTGTGTATATACAACCTACCTGCATACTGTTAAGAAGCAATCCGTGGCCTCAAGACATGGACCAATAGCATTAGAGGATTAGGATTAGTGACATGTATTAATCTTAGCCTTAAATCTAATCTAACCATCCTTGTAATCAGTTCCCCGAACCGACATCGCCGAGAGAGACATCAGTTCGGCAACCGCGTTCCCGAACGGACGCGAACTACTCCCATGACGTCTCCACTTTTTGTATAAATAGCACAGATCATTCAATGGAATAAACAGTTCGATTCATTTGTTTCTCTCGATTCACCCACGCTCAAACACGCTCAAACACGTTATCAGCACGCTCTCAAGATCGAGAGGAAGAAACTTCCGTCGAAGGTGAGATGGACTCCGACAAATCACCGTCTATCATGACCACAATCCTCCTCAGAATCCCGCTCACACCGCCGCGCTCCGCTCCTCATCGACGCCGTCCGCCTCGCCGAGAACCGCGCCCAGCATCGTCGTGTTTTCGGCCATCGTCGTCGTCGTGGGCGCCACAGCCGTTGACGCACTCGCCGTGGCCGCGGCAACCGTCGTCGCTCTCGCCGTGGCCCGGGCAACCGCGCTCGGCGCCTCCTCGCCAACGCCGTCGCCCAAGCTTCTGCGTCTGCTCTGGCACCATCAGCGCCGCCCGCGCTTCCAACTCCGCCGGTGACGCCACATCGCCTGCCATCGCCGACTCCAGGATCCTTCGCCCTGGCGGCCGAACCAAGAGACGGCCCTGCGCCGTACGCGTTCCACCAGGCTGGCCAGACCGCGGTGAACTTCAATGCCACCGGCTCCAGCGCCATCGCGGCTCCAGCGGCCTTCCCGGCGGCAACTCCGCCAGCAACTCCTTCACCAGGCTGGGAACGCCGCGTTTGTCGCCGGACCACCACCGCTCCAGCGGATTACAGCCCGGGCCTCCGACCCGGCTCCTGGACTGGAACCTTCCAGAGGCTCTCCAATGGAGTTCTCCCCAACCGCTTCCATGGCGAGGTTGGTCCCTCCGGCAAGGGGGGCTACTCTCCCAACTAAGCAGCAAGAGGAAGGAAGCGGAGATAGCAATGGCGGAGGCGGCGGTGCTCGGCTGAGTCAAATGGATGAGTTGAAGCTTATCCCCAAACTAGTACTTTATCAGACTCAAAGCCTCACGGGCACAACAGCACTACACCGTCCAACATAAAGCAGACACAGTAGTACTGCTGCCACCGTCCAAACAAATAAAGTTGTCTCCCCATTTGTTTATTTGTTTAATCTAACCTATGATACGTGACTTGTTTAGTACTGTACTAGTATATTCTAATTAGTGTCTTGTGACTATTTTGAATACTAATGTCTATAGTCAGTACTATTAGCAGCCATTTCACTTCAAATCTTTCGGGGTTTTCATGGAATTAGCCTGCACGTTGTGCCAGGACTTGATTAATGTTTAAAATATTTGTGTTGTGACAAATTCAATAGCATTTGCTCCCGTTATAGCACATTGCAATTATTTAATTTTTTTTATTTTGCAATACGACACAAACTTAAGTCAACTTTAACTATGCAAAGTTGAAATACTTAAATATAAGTCACAATCACTTCAGGTGTACTTTTATATATATATTGGACATTTAAAATTATTTGCCTACGCAAATAAGTAATTCACTTTATATGGCATATAAATTATGTAATGACATAATCAGTACCTATAAAAATGTTTTATTTCCAATATTTATATTTCACAGTAAATATATCATTCTTGATTTAAATTTAATGTGCATTTAATGGTCCACGTTTAAATTTAACTTTTATACTTATATTTTACATATATTTTACAACAAGTGTCTTACATTATAAACATTTATACAAATGTAGGCAAAATGTCCGATGTTGGCAAATTAAAAAATAAAGAATTTGACCAACTTGCTCTTGACGGACATAATTTTCCAACATGGTCAATGGATCTCAAAGTTAGTCTCTCTTTACGGGGATTCTACCATGTCATTCTTCCACCAAGAGAGGGTACTTCAGCACCTGATGACAAAACTAAATATAGTGTCTTATATATCATAAGGTCTCATATACATTCAGACCTCAAGTTTGAATATTTGATGGAAGAAGATCCACTTGTTTTATGGAACGCTCTTCAACAACGCTATGAACCGTAAAAGGCAATTGTCTTGCCTAAAGCTTTGCATGAATGGAATCATCTCCGTCTATTGGACTTTAAGTCTGTCGGGGAATATAATCATGCAATTCACAAACTTTGTGCAAAACTCAAATTTTGTGAAAAAGAACCTACTGATGCAGACAAAATAGAGAAGACTTTGTCTACTATGATGCCTACAGACAGAACCCTTCACCAACAATATCGTGAGCGAAAATTCCAAGTTTATTCTGAGTTAATTAATACTTTACTTCAAGCCGAACGACATAATGAGATCCTTCTTTGGAACTCAAATAAACGCCCATTGGGTGCTGCCCCATTACCTGAAGTACACACAAACACTCAGAACACAAACAAAATGGATGGTACCAACAGGAAACCATTCAGGAAATTCAAAGGTAAAGGTAAAGGAAAAGGTGACAATAAGCGCAAAAGAGAGCATAAGCCGCATGATTCTTCCAAGGGAAAGGACATTCCTAAAAAGAATTTTGACAAATCCAAACTTTGTCAAAAGTGTGGTTGCTACAGCCACATCACCAAGAAATGTCGCACCCCACGTCACTTGGTTGACTTATACTCAAAGTCTGTTGGTCGTGATCGCCCAAATCAAGGACAAAAGTATAAAGCTCATTTCAACTTCCGGAATGACGTTACCATGGAAGATGCTGCTCCTTACAACTTCCCAAATGACATCAACATGGCAGAAGCTAGTTGCTCCAAGAGTGTCCCCATTGGACAACGCGACAACAAGACTCTACCATCTATGGAAGACTTAATGGACACAGACAAGATGCTCGTGGAGTTTGCCTCTACCGACATGTTTGGAGATCTCAATTAGGCTCCCATAGTCCTTAGTACTACGTGCTCATTTATGTCCCAATAAAGTGTTGTAAATTATTGCTACATATAGCAGTCTTGTAAATTATTTGTATCTTGCTTGCTATATCATATATATAGCAGGTATGTATCAAGCACAATTGATATTCAATAAAGTATGTATATATATATATATATGTATATATATATATGCCATTCTCAGATTTTTAAACAAATTCTCATTTATATATATATATATTTCTATGGGATTAATTCCAATGGAGGAGGAAATGTGCCTTGTAGATAGCGGTACTACTAATTCTATACTAAGGGAAACTAAATATTTCCAAACTCTAACTAAGAGACAAGGAAATGTTCTAACAATCGTTGGACACGATGCAACGATAGTAGGCTCTGGATGCACTACTATTACACTTCTCACGGGTACTCAAATAACAATTGAGGATGCATTATTGTATCCTGCTTCAACGCGTACCTTACTTAGCTATAGAGATATCCGTAAAAATGGACTTCACGTGGAGACACATGAAGAACATAAAGAGGAATTTCTCCTCTTAATCAAAGATACCGGATATGGCAAACAAATTCTTGAGAAAAATCCCTCTTTACCATCTGGAATATATTATACATACATCAAACCCATACGACATGTTGCCTATAAAATAATTTTTCAGAATATCAATAAATTCCAAACTTGGCATGATCGCCTTGGTCATCCTGGCATAGGGATGATGCAAAACATTATAAACAATTCTCATGGTCATGACTTAGCGAATTCTAAGTTCCCAGAATCTTCTGATTTTATATGCACTGCATGTGCCACTGGGAAATTGGTTTTAAGACTATCTTATCTTAAAATCAAAGCTGAACCACTTAAGTTCCTTGAAAGAATTCAAGGCAATATTTGTGGTCCAATTACTCCATTATCTGGACCATTCAGATATTTTATGGTTCTAATAGATGCGTCTACACGATGGACTCACGTGTGCTTATTAGACTTAGAGCAAATCATCCTGAACATCAGATAAAATCTATTAGAATGGATAATCCTGCTGAATTTTTCTCAAAAGCTTTCAATGACTATTGTATGGCTCTAGGAATTCAAATTCAGCACTCAGTTCCATATGTCCACACTCAAAATGGTTTAGCAGAATCACTTATCAAAAGAGTTAAGCTAATAGCAAGACCATTAATACAAAATTGTAATCTACCAACTTCATGTTGGGGTCATGCAGTCTTACACGCTGCTGACTTACTACAATTGCGACCAACTGCATATCATACTACTTCCCCACTACAATTAGTACGTGGAAATCCACCAAGTATTTCCCATCTGCGAAAAATCGGTTGTGTTGTTTACGTAGCGATTTCACCACCAAAGCGTACATCTATGGGTCCACACAGGAAATTAGGGATATATGTCGGGTATCAATCTCCATCGATCATTAAATACCTGGAACCCCTTACAGGGGACCTATTCACGGCCCGATACGCTGATTGTATCTTCAATGAGGATCATTTCCCGGCATTAGGGGGAGATTACAAGTACCAAAAAGATTGCCCGGAAATAAATTGAGATGCACAAGACATCTCCACTAATGATCCACGTACACAAGAATCTGAACTCCAAGTTCAGAAAATTATAAATTTGCAAAATATTGCAAATAATCTATGAGACGCATTTACTGACTATAAAGGTGTCACTAAATCCTATCATCCTGCTAGGAATGTGCCCGAAAGAATAGAGGTACCAAACAAAACTATTCAACTCGCGCCTCAAAAACCTGTTCAAGTCAAGAGGGGGAGAAGTAAGGCCATTAATCTGGATGTGGCTCCTAAACGCCAAAGGAAACAGAATAACAAAAAATCTGAATTAGTGAATGTAACTCAACAACAAGTTGTGAGACACCAAGCGAATAAACAAAATTCACATCCCACATCAACAGTGCACTCAATATCTGATGTTGGGACATCGAACACCCTGACACCCTGACACTCAATAACGAACCGTCGCAAGGGGTACAAGAAATTTCCATAAACTATATTGATTCTGGAGAATCATATGACCGAAAGACTACATTTGTCGACATATACTTTGCCGAAACAATTGCGTAAATAATCCAAAGTGATCCAGATCCCAAAACCATGGTAGAGTGCAAAACGAGCTCAGACTGGATTAAATGGAATGAAGCAATTCAAGCAGAGTTAGCCTCACTCGCAAAAAGAAATGTATTTTCATCAGCAATACCTACACCTTCAAAAATCTTCCCTGTGGGATTCAAATGGGTTTTCGTCCGAAAGCGGAATTAAAATAATGAGGTGGTGAGATACAAAGCGAGACTTGTAGCACAAGGGTTCACGCAAAGACCTGGTGTTGATTTCAGCGAAACATACTCTCCAGTTATGAGTGGAATAACATTCCGATATATAATAGCATTGGCAGTTCAAAATCATCTATCTATGTAGTTGATGGATGTAGTGACAGCATATCTATATGGGTCACTTGATTCAGACATTTATATGAAGGTTCCTGATGGAATCCCTATTCCGAATCCTAAAGCAAGTCGCGCCACATATTGTGTAAAACTTAATAAGTCATTATATGGCTTAAAACAGTCGGGACAGATGTGGTACAACCGATTGGGCGAATTCCTATTACAAAAGGGATAGCCAACAATGATGATTGCCCATGTGTTTTCATAAAGAAATCTCAAACGGGATTCTGCATTATATTAGTATATGTGGATGATTTAAATATCATTGGCAACCCACATGATATCAAAGAAGCATGCAATCTCTTAAAGATGGAATTTGAGATGAAGGATTTAGGACAAACTAAATTTTGCTTGGGTTTACAAATCGAGCACCTTCACTCAAGAATTTTAGTGCATCAATCTGCCTATATCCAGAAAACACTAGAAAAAATTAATATGGATAAGTCATATCCATCCAAAACTCCTATGGTTGTTCGATCTCTAGACATGGAGAAAGATCCATTTAGACCAAGGGAAGATGATGAAGAGATACTTGGACCCGAGGTTCCATATCTCAGTATCATTGGAGCACTTATGTATCTTGCAAATCAAACTAGACCTGATATTGCATTTGCAGTAAACTTACTAGCTAGACATAGTGCTACTCCAACTAAACGTCATTGGACGGGAGCTAAACATATCTTACGATATCTCAATGGTACTAAAGATCTTGGATTATATTTCCAAAGAAACCAAGATCCAACTATGATTGGATACACTGATGCTGGCTATTTATCTGATCCCTATAATGGTTGATCGCAGACAGGTTTTGTTTTTCTATATGGAGGGACTGCTATATCATGGAAGTCTTCTAAACAGACCCTAGTAACAACCTCCACAAATCATTCTGAAATAGTTGCACTATATGAAGCATCACGTGAGTGTGTATGGCTCCGCAGAATGATTAATCACATACAACAATCTAGTGGAATTGGTTCCATTGAATCACCCACAATTATCTATGAAGATAATTCTGCTTGTATTACACAAATGGAAACAAGTTATATCAAGAGCAATAAAACTAAACATATTTCCCCTAAGTTAATTTATCCTCATGAATTACAGAAGAATGGAGAAATACAAATCTTGCAAACAAAGTTTTGTGATAATCTTGCTGATTTATTCACTAAGTCATTACCAGGTCCCACGTTCCAAAAATTTGTTCATGGTATTGGTATGCGATGACTTAAAGACTTGCAAGTTTCCGGGGAGAAAATCTATAAAAATAATCATTTGTGTTAAATATTATATTGTACTCTTTTCCTATTATGAGTTTTTATAACTTTCTCATAAATAAGGTTTTTAATGAGACAATATCAAATAATGTGTCATATTTCTTATTTTCCTCATAAGAGGTTTTTAAAGGGAATATCAAAGACATTATTCCTTCTCATATTTTCCATATGGTTTTGGGGAAGGTTATAGATCATAATATTGTTCTAAACTAAATTATGGGCTTTTCCTATAAAGGTTTTCCCATATAAGTTTACAATGGACAATAATCTAAATATATGTCATATCATTTCTCCTAATTTTTCCACTGGGTTTTTGAGGAGTTTAATGACATATCAACAACATTAGTACATCAGATTTTTTCCTACAAGGTTTTTTGGAGGTTCTGAAGATATTGATTGATCTCAAGACTGGATTCGATCAGGGGAGTGTTAAGAAGCAATCCGTGGCCTCAAGACATGGACCAATAGGATTAGAGGATCTCATCCATTAGGATTAGTGACATGTATTAATCCTAGCCTTAGATCTAATCTAACCATCCTTGTAATCTCCCTGTACGACAGTTCCCCGAACCGACATCGCCGGGAGAAACATCCGTTCGGCAACCGCGTTCCCGAACGGACGCGAACTACTCCCATGACGTCTCCACTTCTTATATAAATAGCACAGATCATTCAATGGAATAAACAGTTCGATTCATTTGTTTCTCTCGATTCACCCACGCTCAAACACATGCATCCATTCCGAAAGCGTCCTTCACTCGTATCAATTGTTCACACCATGCGCCAAACATGTCAGATCATAATATCTTGGATTATCAGTATAAACACTCATGATCGTTGAATTAATTAACATATTTTATTTTACATGATTAATTGTCACATAAGATATATTGTATTTACGACTATGTTTAGTTTAAGATATGTTTACGAATGTCTATATAGTTTGTGTGGTACATATGATCATAATATCATGCACAAATTAATTGTTAAAACTTATCTTGGAAATAGTGAAATAAAACCTCATTTCTCATTTAAAGTCTGCAAAGCTGATGTGACAGTTATGGAAACTGAAAAATAAAACCCATCAATCAGACTATCCTTAGTGTGCTATTGAAACAGTCAATAATCAGTAACTACAGGTTAATGAAGGTAATATGATTTTTTCTGTTATACTAATCTGTCATAAACTAAATCAGAATATGGCCAGTGAGTACGTATTTGTAGCCTTACAGCCTGAAAGGAACAGTAGGACAGTGACCAGCCACCAACCTTGCTTTTCCTTCTAAGTCACAATGATACACCTAACTAAGAAGGCATTACAAAAGATTCCCTTTTTTTGGTCGTGTAAAGTTGCAGTAAGTGTTTTCTCCAAAGACATTGACCATAAAAGGGCGAAGTGCAAAAAGTTCATCACAGGTTTGTATACGAATACGACTAAAGCGAGAGGAACAGGACGCTCTGTCAGAGATGCTTCTATGCTGGATGGAATCTTCTCCACTCTGTAACTCAGCACCTGCCGCTGTCCTGTTCCTTGTCCTGGAAAATACGTGTCCGATGACCAACGAACCACAGTTTTATGTTATGATTACTATCAATACTGCTTTTGAATCAGGCCTGATTAATCTTGTGCATCATGAGAAGAACAACTTTCTGATTTCATGACCAATACTCAATAACCTTTGACATGCATATAATTGAATGTTCTTAACATCATTAGTCGGATTCCTAATAATGTGCCGCCTGACAGAGCAACTACTTTTTAGTTTGTGTTATAGATTATCATTTAGGTAGACCAAACCTAAAAGGGAATTTTATAGACACAACAGGTGCGCAAACATATCATTGCCGCGATAAAAGGACCTTTTTTTTCCCGCTGTGCCACTAGTTTGGTGCTATGGTGGCTGGGAGAGAATAAAAAATAGCTACGTTTAACCCCGCTTCGTTGTCCGGATGATATAAACAAAGTAATAATGCATCGTAACAAGATGCTAAAAGGGATTAGGATTCTACATAGAGTGGTTGACACCAGCTCACACAAAGCTAAAAGACTGATCCAGGCAACAAACAATGTAAGGTACCAACATAAAACTAAAGCATCCAGCAGCTGTTACCAAAAGCATGAAACATCACATGTATATAAAATTTCATCAACTTGATGTATATAAGACTAAATATCATTACATTACATTATATTGCAAATTCGTGGGGAAACGCAAGAAAACATCTTCTTTTCGTTTTTTTTTTCTTGGCGTCTGCTGAGCTGAAAACTTTCAGCGTGAGGCGATTAGCGTGTAAGGGCGTCCTCAACAATGCCACTTGTCAGCATTTTTTCCTATGTGAAAGAGAGAAGATGGAAAAGACAAGAGACTATCTCCTATCTCAACTCCTATATATCTCGCTCAGAAAACGAGGTAATCTGTGAGCCTACTCATAAAGAATGAGGTAGGATGAGAGATAATGTTGATTAAAAAATCATTTACATGTGGGGTTCACATTATGAGATGTCAATGAGGTGGTATGTATAAGCTAGCTGTTGTCTCAACTGTTGAGGACGCCCTAAGAGTCCTGTTTCTATGCACGGGTGTATGTACAATCATGGAGAATTTCCAATGATTGCTGTCCAACCCTGTTGTTATGTGGCCCTGCGCCAGACATGCCCCCCCTCCCCACAATTGATCATCTCTTTCCTTGATTGGTGATCGGTGAAACTGAACTGTCCCTCAATCAGAGCACCAATGATCACGTATCGCCCCGGAATCCCATCAGGACTAGACTTTGGAGATCATCGTCTTCCCACAAGCTCCCCATCTGAAATTCATGGCAAATTTCAACTTTTTACTTCGGAGTGTCAATGGTGGTAGTGCGATCTACAGCTTGAAGTGGATTGCTGAACAATAGCAGTCAAAAGAATGTAACAAAATTTGCTATACCTTGGCATTTGCATTTTGAAGTCCTTCAAGTAACTGGTCCGCGTCGCCATGGTTCACGAAGGACGAAGCCATTTCAAAGCCTTTGGCATTTGTCACAACACTCTGCGCAGCGGTGCCTGGAGACGAGGTGTAGCAGAACGCCGAGCTCGATCCCTCAAGTGCGTAGACTGGTGGCAGTGGCAGTGCCATGGATGACTTCGCAGGCACACACAACTTGTTGGCCTACATTATTATATATAATTGTCAAGAAATAGATAACACAGTCAACACGAAGATCATCCACTACACTACCTGTTTCAAATCAAGTGGTAAGGAGGAAATTACGTCTTTGGGGATGAAGTTATCCACCTCGAGTTCGAGGCGCGGGGTGATGGTCGACAGCTTCATCGACAGGAACTGTTGCGAAGGCAAACCATTTTGCTCAAAATCAGAAGAAGTCGTTTTATTTTTTTTTAAAAAAACTCTTCTATATCCGATGCAGAGCAGATGATACGCACCTCCACTTGTCGTTGCAGCGACTGAACGTAGTTTATGATCTCATCAAGCATCACGGCCTTCCCAGTAACCTTCATCAGGAATCTTTGAAAATTATCCTCTGCGTGAAATACGTGTGTATTTGAACCCACTTTTAACCAATTCTCGTCGAAATTTACCTTGCTGCAGCCTGGCACGAGGTCTTGCAGCAGCTTCATGCGCTCGCTGATCTTTTCCCTCCTCACCTGTACAGAGTCAGTGACGGCCACCATCAATAACTATGTTTTTTGATGAAATGCTCAATCCAAGCAAAAGGTGTTCCCCGGCGGCGTACTCGCTCGGCGAGGCTGTGGCTGTCGGTAGCCTGGCCCCGGCGCGCGCGCACGTGGATATAGTCCTTGGGTGGCTCTGCCGCCATCTCCTTCCCCTTGCTGTTGCCATGCCATGCCTCTCCGGACGCCGGCTTCTGCTCCTCGTCATGCGTGCAGAGCTTGCATTTCTTGCTTCTCGTCTCTGGCTCCCGGGCCTAGACGTACAGTTTCCGATATTTTCAGAGGTGATTGACAGAGGTTTAAAACTGGGGAAACTGAGATGGTTAGTACCTTGGGTGTACCCGTGGTGACCACTTCCTTGGCCTTGTCCTTGCCGCCCGACGCCTTCCGCTTCCGGCAGGGGCCATCGCTACACGACCCGTCGCTCCCGTGCTGTTCAACAGCACCACGCAAGGGCGCCGGCGCGGGAGCCTGCTCGCCAAGAAGCGACTGGCTGCTGGCCACGCGTGAGAGCTTCCCCCCGGAGGCCGGGAAGCACGAGAGCCTTGCAGCGCGCTCCGCAAGCACCGCGTTCCCGGCGAGCGCGCACGGCTCCGCCGGCTTGGAGGGGGAGGCCACCGGCGTGCTGTGGCAGGACGCGTACCGCGATGACGGCACGCTGACGCCGAGCCTGCTCGCAAGCTGCTCCATCAGGGCGACCTCAACAGCATCTCCTCGTCCTACGACGGCGGCCGCCGCGAGCGACGACGGAGACGGCGATTGCGACTGCGACGACGGCACGAGCGTGCCCACTGTACCGTCGGGTTCCCACCCCGCACCGGCGCCTATAAGCGCGTGCGGCACATGTACCACTGCCCGCAGGGCGTCGAACGGAGCGGCGCCGGCGGCTGCAGCATGATCGAACGGCCAGGAAAGCTCGTGGAATCCCCCGAGGAAGCCGTTGTGGGCCATTGCTGCTTGCTGCCACGACTGCACAAACGCAAAGCAGGGGTAAATGTTAATGTTCCTCGCTCTCGAGCTCCTCGCTGTGTAAATGTATCCGCGGGCGCGAGTGCGCGCGTGTGTGCCGGCGCAAGGACGGCGGTGGTGGCGGAGAGTGCGCGTTGTGGT
Organism: Microstegium vimineum; assembly: GCA_022036555.1. NCBI lineage: Eukaryota > Viridiplantae > Streptophyta > Magnoliopsida > Poales > Poaceae > Microstegium > Microstegium vimineum. The sequence continues at coordinate 26,261,919 of CM039133.1, read as the reverse complement.
GCGGAATTAGTGGGTGCTTTCGGGGGGCGCTTCCTCCTGGTGGGGTGGTGCGCGATGTCTCTCTAGCCTAAAAAAGACTAGATGAAATAGGTGGGCAGAGAAGGGGAAGTAGAAGGACAGGGCTTTCCTGTTCCCGGTTTGTTATCCGAGGCCGCCACTTCGATTTTGAAGAATGTTTTTTAAGAGGAATGTGAAGGGGACGATCGGGCAGATCTCTCTGAAAAAAGAAACTGGATGGGACCGTTTCTGGATCGTCGTCGCTTAGGTGTCGGTGGAGTGTGTGTTTGTCGATTTCGAGCCATTTGAGACTTTCAAGTTTCAAGTTTGAAGTTTCATTATGTCAATTAAAAACACGCAAGTGAGTGCGCGACTTCCTTCGGGACCAGCCGCCCCAATATTCCGGCCCGTCCCAATATTCGTATCTTCCTCAACAAAGTTTGTTTTTTAAACAAACCGGCAGGAGAGCTACCCGCTATATTAAAAAGAAGGATATGGTCCAAAGTACAGACGCACCACTATATACAGACACACTACTATAAATAGAACACAAAGGCAAAGAAAAGAGAAACATCCCCCGAGGGGAGGAGCCGGTCAAAAAACTACACGAGGTTGTGACTCACTAAAATAGTTGGGTGCTTTGCTCCCGCCATAATCCATAGTCTCACTTCTTCCTTGATTTTCTGAAACACCCTAAAGTTTGTGCCTCGACTCGTTGGAAGACTCTTTCATTTCTTTCCTTCCATACTTTCCAACAAACTAGAATGACGATCGAAACAGTGTCTCTCCTGGTTGCACTTGGCGTCGCTGACATGACCGTCCACCACCTCTCAAGGGTCTCACAAGGCGACGAGGCATTCAGATGCAAATTTTGATTTCCAATCCAAACGGCTATTTGGCTCCATAGTGTCTTCGTGAACCTACAAAGAAAGGTGCATAGTCGACTCCGCATGTAGCCTACATAGTGGACATATCCTTTGATTTGGCCAATTGCGAGCTTCCAATCTACCAGCGGTCCAAATTCGGTTCTGGATGGCAAGCCAGCTGAAGAACTTGCATTTAAGCGGCGCCCACGGTTTCCATATAATGGCTTCAAAATTATTGCGGGTTGCACCTACAAACTATGCGTGGTAAGCTGATGAAGTAGAATATTCTTCATTTTCCTCTAACTTCCATGTCACGGTGTCCGACGTGCCCGGTCTCAGTTGGATGCGCCTAGTCTCCCTCCATAGACATGTGTACTCCACAATTGTTGGTCGGAAAAGCTTTAATGCGAAAGGTTAATATCTCGTATCCAATTGTTGGCCATTAGGGCTTGCTCCATGGTTCTATTTTTTCTCTTGGAGATGGAGAAGAGGTGTGGCACTACATCACAGGGACGTTGGCCATTTAGCCATGCACTCTTCCAAAATGATGCCCTTTTGCCATCTCCGATTGTGAGCGTTGTTGAAGCCGCAAAAGTAGCTTGTCTACTTTGTTGTATGGTGTTTCATGTTCATCCCAAGGTGTACCAGTGTTTCTTGACCAACCTAGCCACAACCACCGTAGTCTAAGTGCCCTTGCAAACTTCCCTAGATGGAGGATGCCTAGGCCTCCAGAGTATTTGGGCCTTGCTGATCAGGGGCCAATTTACCTTGCACTTTCCTCCAGTTAGCGCCTCGCTTCCCACCCATAGAAATTTCTTCCTCTGTCGATCAAAGTCCTTGAGTGTTTCCTTTGGAGAACGCAAGGATGCAAGGAACTACACCACTTGCAACGTGAGGGCTGCTTTAATCAGGTTAAGCGGCCTGCTGGGTTAATGTGACATCCATTCCAGAGGGTGAGCTTGATGATTGCTTGGTCCACCTATGGTTGAAAGTTCACTCGCTTTAGTCGTTATACTGTTAAAGGCAGTCCAAGATATTTGAGAGGGAAGTGTGAGACCTCCATAGGGGAGCCGGCTAGAACATTGCTTAGATTGAATCTTTCACAACGAATTGGAATGATTGTTGACTTCTGGAGATTTGTTTTCAGCTCTGAAGCATCGCCAAAAAATGTAAGGAGGTCGGATACAACTACCATGTCCTCTCTATTTGGTTTGACAAAAATTGGTGTATCATCTGCGTACATCGGCACTCTTAGCTGAGATGTTCTATAATATAACATAGCAGGTGCTCGGTTTGTTTGCGCAGTAAGTCTTGTTGGGTTTGGATTCTTCTCCGTATTAAATCTTGTTTTCCTGTTTAATCCCTGTAGAATCACAATTCACCAAAATTGTGGAATATTATCAGTTTAAACCATATTCTAAGTTAGTGATTGCTTTTATACACTTTCCATAGTTTAATTGATCTTTAATTATAGTAGTTAATTACCATCAACAACCATCTTGAACAATTCTAGGTACTTCTTCTTGTTTGGAAGCTCAACCGAGATAATAAGGTCATACTGCTCCGTACATGTGATCTTGTACTTCCCCTACATGATCAACAAAAAATGTGCATGTGGTAGACCCCTCTTTTGGAACTCCATAACATACACATGGGCACGAACCTTCCCAAGAATATCCTTTTTTGAACAACCTCCTCTTCAACTCTTCAAACTTTGCTCTAAAGACCCGCACAAGAAGATCTGGTCGATCCTGTGGTGTCTGGCCAAGGTAGAGTTCACTCTTCATCTCATCCCAGTTTGGATTACAAGTCATAGTTAGGAAGATTTCTGGTTTCCCAAACTTGCGTACAAGAGCCATGACGTCCATATATAGACGTCTGATGTCTTGTGGGCCTCTAATAAACGATGAAGGCATCACTGTCCTCTTTCCAATAGCTTCAGCTCTGTCCTTAGGTGCATACAGGCTATCCACCAATCCTTAGTAAAGGTCAGCCCTAAAATCCTTCTAATGGCTACGTATATAATCCAGCCGAGAGCTGGTAAGCCTAATATCCTTCTGACGTCTAAGTATATAATCCTATCGAGAGCTCTCTGTTGGTATTTCTTATGACTATTCGATAAATCCGCAAGCGCACAGATTATACCGTTGTAGCACTTCACCAGGAGTATTCCAGGTATCGTATTTTCCTCGGGGAACGAGAAGTGAGTTAACTAGGAATATAGATATGTCCTATGATGGAACAAGGGAGACTATGATAACTGGGTTGAGAGGTTCGATATAGCAAAGATGTCTAACAAGGGATAGCTGGATAGATCAGAAAGAGGGCAAAACTCTAACCGGACCGCGCCGTCAAGTTGTATCGAAGCCTTACCTTTTCAGAACTTATCTGACACGCGTGGTGGAATACAAAGACTAGATAGAGCTGTCACCTTCTACTAGGATCCACGAACAATCCGCGCGATAAGCGGTTTACAAAGGTAAGATTAAGCTTAGACACCACGTCTACACTAATCTTACTACTTTAACCTTGGCCTAAGATGAAAGCACTTTACTCAGAGCAAAGTGATGATCAAGCGTGAAAAGTTGTATAACAGCTAAACCAGATTTAGAATATTGAATACTATAAAGAACTCAAAGAAGTCACTTACAAGTACTAAACTTACAAGAGACTCGCATCCGATGAGGAAGAACTCCAGAGAAGATTCCCGACAGACCCGGGACTTTCTCCAGAAGAATTCCTCACTCTCCTCCAACTAGCATAACACTACTGAATAGCTCCGCTAAGAGACTAGAGAGTAGTTTCTCCAATGAGGCATGAATGATAAGGGAGCTCTAGGGGTCTATTTATAGCTAGAGGTGGAGTGGGGGCTACTTCGGTGCGACGTCAGCAATCCGCGTCACCTTCATCAACCACCGTAGGATCCAACCGACTTCAGAACCGCCAAAGGATGAAGGGTGATGATTCAACCATGTGGGGAGTGAGTGAGGCGGTTGAAGGGGTGAAACCACCATATGGTTGGTCGGTCGACCACCCATGCTGGCCTGTGGGCCCTCCTGCACCTTCTAGATGGTGGCCCATTAGTCAGGGACCAAGTGGGGACTTGTGGGTCCCACCTTGAGGTCGGCCGACCACATATAGTGGTCTCTGGCCCACCTCTGCCCTCTGATTACTGGTCCCACCTGTCATATGTGTTGAGTTTCGGTTCTGAGTTGATTTGTCACGCTGATCTCATTGATGTGGGCCCATGGATCCTCGTGATGTGAATCTGAACCGTTGAGAGGGAACACACTTGGATCCAAGGGGTAGAGAGTGCTCTAGAGGATGGTTCTTAGATCATGGGGTCTTGGGAGGTCTAGTGGCCCCACAGGGTGGTCGACCGACCCCATAAGTGGGCCCACTAGCTCCCAAAAGTCCCCATTTGTCATTACATGCATCAAATAGTCATGGAACATGTGGAACTAGTTATTTGGCACAATATGTTCAGGTTGTGCTTCTTTTCCTTTGAATATGAGGATGTTGACGGTATTTTGATGGTGACAAAATAGCTCTTAATTACTGTCAACAAGATCCCCCATACTTACCTCTTTGCTCGTCCTCGAGTAAAGGTTAAAAGATAACAAGACCATGTTATTTAAAGTATAAAGCAAGCATAAAGATTCATTCAAGACATTTTGTCATACCAATGGGATATGTGGTATTGGCTAACATATATCCTTGAGAAGTTGAGAAATGGAACAGTTCTTCAAGGTAAAGATATCTTCCCATTTCATATTTTAGTACTTGGAGTTTTTGATAAATTTTTCAAAAGAAATCTCATAAGTCAACTTACTCCTCTTATAGCACTCTAAGTCACTCAAGGTGTATGATTCCTTACCAAGGCATAAAGAGGTTGCCTTCTTTTGTATCTCCCTATTTCTAAATGGCTTATCTGGAGCTTAGGTAGGGATGAACAACATAGCAAAACTTGCATCACTTATATTGTAAAGTCAAAACAAGGATCCAAGGAGAAGAACGTCATAATCCTAGATCAAGATGTGCATGTGTGTGGACAAAGGTATATGATTAACATGTACTCCTTAGTTATGTATATGATCTCTCTAACTTTAGGATTACTTGAGACATGGCTATCTTGATAAGAGAGTTTTTTTTAGATTGAAGAGCTTTGCTCATCATCATTTTTTTAGATTGAAGAGTGTCGGTGTCTAAAATGGCAGGGTATATGACTAACATGTACTCCTTAGTGACGCTCGGAGAACATAGAGGTTTATACTGGTTCAGGCACGAACGCCCTACGTCTAGTGTGTTGCGGGGTCATATTACTGAGCGTGGAGAGCTCGTAGAGGGGAGCTACAAGCTTTGGTGAGAAAGGGAAGCGCCTTCCCAGGTCTCGTGCGTAAGAGGTTCTTGGTTCTGATGGGTGCTCGCGTGCGTGCGAGTTTGAGTGTGTGTGAATGAATGTTGGATGTCGAGAGCCCTAGATTTTGGGTCCATTCCCTCCCTTTATACGTAGGGAGAGATGGAGGAGTACAGTAGAGAGAGAGGGAGTGATCGTGGGCCCGACTTGGGCTACTGCCGAGGGAGGGCTTTGTTTTCATCCTGTCTTCCTTCCTGAGGAAGATTGCGCCAGTAGACACATGTCCGAGTCCTATTCATCCTTGTTGTATTGTAGCCATGCACCTTGTGATCGAAAACCCAGCTATCCACCTTTCTGGGCATGGGCGGAGGCTGTCGCAAAGGACCAGGCACCCCCGCGTTCCGTCGTACATGGCTGATGACGCCCTAATCCCTGTTGGGGTGTCCGTCGGAGACATGGCATGGATGTAACGCGCAGAAGTCGTCGGTTAGGCAACATATGACCTTGTACCATAGGGTGAACAGAGGTCGGCATGGCGATTCATGCCTTAAGCCCCATGCTTGAGGACGGAGGGTACTTTGGACCTTTTGACTATATGGGCTAGGATGTCCCAAGCTGTTGATGGCGGTGAGATCTCCAAAGGCGAGGAACGTCATGAGTGACATCTCCGTGGCTTGGATGGGGCGGAAGATCCACCAAGGGTTGATGACGTCACGGATGATGCCACCTTGGCTCGGACGAGGCGGATGAGCCCTCGAGGGTTGATGACGTCACGAATGACGTCACCTTGGCTCGGACGAGGCGGAAGAGCCCCCGAGGGTTGATGATGTCACGGATGACGCCACCTTATCTCGGACGAGGCGGAGGAGCCCCCGAGGGTTGATGACGTCACGGATGACGCCGCCTTGGCTCGGACGTGGCGGGAAAGCCCCCGATGGTTGATTTTGTTTTTCTAGAGTCTGATAAGTTGGGTACGCTATTTCTAGGTATCCGACAGTAGCCCCCGAGCCTTCGATGTAGTGAAGGACTACATCGGAGGCTTCCGAGAGCGCTTATGGTGGTTTGGTTGAGTCTTTGGATTCTGGCGGGTGCGCGCGAGCGCACCCGCCGGGTGTAGCCCCCGAGGCCTTAGGGGGAAGATATTTCCTCCTAAGGGCTTATTCGGAAACCTTGCACAGTGCTTGACCCTTCGCCTCTCTCGCGAGGCAGGGAGGGAATGGTCTGCTCCGTACGTCAGAGCCAGAGCTCTGGCTGCACGCCAGCCCTGCTGTGGGTTGCACTGTTGACCTCGGGCTACCGCGCCCTGAGATGACGAGTCGGTATTGTGCCATGCTGTCTTTCGGCTTATACGGTCGATTGACCGGTCGAAGATATGTTTGTCGGGTTTTGGGGTCTGACTGCGCCTCTTCCCCCCCCCCTCCCCCGTGGCCGAAAAGTGGACGTGTTGTGTCTTCCCGTTCGAGGAACGACGCTAGAGCGCTACTTGCTCCGTGGTTAAGGCTCCGGACAGCGCGCCCTGAGCCACCCTTCTGCCTGGCCATTTATAGCCCCGCTGCACCCTCTTGAAGTGGGTGCTGTCGCACAGTGCGGCGTGGTTGGGAGGAGTTGCTGTAGACTCACGGGCCTACTGCTGCGTGAGTGCCCCATCGGTTTATAAATAAGGGCGGCCGCCCGTGGGGAGATTCACATCCACACAGTATGGCCTGCCCTAAATTCTTCCTTCGAGGCCTCGTCGGAGAGTCCCTTGGGTCGACCTGGCGGGTGGCATTTTGAGAGCAGCATCGGGTTCAGAGGAAGTTCTATGTTGGGAGCGCTACCATCTCGTGCCATCGGACGAGAGATTCCAGGGGGAGTTTTGTGGCATGCGCAGTTCTTCCCCGTCATCTCGTCCCACGAGACGGTCGTGCTCCCTTGCCGTCTCCCATAGTAGGGGGCCAAGGATACATCTAGCGGAAAGACTGTGCGGTCTGCCCACACAACTTTCTAAGCCAGACAATCCTTGGGCCTACAGGTGGCGACGCCACGGTTGGGAGATGGTGGACCTGCGGGCTTGTGAGCCTGGTCGCATTCGGGTGTGGACGTGTCAGTGCCGCCCCCCGAAGCCCGAAGCCCTAGGGATCAGAAGGTGATCGTCCGCACACGCGCACGGGGTCGCCTTGATCATGTAGCACCTGTGTACCACTGGTGCTGCATGCCTAGTTGGGCTTCGGGGGAGTGGTCCCGAATGTCCCTTGGTGTTGGTGAACGCCCTTCCGGAGTAGGGCGGGGCGTGTCGCCGAACCGACGGGCGTTTCACGGCCCGGCGTTCGAAGCGTGACCCAGAAAAATGCTTGACCAACTCGTCATGCCTATTTCTGGGGACGCAGTCGACCGCGCAGGTCTTGGGTGACGGTGGTGCAGTCGCTGCCCCGTCACGAGAGACGAAGCAGAGGCAGTTGGCTCATCGGGCGTTCTCCTGGTAGGCAGCCCTCAGAGCGATGTTACCGGTGTGCGCAGGGCGCCTGAAGCTTGCCCTGTTTCCCTTTTCTTTGGCCCTCGGCCGGCATCTCCCTTCAGTGCACCTTGTGTTCGATTAGGTGTATGACGATTTGGTCTGTCCCTTATGGTACCTGAAATGTATGCAACCTTCGCAAGGATTAGCGTATAAGAATGTATTGCTCGTTTGTCATTTTTACCTGTGTGGACCTCTGGCGCGTGAGGTTTGGTGCGCCTTTTCCCCTCTCTGTTATCCGGTTGCTTGTACCGGTAGGAGGGGGTGCGGCGGCAGCCCCGAGCCTCTACTCGATGTAAAGAAACGTCTCGGGTCTGCACCGTCTTTTCGTACGTTCCCCGCACATCTCTCCGCGAGAAGGGGGAGTATGAGCCGGACCATGATATCCTCAAGGCGGACGAACCATGGATGCTCATCGAGGTAATAACGAGAGAATTTGAGTGGGGTGCTCGGTTCCCGTTCGCTGGGGTTCCGGCTTGTGGCCCATGTCGTGTCTCACCCCAAATCGGTTTCATCTAGTAGCCGGGTCCGTTCGATGGGTCCCGGGGGCCTGCTGCCTTCCATTGATAGGAATACCATGAACCAATCATCCGTAAATATGGACTCAAATACGAAATCTAGGAATGACCTTGGCATCCGATTGCCAGGCTAATGACCTCTAGCGTGTCCATTCCCTATTCGCCCCTCGCTCTGTTGTCCTGAGACGGCCATTTCGAACCCCACCGGGTTGGCCTTCGTATCTCTGGACCTTAATGGGCCATCGGGGCGTCTATAGCCCTTATCCCTTTAGCTTACCTGGACCTAGAGGTCGTCCCCATTGGTATCCGCACGTACGCGTTCGTCCGATCTCTGGATGCGTCGGGTGAACCGTGTCGGGGGTCGGGCCGAGCCCTGCTTGCGCTTGAGGATAAGCGTGGCGTTGAGCCTTGTGTCCCTGCGAATATCAGAAAAAAGGTTCTCGCGCGCGAGCGGGGATAGAATTCGACCGAAAATGGTCGAACGCGGGGAGAGATCGGGATGAGGCAAGATTTTATTGAAAAATCGAGGAAAAGCAACCCCTTTATCCAGCCCCCAAGTAAGACGTGCGACCCTGGGCTAGGAACGCGTCTTGCTTACCATTCGGACTGCGTGTTGCCCGCATAGGGTATATCGAACCTCTTCTAAAGAAAAGATACTAACGCGGGCATATGTGATTCTGGGGAAAACGTTAGGGATAGAAACGACGTAGCTTTTTGATGTTCCAGGCGTTGGAGAAGACTTGGCTATGGGGACCCACGGTGGTGATCTTCTAGCTTCCGGGGCAGAGGACCTCCACAACGATGTACGGTCCTTCCCACGGCGGCGTGAGTTTGTGCTTGTCTTTGTTGCTTTGCCTGAGCCGAAGCACCAGGTCGCCGATGTTGATTTCACGTTTGCGGACGCAGAGATCATGGTACCTCCGGAGGGCCTGCTGGTACTTTGCGGAATGTAGGAGGGCGATGTCCCTTGCTTCGCCTAGCTGGTCCACGACATCCTCCATGTTGGCTTGGTTGCCCTCCTCGTCGTAAGCCTTGACCCACGGGGTACCATACTCCAGGTTGGTGGGGAGCACGGCCTCCGCCCCGTAGAGCATAAAGAAAGGGGAGCAGCCGGTGGCTCTGCTCTGGGTTGTTCTGAGGCTCCAGAGGACGACTGGCAATTCTGCGACCCAACAACCTCTGAACTTCTTAAGCCGGCTGAAGATCCTTGGTTTTAACCCATGCAGGATCATCCCGTTGGCACGCTCGACCTGCCCATTCGTTTGGGGGTGCGAGACGGCGGCCCAGTCTACCCGGATGTGGTTCCTGTCACAGAAGTCTAGGAACTTCTTGCTAGTGAATTGGGTGTCGTTGTCGGTGATGATCATGTTGGGCACTCCGAATCGATATATTATGTCTGTGAAGAACATGACTTCCTGCTCCGACTTGATTTGGGCAAGGGGCGTGCCTCGATCCATTTCGAGAATTTGTCGATGGCGACGAGAAGGTGGTCTAAGCCCCCGGGGGCCTTGAACAATGGTCCCACTAGGTCCAAACCCCAGACCGCAAAAGGCCATGTGAGGGGGATGGTTTGCAGAGCCTGCGCAGTCTTGTATGTCTTCCAGCAGGCTCATACCCTGCTCCGTGGGGATGCAACGCTGCAGGATTCCCGTGGGGCTGCGTCTGTAGAGCTCTTGGTTGATATTGACGAAGGACTTGGCACGCCACGCGATGCGGCGTGCTTTGTTCCTGTCATCGGGGAGACGCTCCCGGACCAACCAATCCAGGATGGGTACCCTCCAGTCCAGGGGAGGGTCGTTGTCACCAACCGGTGCGTCATCCCTGACGTTGCATACCTCCTCGATGTCCATGACCTCCGTCGTGGTAATCTCCGGGGTCTCGGCCTCGGGCTCCATGCCAGGTGATGGATGGCTTGTGGAGGTCACTGGCGAAGACTCCGGGAGGGACCGCACCTCGACTCGAAGCCAGCTTTCCGAGCTCGTCTGTCGCCTCGTTGTATCTATTGGCAACGTGGTTGAGTTCCAGGCCGTCAAATTTTTCCTCTAGGCGGCGGACCGCCTGGTAGTATGTTGTCATCTTCGGGTCATGGCAGTTTGACTCCTTCATAACCTGTTCGACTACGAGCTGGGGTCGCCTTGCACGTTAAGCCTTTTAATGCCCAACTCCGTTGCTATGTGTAGCCCGTTTATCAGGACCTCATATTCCGCGACGTTGTTGGACGCTGGGAAGAACATGCGGATCATGTACTAGAGCTGGACCTCGAGCGGGGAGACGAAAACCAGGCAAGCGCCGGCGCCGGTTTTCATCAGCGATCCATCAAAGTACATGACCCAGAACTCCTGGTTCTCCGCCATCGGTGGTAGCTGGATCTCGGTCCACTCGACGATGAAATCTGTGAGGACCTGGGATTTGATGGCCGTCCGTGGCGCATAAGAGATAAACTCCCCCATGAGCTCCAGTGCCCACTTCGCCACCCTCGCGGCTCCGTATCACCACCCCGAGGGGGTAGGACGACATGACGGTGATGTGGTGGCCGTCGAAATAGTGGGCCAGCTTTCTTCGTGTGATGAGAACCGTGTAAAGGAGCTTCTGGATTTGAGGGTACCTAGTGTTGGTCTCGGATAGTACCTCGCTGATGAAGTATATCGACTGTTGGACCTTCAGCGCGTGTCCCTCCTCCTCCCTTTCGACGACGATGACGGAGCTCACTACCTGGGTGGTGGCGGCTATATATAAGAGAAGGTCCTTGCGCAGCGTTGGCGGAACAAGGATGGGTGCGCTCGTGAGGATCGCCTTGAGCTTGTCTAGGGCCTCCTAGGCCTCAGTGGTCTAGGTGAAGTGTTCGGTCTTCTTGAGGAGTCAGTAAAGGGGGAGGCCTCATTCGCCAAGGCACGAGATGAAGCGGCTCAAAGACGCAAAGCATCCCATGACCCGTTGCACCCCCTTCATGTTGCGGATTGCTCCCACGCTGGCGATGGCGGAGATTTTATCGGGATTGACCTCGATGCCATGCTTGGAGACAATGAAGCCGAGGAGCATGTCACACGGAACCCTGAATACGCACTTCTCGGGATTGAGCTTGACGCGCTTGAGACTGATGGCCCCGAATGTTGTCTCGAGGTTTGCGACCATGGTTTCCGTCCACTTGGACTTCACCACGACGTCGTCCATATATGCCTCAACTGTTGTGCCGATGAGTTTCCCAAAAACCGAGCGCATGCACCGTTGGTACGTGGCTCCCGCGTTCCTGAGTCCGAATGGCATAGTGATGTAACAGAAAGAGCCGAACAGCGTGATGAAGGATGTCGCGATCTGGTCGGACTCCTTCATCTGGATTTGATGGTAACTGGAGTACGCGTCGAGGAAAGAAAGCGTTTCGCACCCCGAGGTGGAATCGACAATTTGATCGATATGCGGCAGAGGGTACGGGTCCTTGCTGCATGCCTTGTTCAGGTTGGTGTAATCTATGCACATTCTCCATTTTCCGCTCTTCTTCTTAACTAGCACTGGATTAGATAACCATTAGGGATGGAATACCTCTTTGATGAATCCAACTGTCAGAAGTTTGTGGAGCTCCTCCCCGATGGCCCGTCGCCTCTCCTCGTCGAAACGGCGGAGACGCTGCTTCACCGGCTGGGCTCCGTATTGAATCATCAAAGCATGTTCGGCCACGTCTCTCTATATGCCCGGGACGTCTGCTGGGTTCCACGCGAACATATGGCCATTTGCGTGGAGGAAGTCGACAAGCGCCGATTCCTGCTCCGGACCCAGGGAGGCGCTGATGCGCAGCACTCGGTCGTCTCTCACGGATGGGTTGAGGGAGATTTCTTTTACCCCTTCTAGGGGGGTGAAGTTTCCCATGCCCTTAGAGTCAACTCTCTCATTGCTCGCGGCTTCGGCAGCCACGGCTAGTTCCGGGCATCGTGCCGTGGCCATTGCTTTCTCGCAACTGTCCACGTCACACTGGTACGCCTCCGTAAGCTCGGAGGCGACCGCGATGACCCCGTGAGGCCCTGGCATTTTTAGCTTGAGGTAGGTGTAGTTCGGAATGGCCATGAACTTCGCGTAGCACGGCCTTCCCAACACCGTGTGGCAGGGCGCGCGGTAGTGAGCGACCTCGAAGGTGAGGAGCTCGGTCCGAAAATTATCTGATTCCCCAAACTTCATGGGCAAGTCAACCTACCCGAGGGGTATGGAAGGTTTCCCGGGGACGATCCCATGGAATGCAATCCCCTCCAGCAGGCGAAGTTTTCCCCGGGGTACCTTTAGGGCCTCGAAGGCGTTGTAAAAGATGATGTTGAGGTCGCTACCCCCCGTCCATCAGTACCTTGGTGAAGCGTACGCCCCCTATGATCGGGTCCATGATGAGTCGATAGCGTCCCGGATGGGTGATATGTTTCGGGTGGTCGCCTTGCTCGAACGTGATGTCGGTCACCGACCAGTCGAGGAAGACAGGGGCCGTTGGGGCGGCCGCGAAGACTTCGCGCCGCTCCTGCTCCCGCCAACACTTGTGGTATCTGGCCCCTGAATCACCGAAGATCATGAGGCATTTGTCCTCAGGGAGGGAAAAGCAGTCGCGACCCCTCCCCTTGTTTTCGATGATTGAGAGATATCTTGCCATCTTGTTGCACCGCTGAAGAGTATGTCTGACCGGCATGCTGTGGTATGGGCATGGCTTGGTGAGGATGTCGTCGTAGCCGCCTCCCTCCCTCCCGCCAAGGGGTTGGGGAAAGGGGGCCCGCCGGTCGACTTCTCGTCCGACGTATAGGTCGTGACGACGCCAGGGGGGTGCCTGCAGACCGGCCGTCGTCATCATTTCTCGGGTCGCCGTCCTACGTCGTCAGGCCTTCCGAGACCCAGCCGTCTGGGGTCTGGGAACCGTAGGTCGCCCCGTGGCGTGAGCGTCGGAGCTCCCGTTTCGCGTACGGGTGCGTTGCGCCCGGAAGAGAGCGGTTGTCCTATTGGCGAATACGATGTAGAGGTTGTGCAGAGACTCCTGAGTTGGTTGGGGTCCCTTGGGAGTGTCGAGCTGGTGCTCGAATGGAAAATGATCGGCCCACGGGACGACGGCCCGACGAGCAGCTTGTTCCCCGGAGGGAGACAGATGGAGGTGGGCCATGGATGCGGTGATGGCGTCCATGGCTACCTCTGAGGGTGCCTTAGGGCGGCGGAGAGCCAGGTCACCCCCCTGCTCGTGGCACTAGAAGTGCAAGCTATCAAAACGAACAATGGAGCCCGGACCGAAATCAGCGCAGCGATCAACCATCCAAAACTCGAAAATACGGGTGACACGCAAAGATCCGCTACCTGGCGCGCCAACTGTCGGTGTCTAAAATGGCGGGGTCTAGATGGCCAACGAGTAAATTTCTAAGCATGTCGGAGTTCGGATGGTTACGCTCAGAGAACACAGAGGTTTATACTAGTTCAGGCACAAACGCCCTACGTCCAGTGTGTTGCAGGGTCGTATTACCGAGCGTGGAGAGCTCGTAGAGGGGAGCTACAAGCTTTGGTGAGAGAGGGAAGCGCGTTCCCAGGTCTCGTGGCTCGGACGGGGCGGAAGATCCCCCGAGGGTCGATGACGTCACGGATGACGCCACCTTGGCTCGGACGAGGCGGAGGAGCCCCCGAGGGTTGATGACGTCACGGATGACGCCACCTTGGCTCGGACGAGGCGGAAGAGCCCCTGAGGGTTGACAACGTCACGGATGACGCCACCTTGGCTCGGACGAGGCGGAGGAGCCCCCGAGGGTTGATGACGTCACAGATGATGCCACCTTGGCTCGGACGAGGCGGGAAAGCCCCCGATGGTTGATTTTGGTTTTGCGGAGTCTGATAAGTTGGGTACCCTATTTCTAGCTATCCGACAAAGAGCTTTGCTCATCATCATTTTTTCATTTATGATAGCCATATTACCTTTGAATAACTTAGAGAGAGATCATAAATTTTATTTCTAGAGTAATTATTGGATGATCATGGATCATAAAAAAATGGACAGATATGTTTTTGTGTGCTTCTAGTGTAGAAGCTGCGAAAAAATATGTGGCTTGTACGTGATCTTGATCTTTGAACTATGACATAATTCTTAACAAGGGTCACAAGGTTTGTCCAAACTCAAAGTAATTACAAGAAGCATTTGAGGAAGGTTTTGAACATGCATAAGTATTTATGGCTTTGGTAAGATTTTTCTCACTATAGAGTAGTGATATTTTGGTTTTATGACATTTTCAAAAATTAATCTCGGAGAACTTTAAATAGAAAGGGTATGAATCATGAGCCGAGACTATATCACATTAATCAACAACTTAGTCCATATGATCTTCCTATCAAAGTATTTTCCCATTAGCATAAACAAAAAGCAAGAATTTGTCTTTATGACACTTTTGCCCTTTAAACGTCATAGATCATGTCACTTTTCAAAATTTTAATTTTGGATGCGATCTTCTTGTTTTATTTAATATTAAAAAGGGAATTAAACTAAGTGATAAATTTCATGATGAAATTGTTTTTATTTCATTTTTATTTTTGAAGGGAAAGTGAATAAACAAATGAAAAAGTATAGAGGAAAAGGGGAGAGACGTGGTAGACCAATCAGAATAGATGTTTGAAGTCGAATGGATGCTGGCTGGTGGGTCCAGGCCCTATAAGTGCGGTCGATCGACCGCTCCTTGGAGTCGTTTGGCCACTTCCAACTCTGCATTCAGATCCCTTACCTCTGAATATTGCTTTTCTATATATTTTCTGAATTTTGGCCTCCAAAGTGCATCATCCGATGCACAAAAGTGGTCGTTTCGGTCCAACTTTTTTCTGGTACGTGTCATGGACGTGTACAACATGATTTAGTGATCGTTCTGGTGTTTTGACATGTTGGATTGTCGACCGACCTCCCCCATACTTGTTTCGGGGCATGCTAAATTCAGTGACAGAGACACATCAAATGCAGGGGTTCTGCTGGGGAAAATACTAGCAGAACCAAACCTTTTATTTAATTTAAACTTTCTTAGGCACAAGTTACAAAGATGAAGGGAATCAAAGGAATGAAACAATAAATCTAAGCGCCTAATTTATTCGTGGACTACTGATCTATGGAGATGGAGGGGCAAAGATACCATCTCTCTTGATTGCCTGGGCCAAACGCTTGATCTTCGCATTGGTGCTAATGTGAAGATCATTAAAACTATCCTCAAGATCTAGGCGCACCATTCTCTCCTCTGGTGGACGTTCTGCTAACTTAGTAGCACGTTCTGATAATGCGAAGCAGTTTCTCCATGTCACTTTCTTCATCTTCATCCTCGAACTATCCTAGAGGGCCCGAGATGGACGGCGGGTTGCTAGTCCACCGGACTCACTTGTGAGACTCCTCCATCTCAAGTGATCTACGCACCCCCTCCCTCCGCTCCTCGGAGGTGAGAGGAGGGATGAGCACCTTGCCTCTCCCCGGTACACCCTGAGCCCTCTAGAGGCGCATCCATGGCGGTGTCGATGGCGAGTAGGAGTGGGTGTAGCCCGTACTTGTGTCTCCGTCGGTGGAGGAGACGGGGGCCTTCTTCACCCCCAATTGCCCGGTGGTTGGCCTTTTGGGCATCACTGAGCGCGCCGGAAGCTTGTTAAGGTTGCGGCAAGGAGACATCGATCGGGCGATGCTCCGCATCCGTTCCGAGCTCCACTGCCCGGTCAGACGACCCCCCCTTGGGGAGTTCAGCTGGGCCGGTGGCGGTGCTGAGGCGAGAGGGGTGACGTCGAGGATCTCCACGGCCATGTCATCGGTGTTGATGTAGTATTGACCCTTGGAGGGGCTTCCATTGATGGGAACGATTGGAATCTTGCCATTGTTTCTTGGTGGAGCCATGGTGGTGATCAAGGTGGGTGTAAAGGGTTGAAAGGAGTGGTATGGTGCTGCTGGTTGTGAAGGAAAGCAAAGTGGGAGGAGGAAGAAGAAGAAGAGGGGGTTAAGAAGGAGAAACCCAACGTGCAGGGCTTTCGTTCTCGCTCGGATCGCGATGAAACCGAAGGGAAACGTTGGCCCAACATTCCTGAGCAACAAGACGTTTGAACGAGTTCGAACCACGATCGGCCGATCGCTTTTTGAAAGCTATCGACCGACCGAGCTAGGTTCTGAACTTGTTCGGGTCAGGTGAGTCAGGTCGTGAAGTTTCGGGCTGTTTGGCCCAAAATGACGGTCGGCCGACCGCTTTTAGAGGCCAAATGGGCTGACCTTTCTCGAGGCGTGAGTCAAGGCTAAGTCTAGGCTATTTCTAAGGTCATTCTTGGAATTTGAGCAAAAAAAGTTAAAACATGTAGATTTTAGTTCTAATTGGGATTAAGAACAAAATCTATCATATCAAGTTCTTGTTCAGGAATTTCATGCCCATGGAAAATTTTAAGACGTTGGCCATTTACCTTGAAGATTTTGTCGTCGTCGCCCTGGAGTGTGATTGCTCCGTGAGTCGCGGCATTGACGACGATGTATGGCCCTTCCCATTTGCTTTTTAGCTTCCTGTGACCGAAGAGCTTGAATCTTGAATTGAATAGCAGGACCTTGTCCCCTGGCTTGAATTCCTTGACCATGATTATCTTGTCATGCCATTTCTTGGTTCTCCCGTTGTATATCCTGGCATTGTGGTATGCTTTCTCTCTCCATTCTCCTAATTCAGAGATTTGCATCTTCCGGAATTTTCTAGCAGCTGGCAAATCCATGTTCCATTTCTTGATTGCCCAATGTGCTTTGAATTCTAATTCCACAGGCAAATGGCATGTCTTCCCGTATACAAGGTTGTATGGTGTCATACCAATTGGAGTATTGTATGCGGTCCGGTATGCCCAAAGTGCCTCTGATAGCTTGTGCTTCCAAGCTGTACCCATCTCATCCACGGTCTTCTGGAGAATGTTCTTGATTTGTTTGTTGGATATTTCTGCTTGCCCACTTGTTTGAGGATAGTATGGAGTTGCAACATTGTGTCGGATTCCTTGATTGGTGAGGAACTGGCGGAAGCCTTTGTCAATGAAGTGAGATCCCCCGTCACTTATGACTAACTCTGGGGTTCCAAATCTGGGGAATATCACTTCATGGAACATTCTCTTTGAATTGGCTGCATCAGCTTTGCGGCAGGGTAATGCTTCTACCCACTTGGACACATAGTCCACCGCCAGTAAGATATACTCATACCCTTTCGATGGGGGAAAGGGCCCCATGTAGTCGATGCCCCATGCATCAAAGAGCTCGACTTGAAGGTTGTTGGTGAGTGGCATGTCATCTCGGGTATTGATGTTCTCATGCTTCTGGCACCTTGCACATCTTTTCACATAGTCATGGGTATCTTTGTACATGGTTGGCCAGAAAAACCCACTCTACCAAATCTTAGCATGAGTTCTGAATGCTCCATAGTTGCCTCTGTATTCTGCTCCATGGCATCTTTCCATGATCTTGATCGCCTCCTCCATAGGTACGCATATCCTTAATAGTCCATCATTGCATACTCTATAGAGGTATGGCTCATCCCAGAGATGCACTCGACTCTCTTGAACTAGTTTCTTCATACCTGCCCCTGGTGGTACATGGCCTACAACCATAAAGTTGACTATATTCGCATACCAGGGGTTGGAGTCTGTCACCTTGAGGAGTGTGTCATCTCTGAGGTAATCGTCGATGGGCAAATTCTGTACTTCTTTGAATTGCATTCTAGGCAAATGATCGGCAACATAATTTTCTACTCCATTTTTATCTTTTATTTCAAGATCAAATTCTTGGAGTAGCAAGATCCATCTTATTAAGCGTGGTTTAGCATCTTTCTTAGTGAGTAAGTACTTAAGAGCAGCATGATCTGTATACACAATAAGTTTTGCTCCTACTAAGTAAGATCTAAACTTGTCTATAGCAAACACCACGGCCAACAACTCTTTTTCAGTTGTTGCATAGTTTAGTTGTAGCTCTGTTAAAGTTTTGTTAGCATATGAAATAGCATGATGCTTCTTATCTTTGGTTTGGCCTAACACTGCACCGACAACATAGTCACTAGCATCACACATTATGTAAAAAGGGAGCTTCCAATCAGGGGGTTGAATGATTGGAGTGGAGATAAGTGCTTTCTTGAGAATATAGAAAGAATCTAAGCACTCATCATTGAAGGCAAAGGGAGCATCCTTAGCTAGCAGGTTTGTTAAAGGATGGGAAATTTGAGAGAAATCCTTAATAAACCACCTATAGAACCCTGCGTGCCCAAGGAAGCTATGAATCCCTTTGACATTCGTGGGAGGTGGAAGTTGTTCTATAACATCTATCTTAGCTATATCCACTTCTATCCCATGTTCGGACACTTTATGTCCTAACACTATGCCTTCATGAACCATGAAGTGGCATTTCTCCCAATTCAGGACTAAGTGCTTTTCTTCACATCTCTGTAAGACTCTATCCAGATTCTCAAGGCAATCATCAAAAGTCTTTCCATAGACCGAGAAATCGTCCATGAAAACTTCCATGATTTCTTTGATCATATCAGAGAAAATGGACATCATGCACCTCTAGAAATAAGCAAGAGCATTGCATAGGCCGAAAGACATTCGCCTATATGCATATGTTCCATAAGGGATGTGAAAGTGGTCTTACTTTGATCATCGGGGTGGATTGGTATTTGATGATATCCTGAATAGCCATCAAGGAAACAAAAGAAAGAATGCTTTGCATGCCGTTCCAACATCTCATTGATGAAAGGTAACGGGAAGTGATCTTTCTTTGTAGCCTTATTGAGTTTTCGGTAATCTATACACATTCTCCAACCTGTGACGGTTCGTTGAGGAATCAACTTGTTCTTATCATTTTGAACGACCGTCATACCTCCCTTCTTAGGCACAACTTGCACAGGGCTAACCCATTCACTGTGAGGAACGGGTAGATGATCCCCGTGTGCAAGAGTTTCAAGACTTCCTTCTTTAGTACTTCTCTCATCGCATTATTCAATCTACACTGGGGCTCTCTAGATGGAAGGGTCTCAGGTTCTATGGGATGCGATGTGTGAAAAGAGCGGGACTAATGCCCTTGAGATCTTGAAGAGAATAGCCTAAGACTGACTGGTGCTTTTCTACGACGGTGAGGAGTTTGAAGGACTCTTCAGGAGAGAGTTTTTCACTGATGATCACAGGGGCCTCACGATCGTCATTTAGAAAGGCATACTTTAAACCAACTGGAAGGGGTTTAAGTTCTATGGAGGGCTTAGATGGGGGCTCGAATTTCTCCAGATCTATGGGTTCTTCTAGATCATCTTCTTCCTGGATGAAATCTTCAGCTTCTTCTAGATCAGGATGAGATGATTCTAGAAGAGATGTAACCATCACTTCCTCTATGGGGTCAGATTCTAGGAGTGATTTCGTCATGGTGTTTATGGAATTGGTGAGCGGAATCGAGAGCTTGATGATGCTCCCAAGATGACCCTTAAGACTCCCATCAAGAGATCCATCGAGGAATCTCATGAGTAGATGTCCAATTAACAAGTCAAATTCCTCTATATAAAAAATGAAGAAATTCAAGAGGACATTGACTTTGTTAATTAGCGTATGAATGGTCTGTGCGATCCCACAACTCTCAATCAATTGTCCTGAAGAAAGCTTCAAAAACTTTTTGGTTGGAGTTAGATTTACCTTGCCTAGGAGAGCATTAGCGAATGATTTATACATAATGCTAACTCCTATGACAGGATCGTAAAGAGAGTCTAACTTTGCTCTATTGATTTGACAAGGAATGGTTGTAGAGGAAGAAAGAATTTGAATTGGCTCGAATGAAGATTCGACCTCTTCTAACCACTCATTGCTCATGATAGAAGCTAGCTCTTGAACCGTCTTCTGGAGATAGACGTCCTCTATGTGACTAGGAATGTGAAGGTTCAGAGCTTTTCGAGCAGAAGACTTCTTTTGCACAGATTGATTCAAGGCATTTCCAAAATCGGAAAATAAATCAGCCTCGATATCAAGGGGGAATTCCAAGGGATGAATTTCTTCTTCCCTTGGTGGTTCAGGTTTGATAGCAGGATCTTGAGATGTAGAGGGAAGAGTTTCGACTATCGATGTTGTTTCTATTCTGGGGGCTGGTTTTTGTTCTTCCGTGGGTTCTTCATAATATACGTTAGTATAGGGGTTGTTATCAAGAATCTTCGTGAAAAGACTCTTCCCTGCACTAACGGGTAAACACAGGAAGGCTCCCCCAGAAGATATGTCAAGGAGTTGTGCACAATCTCCGCCAAGACCGTCATAAAAGTGTTGTAACAATGTGGGCTCGGTTATAGCGAGATCAGGGCCTGAAGATACTAGATCTAAAAGACGGGCCCATGCATCTCCTAGAGATTCTTTCTCTCTTTGCGAGAAATTGATGATCTCTTTTCGAAGACGAATGACGCAAGGAATAGGGAAGAATGCTAAAAAAATTTAGGCATTAATTTTTCCTAGTTCCCTTTCGCATCATCTACGTGGCGAGTGTACCATCGTTTGGCTATTCCCGTTAAAGAAAACGGAAATCGCTTCCACTTAAGGGTACCTGGCCTCATCCCTTGGATGTGGACACATGAACAGAGTTGTTCAAAGTCACATATATGAGTATAGGGATTTTCACCTTCGTCTCCAGAAAACGGGTTTTCCTGAACCATCGCTATGAGACTCGGGCGAAGCTCATAACGAATGGCCAAAACGGCGTGAGATGATTTAGGTGGCTCCAAGCTAGCATCCGTTGGAGCACCATATTCGAAAAGTGGGGTTGATCCATATGTGTATGTGGAATGGAAGGATGAATTCAAACAAAGATAAAATAGGACCAAAGGGTACTAGTTAAAACAGCTATCATTCCCCGGCAACAGCGCTAGAAATGTTTGTTGGTATTTCTTATGACTATTGGATAAATCTGCAAACGCACAGATTATACCGTTGTAGCACTTCACTAGGAGTATTCCAGGTATTGTATTTTCCTCAGGGAACGAAAAGTGAGTTAACTAGGAATATGGATATGTCCTATGATGGATCAAGGGAGACTATGATAACTGGGTTGAGTGGTTCGATATAGCAAAGATGTCTAACAAGGGATATCTGGTTATACTGGCCTTATCGACCCTTCTCTTAAAGACGGCGACGAGATAGATCAGAAAGAGGGAAAAAACTCTAACCGGACCGCGCCGTCAAGTTGTATTGAAGCCTTACTTTTTAAGAACTTATCTGACATGCGTGGTGGAATACAAAGACTAGATAGAGCTGTCACCTTCTACTAACATCCACGAACAATCCGCGTGATAAGCGGTTTACAAAGGTAAGATTAAGCTTAGACACCGCGTCTACACACTACAAGATTTTCGGTCTAATGCAACGCCGAAGAATTGCAACGTAGAAAATTTGGTTGCTAGAGATCGTTGTATTACAACCATTCTAAAAATTGGTAGCGATACATGCCTTTAATACAACAGTTTTCAAGATGTTGCAAAGCTCTGTTGCATTTGGTGGACGATATTGAAATGGTGAAAAATGGTTGCACTAGAATTGATTTTGGTTGCAATTGTGTGGTAGTACTGCAACTACATTTACGTTAGTTGCATTTGGTTTTGACTATTACTGCAGGTTTTTTGTGTTGCATAAAATTTGACAAGCGTTGCAAATGCTAGATGCTTAATGCAACGAGAACTCTTCGAGGTGAAGCAAAAGTGGGGGGTCAATTGCAATCTTTTTTGGCAGTTGCAATATACTTTGATATTATTGCAAGTGCTAAATTTTATTGCAACAAGATCTCTGGGTCGAAGCGAAAATTGTGTTCAAGTGCAACGCTTTTTTTTGTTGCAATATACTTTGATAATTGCAACGAGAACTAGAAGGCGAGGCTGATTTGGATTGGGCTTTATCACGGGCCATACATGCAGCGAGTCAGGCACCCGCCAGGTCAAGGCCTGTTGCGGCTGCGGGCTTCAGTGCGGGCCAATCTGGGCCATTTGGCTGGTTCGGGCTAGAGGAAAGATGTGGTACACAATAGCTACCAGCTTGTTGGGCCTACATGTCCCAATCTGCAGAAAAGGTCGATGGACGACGGCGTGCTGCAAAGGTGCTCGACGAAAAGCAAGGCATGGCGCGTGCTGGTGCTGTGCGTGAACGTGCGTTGGCCTGAGTAGGGTTGTGCTTCGTGGAAGTGCTGGTTTGTGTCCTTGGGCGCGGTGTCCGCGGCGTGGCCACGGTGGCCGCGAGTGGCGCGGCGATGCCGTGCCGATCAAGCCAATGGTGTTGCACCGATGGTGCGTGCTATGGTTGTGCAGATGTCCGAAGCCGAGCTGCACGTGTGCTTGCTGGCGTGCTTGGACGGGCGGCAAGGTCACAAGAACTCTTGGAGGCGAGGCGGAGGACAAGCTGTCGGCCGATGATCTCATGGTGTCAAGGGCGGCCAAGAATACTCCGGCGCATGTGGTCGGCGACTTATGCAATATGCTAATGAAAATATGTTGTCATATGAACCTCTCCATAGAGAGCCTTTCGATTCTGCCAAGAAAATATTGATTTCAGATTGCAACTTATAAGTGAAAAATACTTAAAACATTTCTCTCAAGAGGTATTCATTAGCATATCGAACATTAAGGTTCCATGCAACGGTTCAAACTTAACCATGTGATCAGTTCAAAAGAAAAAACATAATAAAGTGCGACATATGTGTATCAAGGATAAGTGACCCCTTCCCATCAAACAGTGCAACAAAAAAATTATCTTCAAACAAAGAAATCATCTTCTATATTTTCTTCCATGACTGGTGCAATAACCCCATCATCAATATAGGTGTCATCGTCGTCCGAATCATCGTCACCAATATAGTCATCAACAGGTTCGGGAATTGCTTCGCTACGCACTTGATTAATAATGGCGGCAGAACCAGTTGTGTCTGCCCTATCTTGTCTTGACCAGTTTAAGAATTTCTGACCTTGGTCTGATTCATTCATTTCTTGGATTCCCACATCAAGTGCATCGGCGTCATTTCCTGTGTATGGCATGGAAAACAAATTTCTTGGTCTCACCAAAACAACAGTAGACCATCCCAACTTGTTCACGATAGGGACATAAAACACCGGTTCAGCGTTTGAAGCAAGAATGTAAGGTTCATCCGAATATCTGAACATGGAAGTAGCAATGTCGATAATACCAAATTTATCCCTATTGTACCCTGTGCTTCTGCTAGTACTGGTAGCCGACACATCATACCAATCACACTAGAACAATATAACTTCTTTTTCTTGTGGGAATTCCAGTGAGATTATATTTCTAATGACTCCATACCAGGTCATGTTGCCTGTACTATCGTCACCCTTCACAAGGACACCAGAATTTTGTGTCACAAAACTTTTCTCTATGGCAGCTGTCCGAAATAGCCAATTATTGATTTTCACTCTATTCAGCACACGAGCTCGAGGGTCAGGTCCTTGAGCAAGGGCATGTATCAGTTTACTTGCTTCCCCTTTCTCGTATAGTTTTGCTACCTGCAATTTAAAAATCAAGTTAGACATCTACCAGTTAATTACTACGTCGGTCTGACCATAAAGTGGAATTTAAAAATATAAAATAATACTACATACCTCGATTTCAAACCATCTTACAAAATGCTCCTTGTGTCGTTTCTTAATGTTAATTGAACTATCCCTTGTTAGTTGTGTCTTATGCTTCCTACATCAGAGTGCACCAAATTATTAGTTGACGCCACAAACAAGCAGATAATAGATAAATTTAGTGGTAAAAATTGCGACTTACTCTACCCATTTCCTGGTTCATCACAATTAGTAATTATGTAGTGCCTCATCTTTTGAAGTTCAACTTTCTCCAAATTCTTAAGCTTATTTCCTCTCCTCTTGTAATCAATTTCACTAAATATGCTTAGACCACTTGGAGGCTCATTCACAACTGTATTTTCATGACGATCAACTCGACTCAGCTTGGTGTCGATGTCGAAGAATCGAGAGCAAAATGTAACACACTCCTCAGCTATGTATCCCTCGGCTATTGATCCTTCTGGCTGTGCCTTGTTACTGACATATCCTTTAACAGTACGTAGATACCTCTCTACTGGATACATCCATTTGTAACACACGGGCCCTCCTAGTTTAGCCTCTTCAACTAGATGGACCGGCAAATGCAAAAAATGCAGGTGGGAAAACTATCTCAAGCTGACAAAGAGTCTCTTTAATTGAACTGTCTAGTTTGTCAAGATGTGCTGGCACCAACTCATTTGAACAAAGTGCACTGAAGAACCTACTAAGCTCAATCAATGGCCTGACAACATCTTCTGGCAAAATCCTTCTAATGACTAAGGGCAATAGTTTTTGTAGAATAATATGGTAGTCATGAGTTTTGAGTCTAGACACCTTACATGTTTTATCGTCAATACATCTCTTTAAATTGGAGCAGAACCCATCAGGCATCTTCACTCCTTGAAGAAATTGGCATAAAATCCTCTTGTCATCCTTGTCTAGAGAGTACAACACTACTGGCAAGGTGTACGTGTCATCATCAATCACAGGATGTTGATCTTGCCTGATCCCAAGATGTTCCATGTCAAGGTGGGAATTCTCGCTGTCCTTACATTTCCCTTCAATTTCAAGCAAAGTCCCTAATATGCTCTCGCATATGTTTTTCTCAATATGCATCACGTCCAAATTATGTCTTACGAGCAAAGAAGACCAGTAGGGGAGCTCAAAAAAAATACTCTTCTTCCCCAATTGTGCCATCTTGCGTCTTCATCACGCTTCCTCTTTTTTGATATGCATCTCGTTTGATGAAAAGTTGCATATTGGTCTAGTACATCTTGACCAGATAGTGGAACTGGAGCCTCCCTAGTTTCCTCCTCATTGTTGAAGGTCATCTTGTTCATGCGCCATGGATGGTCTAAGGGCAAAAACCGACGATGTCCCATGTAGCAGAACTTCTTCCCATGTTTCAACCACAAATAATCTGTATCCTTGTGACAGTAAGGACATGCAAATTTTCCTTTTGTGCTCCAACCAGAAAGCATCGCATATGCAGGGAAGTCATTGATTGTCCAAAGCAGCATAGCACGTAGTGTAAAGTTTTCCTTTGCCTTTACATCCCTACAATTAACACCAGTATTCCACAACTCCTTCAACTCATCCATGAGGGGCCTCAAGTAAACATCAATATTCATTCCAGGACTTTTCTTGCCAGGTATCAACATCGACATGATCCAATAAGATTGTTTCTCATACAACCAAGGAGGCAAATTGTAAGGTATTAGGATAATAGGCCAACAACTGTAAGCAACATTTTGCATACCAAATGGGTTGAAGCCATCAGAAGCAAGACCCAGTCGAATCATGGAAACGTATTGTCCACGTGCTTCCATGCCCTGGAGTCAGCAGGATGACGTAGTTTGCCATCATCTATTCTTCCTTCCTCATGCCAACACATTTCTGATGACGTGCTCTCTGACATGTACAATCTGTGCAACCGAGGTGTGAGAGGGAAGTGCCGAAAGATTTTGACTGGGACACGACGACGGTTCTTATCATGACCATCGTCCACATGGCCAGCACCACGGTCATCTGTTTTCCACCTAGATGCTTTACATTTGGGGCATATATCCAGCTTCTCGTGGTCGTTCCAAAATAACACACAATGATTCTCACATGCATCTATCTTGATATAGTCCAAGCCTAGATCGCGAACCACCCTTTGCACTTTCTCCATTGTGTTTGGGACACAATGACCTTAAGGAGAAACTTTGAGATCAGAAAGAGTACACCTCCAATGCTTTGTTACTTATCCCATACATGCACTTCACCTGGAAAAGTTCCACAATAAAAGATATCTTTGTACCATCTTCGCAACCGGGATATAATTCCTTTTTTGCCTCCTGTAGTAACTTGAAGAAGACCTTGGCTTGCTCGTTCGGCTCGTCTTCATCACCGATCTCTCCTCGTATTTCACCTCTGCTTAGGGATTTAATCAAATTACTGGCCTCATCATCTTCACTTGGTGCGCCGCCTTCTTCATTGTCTACTCCAGAATCATGTGGTGCACCTTCATCATCGTTCTGTGCTTGTACATCTGCTGCTGCTGGGTCGTCATTGTGTACTTGCACATCACTAGGTCCTGCGTCTTCGTTGTGAAATACCACATCAGCTGAACCTTCCCCTTCCAGTACGGCACAACATGTGTTCTGTGTGACATGCATAGACATTTACGGCACGGACATGCTGCAGTTCCACCCCTTGAAGTGCCACTATATGTCATGTCCAAAAACTGCATGAATTTGTTTTGCCACTCGATTGAAGAACGAGGCAAACGCCTGACATCTGCGTGATGAAGATGAACGATGATCACCAATTTAGCCAGCGTATTTACGTACATAATTGAACTATGTATGTGCAATCCTTACCCCCGTGCGCAGCGCCCCCTGATCTTATTGTTTTTGTTTTTCCTTTTCTATGCATAAGACAAATATTTCTGAGGCAACATCTAACAAGTTAAAATAAAATGAATTGAATTAGAAATTTAGAAAATTAATTATAATCCTATCAGTGACTTAAATTTAGAACAAATTACCTGCGGCCTATATGGCGCGATGAATTAAAAAAATAATTAATGGATCAATTATTCACTTCAATCGCTTGATACCTAATAGCTTGTATGCATTGGATTTCATGGTCGATAAACAAATTGAAGCTATCAGTACTTGTCAGATTCAAATCAAACAAACACAAATTGCGGCAACTTCAAGTGTCTAAGCCCTAGTAAACTAAAGTCGGATTTTCTTACACTTACAAATATAGGGAGACGGACGGAGGGACTGACTTTAGTTGCACGGAGATGGACAGAGGGACCGTTGCTGGCCAAAATCAATCCGTCACAGCGATCAAGGACGATTGGCCGAACGCCGCCGCCGACCCGCCGTAGAGCCGTGACGCGCGAGTAGAAGGATGCGTGCTCGTCGCCTCGTCAATCAGAGTTAACTCCGTATGCCTATGGGCCAAATAGGCAAATATGTAATACTATACATGCCTCGTGGATTTTACAACAAATTAAATTTAAACTTGAGTTACAACGAACACACAATAGCTTGGTGGTAGAGAAGGTTTTATTTGATCCATAGCTCCATGGTTCAATTCCTTGTGGAGCATTTTTTAATTTTAATATGCGTCCCCAATTCTTTTGTTTCCATACTTTTTTTTAAGTTTTAAATTTTGATTTTCATTGTTTAATTTTGTTATATATGTTACTGCAATAATTTTTTTAGACTTGACAATCTTCACAATCATTCCTCACAAAGTGAACTCACTATGTTCTATGTAGCTAAGAGTAAATTTCTTAGAATCAGTTCAAACTTTTTTGAGAACACTTATACATCAAAAGGATGTGTCCCTCCAAGTTTTTTGAATTTTTTATGTAGCTTATGGTATTTTGACATTTATTCTTTAGTAAATCATAAAATAATTACGATAATCGATAAACTTGGTCAAAAATTTGTATAAAAGCACACAACATCATAGTTTTGCTCCGTAAATATCCCATTAAAGTTTTAAATGATTTTGACAAAGTGATACTATTTATATCGTATGAGGATGAACACCTCTCGCTCATCTACAGGGGCATGTGTGAGACCACATATGACTTGTGCATCACCAGTTTCTCAGAATCAGTTCAAACTTATGGCTCGGCTTAACTTGGCCCAAAGCTCGAGTCATGTCTGTTTCGCTTGTGAAATACAGAACTTTACTTAAATATTGAAATACAAATTTTAAATTGTGATAGTATTAACTTTGTGATTTTTTAAAAAAAGTTGGAAATCACAAACTTTTACATCTTATAATGTGGAAAGTTTTAAAGCTGCTAGTATAAGGTTTTAAATTTCAAATGTGACAATTGAAATTACCAAGTTTTTTTAAAATTACCAAGTTTTTTTTTGAAATCGTCTAAAATTACCAAGTTTTTAAAAAATTCATGTGAAATTACCAAGTTTTTTTAATTAGCATTTTTTTTGAAATTACCAATTTTTTTAAAGAGTAAAATACACTGGCGGCCCTTTAACTTGTCGGTCTGTGCCATTTTGGTCCATGAACTTGCAAATGCGAAAAAATGACCCCTGAACTTGTCAGCCTATGCCATTTTGGTCCATGAACTTGCAAACGTGAAAAAGTGGCCCCTGAACTTGTCGGTCTGTGCCACTTTGGTCCATGAACAGTAACAACGAAAATAACACTGGTTGCATGACCCTGTTTTGCCACGTGCCCGCCTCTCGTAGGCCGTGCATGGCACTGTTCGTGGTGCTGGCGTCAGCACTTTCTTTTTAATTTGCAAAATTAATATCTTTTTATTTGAAGCTCCACATATAACAAATAATATATCAATTTTGATCGTCTCGATAAGCTCTTTGCAATGGTGTACTCCGTTTTATTGTTTGAGATAGTTTTATTTCATAAAAAATTAAATATCTAAATATTTCTATAAAACAACTGAGAATAACAAAACTCGTGGAATTTATTTAAACATTTAAATTTCATCCTAAACTTTTTGTATAGGTTGATATCATCATAAAACAGCTATAAATCAATTTTCATATTTTTTTCAATATTTATTTTAGCCTACAAAAATCATAAAAGTTGCATTTATTAATTAAAAGAGATAATTTTAAAATATGCAAAAACTATTTGTTTTCTAGGTTTCATATTTTTTCTAGGTAGAGTACATCATGAAGAGGCTACACAAAAACATTTAAATAACACTGTTTTCCCGGTTACTGTTTATGGACCAAAGTGGCACATGCCGACAAGTTCAGGGGCTATTTTTCCGCGTTTGCAAGTTTATGGACTAAAGTGGCACAAGCTGACAAGTTCAGGGGCCAATTTTTCTCATTTGCAAGTTCATGGACCAAAGTGGCACAGACTGACAAGTTAAAGGGCCGCTAGTGTATTTTATTTTTTAAAAAAAATGAATGATATGAAACAATGAGCTTATATGTGTGAAAAAAATTAGATTTTGGATCGTTGTCATAGATCCCGCCAAATTTTTCATGGCGCCATTCTTTGTGCTGAAATGTGTAGCGCCTAGTGCGCCAAAACCCACGAGCCCAGGTCCCACGTATTTCCCTCTCCTAACTGTTACGTAGATTCATCTCCCTTCCTATTAATCCACCGTAATCTAATCGGGTGGAAGAAAAGCCGCAGCCGCCACCGCCAGAGGCAAGTTAGGGTTTTGAGCGTCGACCAGGCCGGAAGAAAATTGCGCCGGAGGGACCGGCGAGAGCGGCAACGCGGACACCTGCGTCGTCGTCGATGCCCACACCAAATGCAGCGACGGCACCTGCGTTCAACACGCCAACACCTGCGTCGACGATGTCCAGACCCAAGGCAACCATGTCGCTTTTTCATACACCTTCGTCCAGGAGGGCGACACCTCTTGCTGATGAAAACGGAGGTGATGGCAGCCAAGCACAAGAAAGCCATCGGCGTTCCTCTCAGATCGACGACAGGTAATTGCACAAAATATCCCATCCGCTCCCCAAGTCCTCCTTGCCAGCAGGCGGCCGCTACGCCCTATTCACCTGCCTAGGAATTGAAGTCGTCGCAAGCCCCTGGCCGGACGGCCGCTGCTGCACATGGGCATATGCAGCATGTACGACTGTATTCAAGATCTATTTTTTACTATGTCTGAATTCTGAAACTGTAGGGACATCGACACTGCAGGGACATGCAGGAAGCAGTGCGCCATGGGGATACTGTAGATCGAATGCATGGGATTAATGATATGTAGGGATTAATGAGTTTGGTCTCTGTCCATACACATAGTATACATACATGTTGGTTTCGTTTAATTTCAGTCATGGGGATAATGTAGATCGAAAGCATGGGATTAATGATATGTAGGGATATGATTTTGCTCTCTGTCCATACACATATGCCTATAAGTTCAATGATTATGATATTACTTTTTATCAAATTATGCACTATCGATTCAGATCTTAGCTCAAACTCAAATTGAACTCTATATAAGAAGTTTCAAATCCTAATATCCCATTTTCCTAGCCTCATGCTGTTTAAGATTTGATATCTATGAGTTGATATGCCAGCAGATAAATCTTAGTTTTTCTCTAATAATCTGTTATGTTATTTCGCCTAGTCATATCTAGCCATCTTCTATGTGCTATAAATGAGTTAGTGCCAAAGTACTGACATAATTCTAATTTGGAATGGGACTGTAAGCATTTCCTATCAATTAAGCTATATGTTAGTGTCGTCTTCTCTGGTTTCCTTTTAAGTATATTGTTATATCATCACTAGTGCTTAAGTTTGATACTATTGTAATATTTGGCAGCTCGGATCAAACATGGACTCTCTATTTCACTTGCGAGGGGGCGCCGGGGGGGCAAGAGTCTTCTACTCTTACAATCAGTAGGGCTGATCTCACCCTGAGTAACTTGCTTGTAATGAAATTCCAATTGGGGTATAGGGTAAGGGACTATTTGTACTACAAGAGGAGATGTGGTAATGCAGCAACACTACACGAAATCGAAGATGAAGTCGCTGCAGATGCTATGATAGCATGTAATGAGGAGGAAAGACAGGTCAGACTATTGTTGTCCAAGGAACAAAAAATAGACCAGAATGTGAACATAACACCATTGAAAGTACCTAGAAGGAGACCCATTAGGGAAGAGAATATAGATGAAGATGAGGAGTCAATTGATGCTTACAAGAAATGGCTGCATGTCATGCATAAGGAAAACCGATTCACGGGTAAGTGTTATGTTGGACTCCTATATATTTAAAAATTGTTGTATTATTTTATATTGGAGAAGCCTTTGTACTAATATTAGCTTGGTTGACCCAGATTTGAAAGATATCGACAGGGATGACACCACCCATACTTACAAAGAATGGTTAAGGGTGCAAGGACAACTGGATCATATTAGTAATATAACATCTGTCCCTACATCTCTATTGTTAATGTTCCTTCACAAACATATTATATTTTACACAAGTGACCAATATTTTCTGCAGTGGCATATGTGGACAGTAATCATCATACATATGTACTACTTTCAATTGAAGATAGCAACCCCACACCACCAGTAAACAGACCATCTCATGCTCGGCGTTTCATTCCACAGGGAGAGGGAACTAGTAAGTAATGAATATTTTTAGTTTATTGTGAGGTTCAGTTAATTATAAACTATGTCAACAAACAGTAATGAATATTTGTTTTTCATGGACAATACTCCAAAAAGAGGAAGCCAAGAGGTAACTTGAAAGGATGGACAACAACAAACAAGAGAACCAGGGAGGCATCTCAGAAGCTTAGCATCCAGTTCTCTAGGCTTGGAGGACCTGTAGGTTCAAACAAACGAATATTTGTTGATGAAATAACACTGTTCACAAGGAGAAGAGCCTCTCTCATCGGAGTAAGAACATGGAGAGATATCCATGTGGATGTCAAAATTGCAATAGCAAAAGATGTGCTAGTAAGCTTCTGTTATCCATGTGGATGTCAAAATTGCAATACCAAATTATTGTTTAAGAAGTAATTTATTTAGACTTTACCTTGAGCAGGCTAAGTGGGACCTTGAGGATAACGAGGCGAACAGAATCAAGATATGGACGGTGGCTAATGACCGTTACAAAGGATGGCGATCTACATTTAGTGCTACCTACAAGGTGTACACCACCTATGAAGACAGAATGAGACATAGGCCAGAAGAATTAGACATTGTTGAGTGGCACTATCTGGTGTCGTATTTTGCCACCGAAGAATTCTAGGTTTGTTCCCAATTTTTAAAAAAACTTGTCAATTCCACTTCTGACATCAAGGTTTATGTTTTCCGCACTGCTGATTTTATAAAAATCAAATCATTGCTGGTTGTGTGCAGAGGATTAGCAATAAGAATTCTCAGAATTGGCACTATCGAAAGATACACCATGTTACAGGATCAAAGGGTTTTTCTCAATTGAGCTATGAGAAGGTAAAAAATTTTGTCACAAGGTTTTCCTTCAGGCATTTTTTTAATGGTTCGTGCTTTTGCCCCCGAATGACAATGACATGATATTGTTATAACCTATATAGTCTTTGTATTTGATAGAGATATTTAGCCCACTGCCCACTACAAAAAAATATATTTTGCATGCTTGTATACAGAAAGATTGAAAAGTACTAAAACTAATGTGTGCCAAAAAAGAAGAACTAGGATTCCTTTAGTTTTTCAATAGCAATAAATATTTATGTTATCTTTTGTTTTTTAATTCTTGGTGGATATCTTCCTGATCTTTACGGTTCATAAAAGCTTCTACATTTCCCTAGATTGTGAAATATGGCTAATTTGTAAATTCTTGCCTAATTAGAGGGACCAACTAACTGGTGAAGAGCCAAATGATCTGGATCTTTTTATGATGACCCACCAACAAAATGGACAATGGACAAGCGAGGAATCTAGGGAAGTCTATGTGAGTATTAAACAATTTTTACAACCCTTATTAAGTGATACAACTGTCCTCGCTTAGAAGTAAAGTTTTAATTAACTAAATGTCTTTACTGTGTTAGGACAATGCAACCAGGAAGGTTATGGAGCTGGAGTCAAGGCCTGATGCAAATGTCGTCTCAGACGTGGAGCAGAACCAGATTTTCCAATCGACCTACAAGGAAACGAGAAAAATCAAATCAAACAAGATGCATGCTAATGGTTACCTTGCAAGGTACCCGACTAGAAAGGAGCTACTGTCAGAGGACTACCAGCGCAAACTCCAACATGAGGAAGCCCTCATGGAATCGTTTGGACGGCTGCAAGATAGACTAGAAGCTCAAGAAGTTGAAAGGGAAGCTGAGAGGCAAGAACATAGGCGTCAGCAAGAACAAATGAACAAGGAAAGGGAGGCTGATAGAGAAGCACTTAGGCAAGCTATGTTAATGTTGCAAGCAGCCCAATAGCAAGCTTCGGTACAAAAGGTAATATTAACAACATCTATGTTCTCATAGTTTATTGAAGTGAAAATCATGATCTTGAACCAAATTTGAAATGCAGGTTAGCACAACAATTGAGGGGACACAAAATGTAACAACTACAGAGGGAGAACACATGATGCATAGTCAGCAGGTAGTTTGATGATAATTGAAGAATGCTTAATTGTAACATGCATGTCATATTCTTGTCAAGGGGTGTAATTTTTACCATCAACAATTTATTTTCAGGTTACCCAAGAAACCAGCCAGCCAGAACAACAACCCCTTTCTTCCTTAGCTGAAGAACGTCACACTAGAGGGCGCATGACAAGAAGTAATTCGGCAGTGAATTCGGGTGTTGTTTATACTACAACAGCGCAACTGAAGGAAACAACGGCTAAGAAAAGATCTGCATTGTCCAAAAAGAATACACAAGTACTATGTGAAACCTTTTATCTCTCTTTGCATTAAAAAGGAACATGTAGTCCTTTTGGAGAAGTACATAGTCATTCTTTTGTTCTGCTCCTAAATCTGGTCCAGGCTTAGTTTCCTCTTGCTGATTAGAAATATATATGGATGTGTTTGTGCTCATAAATGTCTTGGAAGGCAGGTGCATGTATGTTTATATTTGATTTTCACTTCAAAGTTCATGGTTGATAGTACTGCAGCTCACAGAACGGTAGTACTGCAGCTCGTGTTTTGCTTTAGTGTTCAATTAGCTTTGCCACCACTAGTCTCAGTTTAACTAATGCATGTCAATGATTTTTTCAGGAGGAACCTTGAGTTTGAGAAGGAGCATGCGAATGGTGGGACGATGGCCAACATACATATCAAGGGAACCTGCAGTAGACATTAGTCTTTTGATTCGAATGAGTTCAAACAGTTGTCTGTGCTTGGCACATTATTATGTGTTAATAAGCTATCTACTTGTGTTCTCATTTAGTTTGACACTCGGTGTGTTTCATTAAAGATTTTGTATGAACAAATTATATTTCATTTTAATGGATGTCGATGCTTCATTCGTTATGTATTTGTCGTTTTGCGATTATTGATTTACGCTACCAAACAAAGCGTCACAACATGAATTATTAATATATTAATCTGGCCGTTGTAATATATGATGCCACATATAACAACCACATTTAGTCGTGGCAATAGGTACGATAATCGTGGCAATAGATAATATATCTCTTGCAACTACAAAAAGATGACGGTGGCAATAGAGGAATCTACCTATAGCAACCAGCTAGTTAGTAACGCGGCAATAGATGACTATCTGTAGCAACCAACCTAAGTAACGTGGCAATAGCCTATGCCATCTATAATAACCATTTAGAATCGTGGCAATAGAGGACCTCTCTGTAGCAACCAACCTAAAGAGACGTTGCAATAACCTAAGCCACCTATAGCAACCATTTAGGCGATGTGGCAATAGAGAACCTCTATTGCAATGCTTTCTCTGTGTAGCAATAACCACGATTGCAACACCCGTGTTGCGTTGCGATTGCATTGTGTTGCTACACGAACAACGTGTCGCAATACGTATCGCTAGCAACGCCTAGTTCGTTGCAATTGATACTATTACCACACCCATAGTGGTTGCAATTGCTTTTGTTACAACACTCACCATGTGTTGCAAAAGCGTCAAAAGTGTTGCAATAGAGGGGTTGTGTGTCGCAACTAAAACGTAACATGTTGCATTCTGCTATTGCTACCCTTACAAGTGCAACCACATTTAACCAAAAAAAATGGTAGCAAAAGTACAATTGCTACCATTGTTGGGTCTTTTGCTACACTTTTTTGGCATTGCATTTGATCAAAAATCTTGTAGTGACACTAATCTTACTACTTTAACCTTGGCCTAAGATTAACGCACTTTACTCAAAGCAAAGCAATGATCAAGCGTGAAAAGTTGTATAACAGCTAAACCAGATTTAGAATACTGAATACTATAAAGAACTCAAAGAAGTCACTTACAAGTACTAAACTTACAAGAGACTCGCATCCGATGAGGAAGAACTCCGGAGAAGATTCCTGACAGATCCGGAACTTTCTCCAGAAGAATTCCCCACTCTCCTCCAACTAGCATAACACTACTGAACAGCTCCGCTAAGAGACTAGAGAGTAGTTTCTCCAATGAGGCATGAATGATAAGGGAGCTCTAGGGGTCTATTTATAGCTAGAGGTGGAGTGGGGGCTACTTCGGTGCGACGTCAGCGATCCGCGTCACCTTCATCAACCACCGTAGGATCCAACCGACTTCAGAACCGCCAAAGGATGAAGGGTGATGATTCAACCATGTGGGGAGTGAGTGAGGCGGTTGAAGGGGGTGAAACCACCATATGGGTGGTCGGTCGACCACCCATGCTGGCCTGTGGGCCCTCCTGCACCTTCTAGATGGTGGCCCATTAGTCAGGGACCAAGTGGGGACTTGTGGGTCCCACCTTGAGGTCGGCCGACTACATATAGTGGTCTCTGGCCCACCTCTGCCCTCTGATTACTGGTCCCACCTGTCATATGTGTTGAGTTTCGGTTCTGAGTTGATTTG
Source organism: Microstegium vimineum (assembly GCA_022036555.1). Lineage (NCBI taxonomy): Eukaryota > Viridiplantae > Streptophyta > Magnoliopsida > Poales > Poaceae > Microstegium > Microstegium vimineum. The sequence goes on along the minus strand of CM039133.1, from coordinate 26,226,215 downwards.
TCACGCTGATCTCATTGATGTGGGCCCATGGATCCTCGTGATGTGAATCTGAACCGTTGAGAGGGAACACACTTGGATCCAAGGGGTAGAGAGTGCTCTAGAGGATGGTTCTTAGATCATGGGGTCTTGGGAGGCTAGTGGCCCCACAGGGTGGTCGACCGACCCCATAAGTGGGCCCACTAGCTCCCAAAAGTCCCCATTTGTCATTACATGCATCAAATAGTCATGGAACATGTGGAACTAGTTATTTGGCACAATATGTTCAGGTTGTGCTTCTTTTCCTTTGAATATGAGGATGTTGACGGTATTTTGATGGTGACAAAATAGCTCTTAATTACCGTCAACACTCTCAATCTTGATATACATGTCAACAACAAACTATTGGAAAAGACACCATCCAAAAAGTATTGGGTTGAAAATTCTTGGCTGCATATATAACTTATAGCAGTAGTAGTCACAGACAGACACACATAGGTTACCAGGATATACTACACATATAAGAACCATGAATTAGAGTTGCTTATAGCACAAATGTAGTATCCTACGTGAAAAGTAGAAAAACAAAAATGAGCCTGATTCTTCTTCTATACCATCACTACGAGCTTTACGAAGGGCATACGTCATATTGACTTCCTCCATACTAACATATATTTTTGGAAAATCCATATGCCGTCCAAGCTCACCCTTAGGAAAAATACAGGGTATGAAAGAGCATCATAGCATCCATGATATGATCGTATTCTATGTATGCCTCTATCCGATAAGGATATACCAACTCATAATGTGGTGGAACATAAAAAAAATTCACCATCTTATACAAATGATAGAAATCATGGTCCAATTACATGTAGTCGTGCCATGAAACTACATGTGGTGAATTCATTCCTAACTGAAATTATCTTTGATATGCTTAAGAATGTTATACTACCTAAGTGTTCTACCTTGATTATGCTTAGGTTTAAAGGGGAGGAACAATCAGACCAGTAGAAGAAATGTTCATATCTCTCTACTCTGAGAAGCTTTTGAGGCCTATGAGGATATTTTTGGAAAGCTCATCAAGTCTATTTTCCAATGCAAAAAACCTCACCACTTTTGAATGTGCCAATATTGAGATACAAACAGATCAGTGAAGACTACTCAGAAGATCAACAGTTTCACAAGACAGGATGTTGATACAAATTCTCATTGAACAATGTACTATTCTATAAAGTCTCTTGATGAATCATATACATTTCTGGAAATCTCTTCAAGTCTACTTTCACACCCAACAAACGGTTCGTCAATCGGACTTATCAAGAAGTAGTTATGGTCAGTTTAGTGGAAACTTCTCTAGAGGCCAACAGTCACGTGAAGCCACTTCGGAATGTCATCTAGAGGAGACCTTTAACATAGCCTTCCTTCAGAAACTATGTTTCATTTTCACACCTACCTAGGAGGGTTGTTCCTAGTACATATATATCCGCTGCATCTAAGCTATTATGAACTTTTGACAATTTGATAAACAATGCCATATTGCAGTTGAGCTACCGAGTGCTTTACTCAAACCTATGTTTTTCCTTGTTCTTCTTGGACTTGTGAAGTGATTCCTCTAGAATCCCCTACTTTGTTCTCTATGGCTTCCGTTCGGCTGTGTTGTATTGTGTGGATTAATTCCGGATTGTGGTTCTGCGGTCATTCGGAGATGGAGTCGAAGTCCTCGCGGTTTCGGTGCCTCTCTCCCCGTCACTTGGTCGCATCCAACCTTGGAAAGGTATAAAGCTAGTTATCCCGCGCTGTTCGCAGCAAGTTATCTCTTTGATTCGTGACCTACTATCCTAAAGATCGGGCCAATTCCTTACCGATCCATATCGGGTCTTATCATGTGGTAATCAGAGCTATCAATGTCACGGTAGGTTTTGTCATCACCGACTTATATATCCATTTGTTACCATCTATTACTGTTTTTGTCTATCACATATACTTGTCTTTTGTTATGTCCTACAGTCCACTAAAAATCCACAAAAAAATCATATAGTCATTTCGTGGTATTGTTACATTGTGTTCATCACGTTCATCTTGTTGATAGTCACCTTCATTGTTCTTCCGCCGTACTCTTGTTTAGTATTTATCCGCACCCCTCAGATGTTATCTTGTGTTTGCTAAAAGAAGAAGTGATAAAAAAGAGAGAAGAAAAAAGAAGAGAAGGAAAGTAAAAGGGGTTCTGTTGCGGGTTCTATAAATCCAAGCTTCATATCTGAAATTTCAAGTTTGCGGTGTACTAGACAACAACATTCATATCTTGTTTGAACGGATTGTCTCACTTTTTTACAATACCATAGCCCTCCTTGAATAGCCTTATAACCACCTATAGCTCCACCAAAATCTGAAACCTAGACGTTCGACTCGTAATCCTTGTGACCTCTCAATCACTCCCATTGAGCTACTATACCAGCACTTTCACTGTCTTTGAGAATGAGTAAGAACATTGGTAACTAAGAGGCAAGATTGTGATATTCCAAAAATTTATCCTATTCCACTTTTTCTAGTTCAATTGCTAACATGCTAGGATCCAATTCGAGTGTTCGTGGTGGCCGCCTTAGAAAAGAACAACAACCAATCACAGGAGTTGAGTTACATCAATTTGAAACCTTAGTATTGTATGCCTGCCATGGAGAGGATGTTCAATGAATGTCTTCCTATCGTGGGTGGTCAGGCTCCACTACATCATAGCCCAACCAACTCTCGTGGCCCTGGACACTTTGGATAGTAGTATACTCATCGAAGTACTACCCATGATGGTCATGAGTTGCCTCATGATCATTGTGAAGGTGATCCAGATAATCTTTCTAGGATCATGTTGAGTTCCCCCAAGTTTACAAGGCGAAAGAAGAATTTTAATACAATTGTAGGAAGACCATCTCAACTGCCAAAATAGGATGAAGACGGTGATATTGCTACTGCATTTTTTCTACAAGATACAAGCAACAAATCAGTCCAAAATGAAGATGATACAAGTTCAACATTATTTGAAGAGGTTTTAGCTAAGAGTTCAGCTGCAACCATTGTTGCTCCAATGCCGGAGAACATGGTGAAATATTACACATGTTTATATGTTGCTTCACAAGAGATTTAAGTGGTTGTGCATCAAAATCTATGTGAGAATGAGAGCCACATAGCCAAACTGAGAGAGAGAGTGAGATTAAAAGTGAATTGTGTGATTCAACCTACCATGAGGTTGAGAGTATCCACAATGCGAGTGTGAGAGATACACCACACAAAAATTGAGAGTTAGAATGCATGTCATGTGAGGATATTTCTAAAACTAATACTTTTATCTCTACTCCTAGTATTGATTTTCCATGTGTTTATGTTTGCAACGAGAATAAGTATGAGAAGGCTACTGTTGACATCACCATACTTATTGAGGGAAGTGAGAAGGTATCCATCTGTTCGAACCAATTGTGTGCTACTCCAAACCTGAACCATGACGAGGAGGAAAGTGGTAAAATTTCAGAGGCAAAATCAATGATACTTGCACCATTAGAAAATATAAAAGGTAATGAAAACATTTCAGATCTGAGTTTGCAAATGAAAATAGATAATAATTGTGATAAAGGAGATGGTTTAGATGGGATTGACCATACACAAAATATCTACACTGATTTGATTGATTAGCATGCTCATCTATGTGCTGAAGTTTTACATGTTCATAACCGATGTTCAAACGTACATGATCTTTTATATGCTTTGATATGGTTCATATATATGATACATTGCATTCACATATATGATACTTTGGATGAAAATATATTAAATAATCTAGAAATAAATACTCATGATGAATTATTTGTAAAAATATTTGACCATTCATGTGTGGGCTATGTCTTGTTTGATAAATATGTTGACATCAATAAAATCCTTGAGAATGTTTTTAATATATCATCCTTGAAATCTTTGAATACTCCATACAGTTTCATGTTTACATTCAATTTGATTGGACATGATGTTGCAAATAAGTTCTATGTTTGTGCTATATACATAACTTGTGATAAGCTTGTTGATTCGAAGTTAAATAGACGTTGTAATTATTATTTTGAGCCATGTTTTTCTGAACTTGAGATGAAAAGATTATCTAGTAATTTCTATATAGAGTCAAACGTGTTATTCCCTTGTTCATATTTCTATCTAAAGAAACAAATTTTGAATAAACATGTTCAATTATTCCACTAGAATTTTTTTCATCATCATTAAACACCAAAGAGTTTGACAGGTAGTCCTCTGAGCTTTACAATATGCATGTTAAGAATGTTTCATTCTTCTCTTCTGATATACGTGACCTTGCAAAGATGAAATGTGATAACATGAATCAAATGTTTGTCTTGAAAGAATTTTTGTGCTTCCGTGGTTGAAGCTTTTTGCAGGTTCTCCAAAGTTGAGAGAATGTTACCTAAAAAACAAAATAATGTGAATATGAACTATAATGAAACAAATGATTATTGGAATTGTCATATACATTCATTCTCTGTTTGGTCTAAGCTATCTTCAGGTAAACAAACAACAAGGACAATTTTTCTTCATGATACTATGTCAGGGTCATCCACACTCACTAAGACTCCTAAGCATCGATTCAAGGTGAATGCTAAACTTTATTCAAAATCCTTTTTTTCTACCTACAAAGCTACCACTTGGTTTATATGATTATAGATTCAAACACCTTGGTGTGATGGAAGAAGGAGATCTTGATGTTATCACAATACTACAAAGCGATATCCTAGCACAATTCTTTGGTCTAGAAGAATTAGAGTCAAGAACGACTCCTTTTCAAGAGAGGGAGGATGATGATTACATGTCATCTCGTAATGTGGTGGTACATGAAGAAGATTCACCATCTTATACAAATGATAGAAATCATTGTCCCATTACATGTAGTCATGCCATGAAACTATATGAAATAGGTGAATTCATTCTAACTGAAATTATCTTTGATATGCTTAAGAATGTTATACTACCTAAGTGTTCTACCTTGATTATGCTTATGTTTAAAGGGGACGAAGAATCAGACCAGTAGAAGAAATGTTCATATAACTCCACTCTGAGAAGCTTTTGAGGCGAACACTTTGTGGTCTTCATAAAAGAAAAAAAATATAGGACTACGGGGGGTCAGCCGACCACCCTAGGAGCCCCATGATCATCCATCTTTCTTCCCCACCATCCTTTGTCCAAGCATCTCATGATTTGAGTAGTGGGACTTTCAAAAATCAGATTTATCTTTAGGGGATATCTCTTTTGTCTTGTCATGCTTTAAAGTACATCAATCACCTTTGGTTAAAGCATGACACATCCTTGTCTCCCACTACTCCTTGTCCAAAGTGGGGAATCATGACACCTTTCACTTTCACTTTGTCATGCTTTGAAAAAGAAGACACATCAATCACCTTTGATCAAAGGATGACATACCTTTGTCGCCCAATACTCTTTGTTTAAAGAGGAGAATCTTGACCACTTTAACTCAGCTTTTGATCACATCACAAATTATGCTCCACCTTTCACCAAGCACTAGAAAAAGCATGAGTGGAATCCCCACTTTAGGGGGTCGGCCGACCACCCTATGGTCACCTCCTCTCTCTCTTTTGTTTTGTGTAAGGCATCTACTAAAGATAGTGATCATGGCACCCAAGGGAATGCCCATGGGGTGGTCAGCCGACCACCCCATTGTGCCCCTTAGTGTCATTCCTTTCCCCTATAAAACCCCATGCAAGGAGAGCTTGATCCCTCACACCTCAACCAGAATCCAGTTCGAGTTCAAGCCTCTCCTTGCCTTGTTCTCTCCACTTTTCATTCAAGAGAAGTTCTTAGCTCTCAAGAGAAGTAGTGTTTCTCTCACTAGTCCAAAAGAAGATCTCTTGCCTTCATCAAGCTTCTCTTAGCTCAAACTTCTCCCCACAAGGCAAACTAGAAATCCACTTCACACACATCTCTTCCTAGTCTTGCCCTTGTGTCCCTCTTCCTATCTAGAAGATGAAGAACCCGATAAGCTCCATGTTCAAGAAAGCAAAGCAAATCGTAAGTGGGAGCTCTTCTCGTCGCTCCCACCAATCAGAGGGCACTTCCCAAGGAAGAAGAAGGGAGGTTCTACCCGATACACTTGGGAGAACCTCCAAACCGAAGAACACCCTCAGGAGGAAGAAGAAGTGTCGGAGGAGGTACCTCATACTGAGGCATTCATGGTGCTCCCGATGAGGACCTATGACCAACAAAGTGTTCTCTGGTTCAACCAACTAGATTATCAAAGATATCTTTCTCTTCGGGATCGATCTTTCGAGCACACAAGAATATTGGATCCGAATCTTCTCTCCAACACAGGTATGACCACCGAATTCAACACTATCTTCTCTACTATTGGTTGGTCTGGCTTTTGGCAAGTAGAAGATCTTGGAATTGAGTTGCTTACCAAAGAATTCTTATGCTCTCTCGAAGTCTCTAATGTTGGAATTTCCTTTCACATGTTTAATCAAAGTCATAGTCTAACTTGGAGTCAGTGCTGCTCTTGGCATTGAAAATTCAGGCTTGCTAGATTTAGACCCTACCTTGCGTAGATTTAACAAGAGGAAATTTTTGTTGTCTATCTCTGCTCTAAAAGATTGCTCAAATCCTAAACCTGAGGAAATTCATAATCCTACTCTTCGTTTCATGCATCTTTGGATGAGAATGACTTTGTTTCCTGGAAGTAATGCTAACATGCTAAGTGACATGGAATTAAAATTGCTTTATGCCATGGTAAACAAAAACCAAATCTCTCCTGTAAAATGCTTAGTGGAATTTTGGCAAAGTTCAATTGAGAGTAATGAATCTATTCAATTCACATCTTTAATTACCCGTCTTGCCGAATCCATGAATATGCTAAATGGCACATACCCCTTTGTTTACATCTCTGCTCCTATAGCTGTAATCTCAGAAGAATATCTTACATCCACCCACATGCTAAAAGGAGATGCCAATGGTGAACTAAAAATGATTTACAATGGCCATACAATTGAGGTGCCTCTTCCAAATAGGCAACTTCAGTTGTATAGGACCCATAAGCTAACCCTTGATTTAGATCAAGGAATTGGGCAAAGAGGTTTTATAGATTCAGACAGGATAGCTCAGGAAGGGCGATAATTTGTTCATCTTGAGCAAGGTTGTCCTTCCCGAGGAGCTATTGGCGAGGAGGAAGATGATGCATCTTCCGATCCCATGCACACTTCTAGTGGCATGCCTCCTCGACCATCAAGTCCGCAACGAGCACGAGAATCTTTTTTGCCCACACGAGAAAGGGAGCATCGTGAACAGCACTTTGTTCGCCTACACGGCCGTGTAGGCCGTTTACACGGCGTGTAAACGCTACTCGATGGGTAGCCGTGTAGGCTGATTAGCCGTGTAAAGCCGTGCAAAACTGTTTCGACCGTTTAAAAGGCCGTTTAAACGGCCGTGTATACCGAATTTTTGCTAAACGATGGGTGACCGACCGTTCACCGTTTAACGTTTAGGCTAACAATTCGATCATCTCACCAATACCTTTGGTGATCTGCGTGTTGAGCATGATGAGACAGCACGCATCGTCCAGCAAACTGCCGAAGACATTCAAACAATGCAAGAAGAAAAATATCGACATTGGGACTTGTAGCGGCAACAACATCCACATCCGCCACATATTATTGAGCAAAGGACAAGCTTGGGGGAGGTTCCCTCCCCCACTAAGGTAAGTTTTTAATTTCAACATTTATATTTATGCACTTCCTTGCTTATTTTTGCTTTGCATTAAAAAAATCTGCATATGAAAATAATAATAATAAAAAAAAGACATTCTCTTTTCCACTCTCACATGTTCCATGAAAAAAATTAATATCTCCTATGGAAATGATGAATAGTTACTCTGCTAAATGTTTCTCTAGTACCTAGTTTACAACTTGGTATTTCTCTAAGTATGGATTACTTGGTTTAAAATAAAACATCATGAACCTCAAACTTTTGTGGGTTGCAAATGCCGTAACTAAGTCTAAGTTGTTGTGAGACATGATATGACAAGACAAGAGCTGCTATAATATTGTTCTAAACAAGAATGACTATTGGAGTTTTATTTATTAAAATGATAAAACACTTTGTTGTTCCTCAATGGTGAAAATTCCTACCAAAGCCATACATATTCTTTCATGATATAAGCTTTCTACATAAGTTGCTTGCTTTGTGTTGAGTTTGATCAAGTTTTGTGACCCTTTTTGAGAGATTTATCATGCTCCCAAGATCAACATCACGTACACGCCACATATACATGCTGCTTCTACACTGGAAGTACGCAGAAACATGCCTTACATTTCTACATAGTTCATACTTCATGCTCTAAGTAGAAAAACTCTCTCTAGTATGTTGCTAGTAAATGAGACATAGACTATGCAAAATTATGAAAAACTCAAGGGCATTCTAAAGTCCCAAATTTTATGAGTGCGAACACATGGTGGATAAGTACCCATGTATGTTCAGCTTTATGATGAGTGATCGTCCAACACGTGAATGTTTCAGTTTGAGTGGCTTACCCTAACCCCTTGCGAAAGCAAGTCTGTGCACGTGAATCTTTTGGTGGGAATTGGAGGCCCGACTCTCCGAGTGCCATGGCACGGTTAGTTTCTTGATCGAGTCTCCCCGGTTGCTTGTGTTCTTCGCGTTTTGCTTTTGCTTTCTCTTTTTCCCGAGTTGATTTCTCTTTGTTGAGAGTAGCTTTGTGAAATCCACATGAACCAAGTTGTTCTTATTCGTGAGGAGCATCTTTGCACTGAAGGATTTCACCTCCAACCTCACGAGTGCGTAGATCGGGTGATTTCTTTGCGGCGTTCTTTGTTTTGCTCTCTTCTCCCTCAAATCCGAGCGTTCCCATTTATCCTCTCCAATTTGAGCGATGATTTCTTCGGGATAGCTCCCCAAGTGCACTAGGATCATGCCTACAAAGTTTGGTTGCAGTTGGTGACCATTTGGTTGAGTATTGGGAAAATTTGGTGGAGAGAAGTTCGTTTTCGCGAGGAACAGTTTTCTATCTGTGAGCGTCGGACCACTTTGACCTATGCTCCGGACCATAGCAAGTGGTCCGGTGGTCTTGACTTTTCTCGTGTCAAGCAGCTAGGGGCGTCGGACCACCCTCCGGACCTTTCGGCGTTTGAGCTCCGGACCTTTGACGAGTGGTCCGGTGGCTCTGCTGAGAAAACCTACCACGCATCGGACCCCTCGCCTTAGTCCGACAGGGTAGTCCGACGGTTGAGTCCAGAGCTCGGCTGCTTACTAGATTGTTTGGCGAAGAGGAAGGAGTGAGCACCGGACCACCTTTCTTGGTCCGGAGGTGGCGTCAGACTAGTTCGGAGCTTCTGGTCCGGAGCTAGGGTGCTCCCTGGATTGGTTTGTCTCAGTGAGTGAAGGCGTCGGACCTGAGCTCCGGACTACTCGCTATAGTCCGGTGGTTCTGTCCCAACTGGTCCGGAGCCTCTGTTTGGTTGCTATTTTCGCCTATTTTTCCTAGGTTCTTGCCTCTTTTCCATAGGGGTTGAGAACTTGGTTTTTGGGGTTTCCGATGAGTTTTCCTCCACTGCCGTTGAGCACCCAGCAACTGGATTTTGTTTTTGGGAAGAGTGGCCTGAATATTTCGAGAGGAATTTGTGGCTCCCATTCACGCCCCTCTGGTCGCCGTTCTCGGTCCTTCAATGAGAATTTCAAAGCTCTTTCTTGAAAAAAAATGTATGAGCGTCTTCAAGGCTCATAGAAAAATTAAAAAGATAGCTATGTCTCAAAATAATAATTTAGGAAAGAGAGATGATCCAAATATATGAGTATTGATCATTTGCCATGTTTCCACACACTTGCACATCTTTATCTAAGAGTATTACACTTCTCTCCTTGGATCCGGAATTTGACTTTACAATATATGCAAGCTAAGTTTGCTACATCTTTGATCCCTACCTGTAGCTCCACATAAGCTTTAGAGATAGGATAAAAGAAGGAAAAAACTTTGATATATGCCTTGGTGAGGAATCATACACCTTATGAGTGACTCGAGAGTACCATTTGAGGAATACTAAGTTTTCTTTTACAAAATCTTGCAAAACCACCAATATGAAACTTGTGAAAGAATGAGAAAACTAGTGCTCAAGTCAAGTTGTTCTATCTCTCAACCTCTCAAGACAAAGGATAAAGCTATAAGCACCATGAAGGACTAAGGTAATATGGGTGAGTCTTTATTGCTAATTTTTCCATTCAAAAGAGAAGTATGATTGTTGTAGATTTAGTACTCTTGAAATAAGATGCATAGTAGCAACTCCTGATCCATCAAGCTAAGTTTGATTGTTTGCTCGGGACGAGCAAAGGTTAAGCTTGGGGCATCTTGTTGGCACAAATTATGATCAACTTTTACATAGCTAAAATGTTGCCACCAACCTAAGGATCGAGGATAAACAAACACATCATAGGCATATTTTATCAAATAACCAGTTCCACATGTCCATGAGTGTTTGAGTGTAGGAATGAAGAAATGGAGCAAAGGAGAGCCAGTGGGACCCTCATAGGGGGTTGGCCGACCACCCTATGGGCCCACCAACTCTCCCCTCTCGGCCATGATCCAAGAGAAGCACTCCAGAGTGATTTCCAACCTTTGGATCACTTTGTGCTTTCTGTCAACGACTCACATGCATAGCACATGGATCCATGGGCCCACGCCAAGGAGATAAACGTGACAACCACCTCAAAACCGACAAACAACCTCAATGACAAGTGGGACCAGTACCAGGGAGGAAGAGGTGGGCCAGTGACCCCTAGGGAGGGTCGGCCGACCGTCCATTGGGCCAACCTAGCCCCCATTCAGTCCCTGACCAGTGGGGCCACACCCAGAAGGTCAAGGGGTGGCCCACCAGCCATAGGGGGGGGGGGTCGGCCGACCACCCCCTAGGTCGGTTGGACCCCTCCAACTGCCATATAACTCCACACATGGTGGAAATCACCACCATCCACCCTTGGTCGGTTCAAGGGTCGGTTAGATCCATGGGTAGAGGATTGAAGGCCTTGGATCGCTGACGTGGCGATGGAGTAGCCGCTACTCCACCCCCACTATAAATAGAGGAGCATACCCCCCTCTCTACACATGGTGAAGAAACCTACAAGCAATATTCCTTAGATTGTTCTAGGAGTTAGTCTAGAGTGGGAGTTAGAGTTGAGTCGAGTTGTGCTCGGGATTTTTAGAGTTGTCTTCTGGGAAGTCTGGTATAGCTCTTGTATCTTTTCTTCTTTGTAAGACTTTACCTTTATCAATATATATCTTTTCTCTCTACTTTACTTAGTATTAATTTGAGCATTTCTATACTAGGTATAGTCTTCCTATATCCTTTTGCTCTTTAATAGCCTTTACGTCCATAGTCTGCAATCCTTGTGACCTTTCCTGTATGCGATCATTGCCTGTCATAGGGTGCTTTGATTATAGATGATAGTCAAAGTAGTAAGTTGTGTGTAAGCGTGGTGCTTATACATCATCTTATCCTTGGTTATCGCTTGCTGCATGGATTGTTTGTGGTAGCTAGCAAGAGGTGACAACCTTGTCTAGTCTTTGTATTCCACCACGTGTTCTTAGGCAAGTTCTTAAAAGGTAAGGCCCCCGTAAGAAGAGGGCGCGGTCTGGTAGGAGTTTTGTCCTCCTACTAATCTATCCCCTCGCCTAGCATACTTGTATTGAGGAGACAAACTATAGTGTTTAGACTAGTTAATTGGCTAGGTATATTGAAGTAGAGTGAATTGCATAGGAGTCCCTTTAGTCTCTCGTTGTCCTCCCACCTAGCTTTTCTATCTAGTCCGTTCTAAGTATCATTTACCGTAGCTTCTTCATTCATCAACCCCTTCCTATCACATATATTGTTTACCCCTCTATACTAGTTGATACTAAGTTGAGGTGCTTTCTAGGATCTCTATCCAATTATCATTTCTAGTGCAACTTTCCCTTGGGAAAATATAAATTACGATACCTTGGAATACTCCTAGGTGAAGTGCTACAACGGTATAATTTGTGCGCTTGCGGATTTATCCAATAGGCATAAGAAATACCAACAATATGGTAATGATATGTTGCTGTTGTCTTCCTCGAACGGATCGGTGGTTGTAGGAGTGGACGATCAGGGGGCGAGGTTTGAACGTCGACCGACGGCGAGGTGCCGTGGTCGCTGCAGACGGCGGCTAGGGTTTTAGGGAAATCCCGGCTCCCTTCGGGAAGCCAATAATAATAATATATTTCTTCTTAATCCTCATAATCCCTATTACAGAGTATTTATAGAACTGAAATAACCTTTTGCTAATTAAGCCCTCACACTATATGATAAATATCTAAAATAATCCCAAAATACATATAAATAGGTTATTAGCCACTACTGCGCTGCCGCCAAGAGTAGTGCAGCCCAGACATAACATCTCTCCCCGCCTCGGCAAACAACTCGTCCTCGAGCTGCACATCTGGGTAGAGGGTCTTGAAGTCATCCATGGGCTCCCAGGTGGCTTCTTCTTCTTGGAGACCTTGCCACTTGACGAGAACGTGCCATGCGCCGCAGCGGAGCTGGGCGCGTAGAACCTGCATAGGGGCGGGCAGCAAGCATCCATCCTGAACCGGTGGAAGTACCGCCGGTGTTTGATGGCGGCGCGTCGACGTGATTGTAAGGCTTTAACATCCCCACATGGAAGACGTCATGCAGGCGCGCGTCCGCGGGGAGTTGGAGACGATATGCCACCTGGCCGATGCGCACGATGATCTAGAACGGCCCGGCGTAGCGTGGATGCAGCTTGCCCTTGGACGGCGAAGCGAGCGCATGGGTGGGTCGGTGAAGAAGTCGGAGCAGCACACATGCACCCACGTCGAACTCCACCTCGCGATGGTGAGCATCGTAGTGGCATTTGGCGTACTACTTGTGACACCCTGTGTCAAGCTTGCATTAGGATCATCATTAGCCACTAAGCACATCATCTCATTGCATTCATGGTTGCATATGCTATCATCTCATGTGTGTGTTTATATGTTTTGAAACTAGAATTGAATAGGCGTTTTGTGCTTAATCTGGTGTTTAACCTGTTTAGTTACCCTGCTTAGTTTTATCAAATAAAAGAAAATGGAGAAGGAAATTAGAATCGAGACAGGCTGAGCTCCACCCCTGCTTAGTTACCCTCGACGTCTACCCTCGATGACGGACTGAGGTTTGGACGAACGACCCCGCACGGAAGGCTCGACCGAGTCGGAGGCTCGATCAGCCGATCGACCCTACCCTCGATATCGACCCTCTCCCGCACGCTCGACTGCACGCACGTGTCGCGCACGCTCGCGCGCACTCGCCCGACCGCGGCTGAGCCGTACGTCGGAGTCATCCGCCGCGTGGCCGCCGATGCCTGATCACGGAAGTGGAACACGCCATCGCCGCCGCTTCGGCTCTGCGCCGACATCGCTGTCGTCGCTCGCCCGTCTCACTCAAATCCGAGTTAACAGCGCTAGGACCAAGTCGGCTTCGCTTTTTCGCCGCTGACGCCCTGCTTCGCCGCCGCAGACCTGCCAGCCGCCCTACCGCGCGCTGCGCCGTCGTTTCACAATAACGTCGCCGCAGTGTCACGTCCAATCAGCGCCCCGCCTTGTCTTTTTCGCAGTCCAGCGCGAATCCGCGCTAACGGCGCGTCGACCAAGTCGCGACCCGCTCTGCGCCGCTCGCCGCAAGCACGCCAGCGTCGCTGCCACCGCCGCACATCGCGTCACGTCCCCTCTAGCAGCGCCGGTCGGCCATGACCAAGCAAGGAGGCGCGCCTATACCTCCACCACCTCCCGCACTCATCCACACTCGCGCAATCGCTCGCATTGCCCTGTTCTTGCCAGCCGAGAGCTCCAAGCACCGCAAGTGCCCCTTTTCAAAACCACCACCGCCCGAGTTCCTTTGCTCAATTCCTCTTGCCCTAGCCTTCGCTTTTGCCCCGCACCCACGCTGCTCGCCTCTTCTTCCCCAGCCGTGGACTCCAGTCACCGGAACGCCTTTCGCCGTTCTTCGACTCCGAGTCGCCACCGCACCGATCAACCGGCGTTTGCCGTTCACCGTCTCATCTCCGACGCCTCCATCTTCGTGGAAGCTTCGCCGGAGTTAACCGAGGTGAGAACACCGTTTCCCTAGCTTCAGTTCGACCCGTGTCGCCACAGCACCGTTGGCCGTGCGCCATTGCCGCCGCCGCGAAGCTTGCACGTGGCCCGGTTTCCACAGAACCTCTCTGGCTCAGCTAGCCCTCGAGCCGCACTCGCCACTTCACCCCGATGCTCACGCACCACAGCACCGAGCTTCGCTTTGCCGATGATCGCTTTGCCGATGATCGCTTTGTCGATGATCGCTTTGCCGATGATCGCTTGCCGATGATCGCTTCGCCGCGTCACACCGCCATGTTGCACCGCCACTGCACACCGTCGACCCCTCTTCACGGTCGCACCAGTTCAACCAACACCACCAGTGGATGCGCGTAAGTCATCCCGAGCCTAGCACAGCCAATCCCACCGCCGAAGACTTCACCATCGGCGAGGAAACGTCAATCTGCACCGTTCTCTGTTCTGCTCGACGGTCGCTGGACCTCGAGTAATTGAGGGTCATCCTCGAGTAATCGAGGTTCACGCCCGTCAGTTGCCTCGACGTGCCTCGAGCCCGTTCCAAAAATGATTTCCTATTTTGTTTTCACTTGTATGCCATGCTTATGACTAGAAGTTGGTAAAGTCTTGTTGCTAGTTGCTGTTAAGTAAGTTTTAGTCTGTTTTATCCTACTAGCTAGTAGCTCGAGCCTTAGTAGCCTTGTGGTAGTTCTCTTGGGTGTAAGCTTAGAATCTCTGTTAGTGTGTTAAATCCTGTTCAAGTATCATCCCTGCACCATTTAGTTATTTATTTATGTATTGCAAACATTTAGGATCCGTGGAGGAACATCAGGAGCCCACAGAGACCGAAGTCCAGGAGGTACAGGAGCTGTACGAGGAGTACCAAGAGCTCGACACTAACCTTCCTGAGTGCCCTGACCACCAACCCTCCACCTTCTTCAAGGCAAGCCCCGGAGCATTCTTAAGCCTCCCAGTTTTTACAATTTAATCTAGTTGAGTATTTTATACTGTGATGCATTAGGTAATAGGAGTTGTTTTGAATCCCAAATTGATGCATTACCTTCCTTGATATGTGTTTTACCTACCTTGATACCCTGTTAATAATAAAGTAAAAGCAACCGCTTAGCATGCTTAGAATAATGGTTACCTTTCTTTTATGTTTCGTATTATCCCTTGTGGGTAATAATATCACGGTTGGCTATATTCGCTATCGTGGAAAGAACCTATGGTAGTAATGAAATATGGTCAACTGGAAGGCAAGTGCACCAAGTGATTTAGACTTGGGGGCAGTCCGTCCGTTGGATCGTGTAGGTTTGTACACGATGGTGGCCCTCTTACATCTTTGAATGCGCCCTTTCGCATAGGGGCCGTTGTGAGTATCGACCCCGAAGCCAAGTAAACACTGTCCGGGTCGGAGCTCGCTCAGCTGTAAGCACCCCTCTACACTGTAGGCATGATCTGCCCCGTGGTGGCCATCTATTTTCTACAATTGGGGTGGACCCATGCGAGCCCGCGTCGATTACCACCTGGACTTTGTTGAGCGGTAGCCTAATGCTGACCCGACGGGGTAAAGCATGGGCGTGTGTTAAAGGTAATCTTACCAGCTAGTGTATATCGATTCGAATTGCCGCCCCCACTGGATATGGGGGATTATGCTGAGCTTCACCATGGTACAACTCCATGTGACATCTTAATGGTTCTACTAAAATGTTGATGAGGGAACTAGATATATGTTATTATATTGTTTGAGTAGATCAATTGTGTGCTCTAGTATAGATGTAATAACCTAGAAATAATTAGTAGGATAAAAGCTGACTGCTCACCGCATCTTTAAAGTGAACTCCTTAAGTTAAGCATTTCCACAAAGTAAAGCTTACCCAACCCCAGATACAGCCATGCATATCCTTGGAGTCTTTATTTTCAGATTAGACGGGTAAGTCTAGCTGAGTACATTCCCGTACTCAGGGTTTATCCCGTTTGTTGCAGATGGCCAAGTGTACATCGGCTATTGTAAGCACTGTCTCTATACTTTCTATGGAGAAGAGGAGTAGGCCTTGGGCAAGGTCTTCTACAAGCTCACCTTTTGCTGTTGTCAGACCGGACCGTTGTGGGCACCCCTGTCTTTTAAAACTTCAAGTTCAGTTTCAAACAATGTTTTATTTGGCCGCAAGTGTTGTGGCGTAAGTACTATTTTATTTGGAACAAAGTGTTGTAATAACTTTATTTCGACCTTAAGTATTTTCGGTTGATTTGTGACTCGTTCGAATGTGTATCCCTGAATGTACGCGATCCTGAGTAGATGTAAGAAATCCTTCGAGATTTCTGGACTACCGGGATTATATGGCTCAAGTGTGTAAGTGGTAGTTAATCAGCTACATTAGCACTTGATCTCGTATAATTTGGGCGGTTCCTGCACACTTACTGGGCCTGAAGAAGACGCTCGCGGACCTTGTCCAGGAACGCGTCGCGGTCCACCAGCATGACGTCCACCGCCTCTGTCTGGGCCGCCCCAGCGTGGTGTGGCAGGAGGGGTGGCGGGTCGGCCGTACACCACCTCGAACGGCGATGCGCGAACGCCATGTGGTACGGGGTGTTTTAGTAGTACTCCTCCCGAGAAGCCAGTCGACCCACGTACGAGGTCGATCCCCTGTCGCACAATGTAAGTACATCGCACTGATCTTGTTGACGACCTCGGACTGGCCGTCTGTATGGGGGTGGAAGGTCGTGCTGAGCCGCTGCTTGACACGTTTGCACATTTAAAGAGATCTGCCAGGAACGCTGTGAAGACTGGGTCGCGATCGCTGACGATGGAGCTGGGGAAACCGTAAAGGCGCACAATCCCGTCGAAGAAGGCCCGGGAGACGGAGACGGCTGTGTAGGGATGGCTAAGCGCGATGAAGTGGGCATACTTCGAGAAGCAGTCCACCACCGTCAGGACCATGGACTTGTCGTGCACCTTCGGCAATCCCTCGATGAAGTCCATGGAGATATCCACCCATACCTACGATGGCACGTCCAAGGGCTGAAGGAGGCCGACCGCTATGTGGTCGGCGTCTTGTTCCGCTGGCACAACGTCGTATGAGCAGACAAAGTCGTGCACCAGTTGTCGGTCGCCGGGATGTATTAGTCTACCAGAGGCGCACAAGGGTTCTCTGGACCCCCTCGTGGACCGCCAAGTGCGCCAAGGTCACCACCTGGTGGCGCAAGTCGTCGGTGGCCGGGACGTAGATGCGCTTGTCGTCGAGGAGGAAGCCGCCGTTGGCTGCCCACGGCTCCCCCAGGGACGCAGCCTTCAGCTTCTACAGCAGGTCACGCGCGACCGGGTCTGCTGCGGTGGCACGGCGGATGTCGGCGTAGAGGTCGAACGAAGGCCCCAGAAGGGCGCAGAGCGCCGCTGTCTCCTCGTTGCGGCAAGACAGCCCATCGGCCGCCGAGTTGAGCCGCCCAGGGCGGTACTAGACAGTGAAGTCAAACCTAAACAGGTTAATGAGCCATTGGTGTTGAGGCATGGTGGACAACCGCTGGTCCAGGAGGAACTTTAGGCTTTAGTGGTCGGTGCGGACAAGGAACCGGCGCCTCCACAGGTACGGCCGCCGGTGTCGGACGACTTGCACCAGCCCGATGAGCTCGCGCTCATAGGCCGCTAGCTTGACATGTCGGGCGGCGAAGGGGCGACTGAAGAAGGCCAGGGGTCCCCCCTGGTGTAGAACGGCGCCAAAACCGGTGCCGGACGCGTCGCAGTCGACCACGAACGGCCTCTCGAAGTCGGGCATTTGTAGAACCGTTGCCGACGAGAGTGCTTGCTTTAGGGCAGCGAAGGCCTCGTCCGCCTCCTCCGTCCAGATGAACGCCTCCTTCCGCATGAGACGTGTGAGTGGTGCTACGATGGAACCGAAGTCGCGGATGAACTTCCTGTAGTAGCCGGCGAGGCGCAAGAAGCCACGTATCCCGCGAGGAGAACACGGAACTGGCCACGAGGTGACCGAGGTCACCTTGTCGCTATCCATGGCGACGCCATTGGCGAAGAGGATGTGGCCGAGGTAGTTGACGAAGAGGGCCCCGAAGGATCACTTCGACCGCTGCAAGAAGAGGCCGTGGGCTCGTAGGGCGGTGAAGACGAGGCCAACATGTCGTAGGTGCTCCATCCACGACGTGTTGTAGATCAGAATGTCGTCGAAGAAAACCAGCATGAACCTGTAGAGGAAGGGGCGGAGCATGTCGTTCATCAATGCCTAAAATGTCGCTGGGGCGTTGGAGTGCCCAAACGGCATCACCAGGAACTCGAAGTGGCCGTGGTGGGTGCGGACCGCGGTCTTCTCGATGTCCGCCGGGTGCATGCGAACCTAGTGGTACCCTGAGCGAAGGTCAAGCTTGGTGAAGTACTGAGCCCCGTGGACCTCATCGAGGAGCTCGTCGACCACCGGGATCGGGAGCTTGTCCTTGTACGTACGTTCGTTGAGCGCGCGGTAGTCGATGCAAAAGCGCCACGACGCATCCGCCTTCTTGACGAGGAGCACCGTTGCGGAGAACGACGACGTGCTGGGGCGAATGATGCCCTACTCTAGCATGGTGGCGCACTGCCGCTTGTTGGCACAAATTATGACCATCTTTTACATAGCTAAAATGGTGCCACTAATCCATGGATCAAGGATAAAACAAACACATCATGAGCATTCTTTATCAAATAACTAGTTCCACATGTCCATGAGTGTTTGAGTGCAGGAATGAACAAATGGAGCAAGGGAGAGCCATATGGGACCACCGTGCTCTCTCCTCTCGACCATGATCCAAGAGAGGCACTCTAGAGTAGAATCCATCCATTGGATCACTCTGTGTTTCCTCTCAACGACACACAAGCGAAGCACGTGGATCCATGGACCCACACCAAGGAGATAAACGTGACAAAATACCTCAGGACCTCTTGTATCTTTCCTTCTTTGTAAGACTTTATCTTATTCAATATATATCTTTCTCTTTACTTTACTTAGTATTTACTTTGAGCATTTCTATACTAGATATAGTCTTGCTATATGCTTTTGCTCTTTAATAGCCTTCACACCCATAGTCTGTGATCCTTGTGGCCTTTCCTGTATGCGATCATTGCCTGTCATAGGGTACTTTGGTTATTGATCACAGTCAAAGTAGTAAGTTGTGTGTAAGCGTGGTGCTTATACATCATCTTATCCTTGGTTATCGCTTGCTGCACGGATTGTTTGTGGTAGCTAGCAAGAGGTGACAGTCTTGTCTAGTCTTTGTATTCCACCACGTGTTTATAGGCAAGTTTTTAAAAGGTAAGGCCCCAGTAAGAAGAGGGCGCGGTCCGGTAGGAGTTTTGTCCTCCTACTGATCTATCCCCTCGCCTAGCATACTTGTATTGAGGAGACAAACTATAGTGTCTAGACTAGTTATCTAGCTAAGTATATTGAAGTAGATAGAAGTACATAGGAGTCCCTGTTCTCTTCTTGTTGTCCTCCCACCTAGCTAGTCTCTGAGGTCCGTTCTAAGTATCCTTTACCATAGATTCTTCATTCATCAACCCCTTCCTATCACTTTTATCATTTACCCTCCTATACTAGTTGGTACTAAGGTTGAGGTGCTCTCTAGGATCTCTCTCTAATTATCATTTCTAGCCAGCTTTCCATTGGGATAATATAGATTACGATACCTCAGAATACTCCTTGGTGAAGTGCTACAGCGGTATAATCTGTGCGCTTGCGGATTTATCCAATAGTCATAAGAAATACCAACAAGCATTTCTAGCGCCGTTGCCGGGGAAAGCTTAGCCATGAAATTTTAATTAGATTGAATCCAGAGATTCTTGTTTACTTAGTTATCAATTAGTCATAGAGGCTTACCTCTGTCTGTGTCTTCCTTTATTGTGAAGCCAGACAGTGTATGAGCGGTTTCCAACTGCCGGGAAACTATCTCGAGGATCCTTTCTTGTGAAGCCAGACAAGGAAATTGGAATTCACGCTCCTTCTACCAAGGTAATGGAGGTAATGGTAATTACAATAATTACAATTCTTACAACAACCAACCTTCATTAAAAGATCTTATTCTTGGTCAATCTAAGATTAATGATGGAATAAATAGAAAAATGATTGCCACTGATAAAGTTCTTGAAACCTTTGGTAAGAAAATGGATAGCTTTACAACTGCCATGAAAAATCAATTGAGTTTTAATAAATGCTAGAAGGGAAAATTCCTGGGAAACCAGAAGATTCAATTGAGCATGTAAACATGGTTAACTTGAGGTTCGATAAGCCTCCACTTCGCTCCTATTGGGGCTATCTTCTTGATCCTCCCTTCATCATGAAGAAGGAAGATCCAGGCCTCCCAACGATCAAGTGCTCAATCGAACAACAAACATTCCACACCGCCTTCTGCGATCTCGGATCGGGCGTCAACATCATGTCCAAGGTAACGTGTGATAATCTGTTCGGAGGACCTTTGGTCCCCACATGTGTTCGCTTGCAGATGGCAGATCAAACAATACGGTTTTCTGAGGGACTCGCAAGGGATATCTTGGTGAACATCTAAGATGAGTACATCCCCACTGACTTCATCATCCTGGACATGGGAGCTAACACGGAAGTCTCTGTCATTTTGGGAAGGCGTTTCCTCAACACCACCAACGCAGTCATCTACGTTGGATCGGGCCAAATTCACTTCCAATTCCCAAGTCATAAGGTAAAATGTACTTTCAATGGTTATAAGTTTAACAAACAGGCAAAAACACAACCACCAAAAAGAAGAGTCCAAGCTCCGCAGAAGAAGAAGCAATATCCAAAGATCAAGATCGAAGAACTCAAGAAGAATGAACCCGTCAATCCAAGGCAGGTCTGGAAAACAAAAGAGGTGCACACATCACAATATCCGCCTCCGGAGACATCAAGTGCACCCGAGGAATGAACAAGAAGGAGAGTCCCACTCCGAGGACATAAAATCAAGGAGCCTTCGCCGAAAGGTAAATCAGTAGTTATCTTTTATTTCCTTTCTTAAATTTAGTTCAAACCTTTAATTTCTTTCATACTTAAAATTCAGAAAACTAAAGTTAGATTAAATAAAACTTGATAAGTAGTTTAGCACTAAAACTTGACAAAAATTAGGGACATAGGGGGTTCGGCCGAACACCCTATGTACCCTACTTTGGCTTATTTAATTAAAGGATCATTTAGAGACCTTTATAAAAGGAAAAGAAAAAAATGGAACACTAGGCGTTCGGCCGAATGCCCTAGAAACCCCATCTTCATCCCTCTCTTCCTCTCCACCATCCTTTGTCCAAGCATCTCATGATTTGGGAGGTGGGCTTTTCAAAAATCAGATTCTTGCTTTGGGAGACATCTCTTTTGTCTTGTCATGTTTTAAAGTACATCAATCACTTTAAGCATGGCATATCCTTGTCTCCCACTACTCCTTGTCCAAAGTGGGGAATCATGACATCCATCACTTTCACTTTGTCATGCTTTGAAAAAGAAAACACATCAATCACTTTCAATCAAAGCATCACATACCTTTGTCCCCCACTACTCTTTGTTTAAAGAGGAGAATCTTGACTACTTTAGCTCAGCTTTTGATCACATCATATCACATCTTTCACCTTTCACCAAACACTAGAAAAAGCATGAGTGGAATCTCTACTTTTAAGGGATGGTCGACCACTTTGTGTCACCTCCTTCTCTCTCTCTTTTGCTTTGTGTAAGGCATCCACTAGACATGTGATCATGGCACCCAAGGGCATGCCCAAGGGTGGTCAGTCGACCACTCCATGGCACCCCCTTGGTGCCACTTCCTTCCCCTATAAAACCCCATGCAAGGAGAGCTTCTTTCCTCACACCTCCACAAGAATTCAGTTCTAGTTCAAGCCTCTCCTTGCCTTACTCTCTCCTCTCTACATTCAAGATAAGTTCTTAGCTCTCAAAGAGAAATAGTTTTGCTCTCGCTAGTCCACAAGAAGATCTCGTGTCTTCATCAAGCTTCTCTTAGCTCAAACTCTCCCCACAAGGCAAACTAGAAATCTACTCCACATACACCTATCCCTTTCTAATCTTGCTCTTGTGTCCCTCTTCCTCTCTAGAAGATGAAGAACCCAATGACATCCACATTCAAGAAAATGAAGCAAGCTATGAGTGGGAGCTCATCCCGATGCTCCCACCAATCTGAGGATATTTCCCAAAGAAGAACAAGGGAGGTTTGGCCCGATACACATGGGAGAATCTCCAAACCGAAGAACACCCTTAGGAGGAGGAAGTACCAATAGAGGTAGCACATGTCGAGGCATTATCGGTACCCCCGATGACAACCTATGAACAGCAAAGCGGACTTTGGTTCAACCAACTAGAGTATCAGAGGCATCTTTCTCTTCGGGATCGATCCTTTGAGCACACATGGATTTTGGATCCAAGTCTTCTCTCCAATGCAGGTATGACCACCGAATTCGAAACTATCTTTTCCTCTATTGGTTGGTCTAGCTTTTGGCAAATAGAAGAGTTTGGAATTGAGTTGCTCACCACAGAATTTCTAAGCTCTCTCCAAATCTCTAATGATGGAATTGTCTTTCACATGTTTAATCAAAACCATAGTCTATCATGGAGCCATCTAAGTGTTGCTCTGGGCTTTGATAATTCATGTTTGATTGATTTAGACCTTGCCATGCGTAGTTTCAACAAAAGGAAATTTTGGTTCTCCCTCTCTCCTTTAAAAGATTGCTCAAATCCTAAGTCTGACGAAATTCACAACCCAACTCTTCATTTCATGCTTCTTTGGATGAAAATGACCTTGTTTCCTGGAAGTAATGCTAACTTAATAAGTGACATGGAACTAAAACTGCTTTATGCCATGGTCAATAAAATGTGAATCTCTCCTGTGAAGTATTTAGTGGAATTTTGTCAAAGTTCAATTGAGAGTAATATATCTATTCAATTCACATCCTTAATTACTCGTCTTGCTGAATCCATAAACCTACTAGATCGCACAAACCCCTTTGTTTACATCTCTGCTCCTTTAGCAATGATCTCAGAACAATATTTTGCTCATATTCAATGCTAAAAATAGATGCTAAGGGTAATCTAAAAATGATTTACAGTGGCCATATAACTGAGGTGCCTCTTCCAAATAGGCAACTTCAATTGTATAGGACCCGCAAGCTAACCCTTGATTTAGATCAAGGAAGTGGGCAAAGAGATTTTGCAGGCTCAGACAGGAGAGCTCAGGAGGGGCTACACTTTGTTCATCTTGAGCAAGGTGGACCTTCCCAAGGAGCTGTTGGCAAGGAGGAAGACGATGCATCTTCTGACCCCATGCACACTTCAAGTGGCATGCCTCCTCGACCATCACGGCCGCAACGAGCACGAGCATCCTTCTCGTCCAACCGAGACAGGGAGCATCGTGGGCTGCGACAAGAATTCGATCACCTCACCAACACCCTAGGTGAGTTGCGTGTTGAGCACGATGAAATAGCACGCATTGTCCAGCAAACCGCTGAGAACATTCAAGCAATACAAGAAGAACAACAGTGGTATGGGGACTTTTGGTGGCAACAACATCCACACCCGCCACACCATTAAGCAAAAGACAAGCTTGGAGGAGATTCTCTCCCCCACTAAGGTAAGTTTTTAATTTCAGCATTTACATTTATGCATTCTCTTGCTTATCTTAGCTTGGAGAAAAGCTTTTCATGATAAAATAAAATAAAAAGACTTTCTCTTACTCCACTCTCACATATTCCATGAAAATTAATATCTCCTATGGAAATGATGAATAGTTGCTCTGCTAAGTGCTTCTCTAGAACTTAGTTTACAACTTGATACTTCTTTAAGTATGGGTTATTTGGCTTAAAAGAATTCATCATGAACCTCAACCTTTTGTGGGTTGCAAATGTCGTAACTAAGTCTAAGTTGTTGTGAGACATGATATGACAAGATAAGAGCTGCTATAATTTTGTTCTAAGCAAGAATGACTATCAGAGTATTTATTTATTTAAATGATAAAACACTTTGATGTTCCTCAATGGTGAAAATTCCTACCAAAGCCATACATGCTCTTTCATGATATAAGCTTTCTACATAAGTTTCTTGCTTTGTGTTGAGTTTGGTCGAGTTTTGTGACCCTTGTCAAGAGATTTATCATGCTCCCAAGATCAAGATCACGTACACACCACATATACATGTTGCTTCTACACTGGAAGTACGCAGAAACATGCCTTACATTTCCACATAGTTCATACTCCATGCTCTAAGTAGAAAAACTCTCTCTAGTTTGTTGTTAGTAAATGAGACATAGACTATGCAAAATTATGAAAAATCCAAGGGCATTCTAAAGTCCTAATCTTTATGAGCATTTCCAAAACTCTCTTGAAAAAAAAATTTAGCTATGTCTCAATTTTAGAAAAGAGAGATCCACAAATAGGAGTATTGATCATTTAACATGTTTCCACACACTTGCACATCTTGATCTAAGAGTATGACACTTCCCTCCTCGGGTCCGGAAGTTGACTTTACAATATATGCAAGGTAAGTTTGCTACATCTTTGATCCCTAACAATAGCTCCACATAAGCTTTAGAGATAGGATGGAAGAAGGAAAACTTTGATATATGCCTTGGTGAGGAATCATACACCTTATGAGCGACTCGAGAGTACCATTGGAGGAACACTAAGTTTTCTTTTACAAAACCTTACAAAACCTCCGATATGAAACTTGTGAAAGAATGAGAAAACTAGTGCTCAAGTCAAGTTGTTCTATCTCTCAACCTCTCAAGACAAAGGATAAAGCTATAAGCCCCATGAAGGACTAAGGTAATATGGGTGAGTCTTTATTGCTAACTTTTCCATTCAAAAGAGAAGTATGATTTTGTAGACTTAGTACTCTTGGAATATGAAGCATAGTAGCAACTCCTGATCCATCGAGCTAAGTTTGATTGTTTGCTCGGGACGAGCAAAGGTTAAGCTTGGGGGATCTTGTTGGCACAAATTATGACCATCTTTTACATAGCTAAAATGGTGCCACTAATCCAAGGATCAAGGATAAAACAAACACATCATGAGCATTCTTTATCAAATAACTAGTTCCACATGTCCATGAGTGTTTGAGTGCAAGAATGAACAAATGGAGCAAAGGAGAGCCATATGGGACCACCATGCTCTCTCCTCTCGACCATGATCCAAGAGAGGCACTCTAGTGTAGAATCCATCCGTTGGATCACTCTGTGTTTCCTCTCAACGGCTCACAAGCGAAGCACGTGGATCCATGGACCCACACCAAGGAGATAAATGTGAAAAAATACCTCAGGACCAACATCCAACACCCATGACGAGTGGGACCAGCACCAGGAAGCAGAGGAGGACCAGAATCCCCAAGGGGGGATTCGGCCGAACCTCAAGAAGGCCCAAATGGGTCCCACTCAGTCCCTGACTGGTGGGACCCCATCCAAGGAGGCAGGGGAGGGCCTACTGGCCATAGGGGCATTCGGCCGAATGCCCCCTAAGTCGGTTGGGCTCCCTCCAATCGCTATAGCTTCTCCCCACGTGTTGAATCACAACCATCCATGCCTTGGTTGGTTCCAAGGTCGGTTGGATCCAAGGGTGGAGAATGGAAGGCCCTGGATCGCTGACATGGCGCCGGAGTAGCCCCTACTCCACCTCCTGCTATAAATAGAGGGTCACACCCCCCTCTCTAATGATGAAGAAGAAGCCTACAAGCTCTATTCTTTAGATTGTTCTAGGAGGTAGTCTAGAGTGGGAGTTAGAGTTGAGTCGAGCTGCGCTTGGGATTTCTGGAGTTGTCTTCTCGAAAGTCTGGTATAGCTCTTGTATTTTGCCTTCTTTGTAAGACTTTATCTTATTCAATATATATCTTTCTCTTTACTTTACTTAGTATTTACTTTGAGCATTTCTATACTAGATATAGTCTTGCTATATGCTTTTGCTCTTTAATAGCCTTCACACCCATAGTTTGTGATCCTTGTGACCTTTCCTGTATGCGATCATTGCCTGCCATAGGGTACTTTGGTTATTGATCATAGTCAAAGTAGTAAGTTGTGCGCAAGCGTTGTGCTTATACATCATCTTATCCTTGGTTATCGCTTGCTGCACGTATTGTTTGTGGTAGCTAGCAAGAGGTGACAACCTTGTCTAGTCTTTGTATTCCACCACATGTTTATAGGCAAGTTCATAAAAGGTAAGGCCCCAGTAAGAAGAGGGCGTGGTCTGGTAGGAGTTTTATCCTCCTACTGATCTATCCCCTCGCCTAGCATACTTATATTGAGGAGACAAACTGACGTGACGTGGTGCCCACACACTGCCACGTGACGTGGCGGTCCCCATGCAGGAAGGACACGGTGAGCCCCTCGAATTCCCAGCTGAGGGGGCCAGCGTGCCTAGGAAGTCGGCGCCGAGGATGAAGTCGAAGCAGCCGAGCGCGAGGCCGACGCAGGTGATGGCTAACGGCGCCCCGCTCATGTCGACTACCATGTCGTGTGCGATGCCTTCGCATGACACGCGCTCGCCGTTTACCACAGTCATGTGGAGCATGTCGCCCCCCTGCGGGGCGAGACCAAGGCGCCGCATGTTCATCCCCTGGAGGAAGGATTGTGTGGAGCCGGTGTCCAGGAGGGCAAGGAGGTACTCGCCCTTGATCATCACGGGCAGGAGCATTATGTGGTACGTCTTGATGCCTGCAAGAGCGTGTACAGAATCCACAAGGGCGTGAGCGTGAGCATCCACTACGGCAACGGCCTCTTCGGCCAAGGCCACGACCGCTTCGTCGTCGTGGACGAAGTCGTCCACCTCCAGTAAGAACAAGCGGGGGCACACATGCCCGCGCACGTACTGCTCGTCGCAGTTGTAGCAGAGGCCCTAGCGGCGGTGTTCCTGCGTCTCGGTTGGCGAGAGGCGACGGTGTGGCACCATGGTGCCGTCGGGGCTGCTGCACCCGGTACGGCCGGCGCAGGCAGTGCTGGTGCGCCTGCTGGCACCACGATAGCCCCCTGTTAACGTGGGAGAAAGCCTGGCCGTGGGGAGGGCGTGCACTGCGTTGCTGTGGGGGAGGGCGTCTCGAAGGAACGGGCGAGGAACATGGCCGTCTGGAGGTCGGGTGGGGCGCGCATCGCGACGTCGACCCGAATGTGTTTCGGGCACCCGCCGACAAAGAGCTCCGCCTTTTGGCGCATGGAGATGTCCCTAGAGTGCGCTAGCACCGTCTGGAAGCGGTCTGCAAACTCTTGGACTTTGGAGGTGAAGGGAAGGCGCCCCAACTCAGCCAGCTGCGATCCGTAGATAGGCGGTCCGAAGCGAAGACGGGACAACTCCTTGAAGCGCTCCTAGGGCGGCATGCCCTCGTTCAGTAAGAGGCCATAGTACCATGTCTGAGCGGCGCCGGTGAGGTGGTAGGAGGCCATCCACGTCCGCTGCCCCACCGGCGTGCGCTGGCCCCAGAAGAATTGTTCACAGTGTGTGAGCAAATTCATTGGGTCAACTGAGTCGTCGAACGTGGTGAAGTCGATTTTGTATGTACGCGGCTAGAACTGTGCAGCGCCGAACGGTGCGGGGGCGGCAGCCGCGGGCGCCCCGCCGAACGTGGGGGCTACCGCTGGCATGGGCCAGAAGGTAGAGCCGTGGAAGGGAAGACCATCGATGCCGTCGTAGACCGTTCCCGCCGCTGGAACGCCCCCAGGCCGAAGCCCGTTGTGCAGGGATGGGGCGCCTGGACCGACGGACGTGCCGGCGCTGAGGAGTAGACCGGTGTTGCGACGTCGGTGAGCCATGTCGGGAGGGGGGACGGCGAGTGGGGAAATCGGATCTCCTGGATGGGGTGCCTGGACCGACGGGCGGTGCCGGCGCAGAGGTGAGCGCATTGCTATCCTGCAGCATCCCGTAGGGGTAGACGACGCTTGGATCAGGCAGGGGAAGCAGCTGCTGGGTGGACGCCGACGTCTGCTGCGGGTTGGGCGCCGGCGGCAGCTGCGGCTGCTGTGAAGTCTCCGTCACGATCGGCTGCGGCCCCAAGAGGAAGTTGTGGATGCCGGCCATCATTCGACCAAGGTCGAGGACGGCCGCGGTGAGCTCCTCGTTGGTCATCACCCCCACGGCGGAGGAGGACGCCCCGACAGCAAGCGGCAGCGATCCTGCAGGCAGGGCCGGTTGCGGGAGCATTGCTGATGGGATCGGCGCGGTCGTGTTGGGCTCCGGCGGCCGCGCAGTTGAAGCAGGCAGCGGAAGCAACATCGGATCGAAGGTCTCTGGTACCAGGTTAATATGTTGTTGTTATCTTCCTCGAACGGATCAGAGGTTGTAGGAGTGGACGATCGGGGGGCGAGGTTTGAACGTCGACCGGCGGCGAGGTGTCGTGGTCGCTACAGGCGGCGGCTAGGGTTTTAGGGGAAATCCCAGCTCCCTTTAGAAAGCCGGAAATAATAATATATTTCTGTTTATTCCTCATAATCCCTATTACAGAGTATTTATAGAACTGAAATAACATTTTGCTAATTAACCCCTCACGCTATATGATAAATATCTAAAATAATCCCAAAATAGATTAAATCCCAAATACATATAATTGGCTTATTAGCTACTATTGGGCCACCGGCTGGAGTAGTGCAGCCCAGACATAACAGGTAAGCTCAGGAAACTGCAATCTTTAATTTGGTCATGGTAACCAGCCTCATGAAAAACACTGAAGGTTTTTCCCAGTTTATGGTACATGGCTCAATGGTCATAACATTGATAGGCATTGTACCTCGTGTCTTCCAGGTCTATCTTCCTCCATCTGCAAAAATCAAAGGCAATAATCACCTGTAAATCATCGAGTACTTAAATAGGTCATCATTGATCACAGTGCAGTGATTCGTCTGGATACTGGACTTAAAGCAATATTCCTAAATTATGGGATATTCCTGCACATGGATGCTACTGGACTTAAAGCAATATTCCTAGAAAGCAATATGCTTATCTAAATAATAATATCCTCTAAATTCAGGATCCACCACCTGTACCAAATGTTAATCCCTTTATTGATCCCTTCCAAACTGGATTACCAATGGCTGCAGGGGATCAAAGACAAACTGAATACTCCACAGTTCAGAGAGAGAGTATCAACTTACGACCAACAACCACTATGCAGCAGATCAAAGATGAAGCATGCCCGCTCCCCTAATCAACTCTATTTACATTTATAGATGAGCTGTTTTAGTTTTCCTCATCTCTCAATCTCCACATTAACTGATATATTGGGTGTTTCCTGATGGGGTTAAAATACTGGTATAAGGATTCACACAAGCCAGAAACAAATACATGCAGGGTTATGTCCTATAGTGTGTTGTTTTTTTAATAATATACTTTGTTTAAGTATGCATGTGATTTGCGTACACAACTAAAGCTGCTCGACAATCTGTGCATTTTGGCTTCAGATACATCTATGTTAAAACATTACAAAATCGGAACTGTACTGGACAGCTACACAAATCTTTACCGCAGCGGTCAAAAGCGCTTTACCGCAGCGGGCAGTAGCGTACGCTTGCGTTGGCACGCTACGGTAAAGAAACGTTTAACCGCAGCGGGCAAAAGGGCCCGCTGCGGCATATCCATTTACCGCAGCGGGCAACATAAGGTGCCCGCTGCGGTTAACTACCATTAACGTTAACCGCAGCGGATGCCTTGTGTTACCCGCTGCGGTAAATGGATATACCGCAGCGACAACCTTACAGCGTCCGCTGCGGTTAAGTTTGGTTAACCGCAGCGGACATTTAACTTGCCCGCTTCAGTAAATAGTTTTCAAAATAAAAAATAAAAAACAGAATTCAAATAATTCCTAGAATTTGAATTCAAAACATTTTCAAATTCCAGATTTCATATATATGCAACAAACATTTAAATATAAACCATCCAAGCATTGCACATGACATAATACACAGTTTTCAACATCCATATACACATCACATCAAACCAACAAGTCCTTTTGAGTTACATTTACAAAATCCTGTAAGAAAAGTCCACGGGCCATTTGTAATCATTTGGGCGCAGCAGAGTCGGTCATTTCCTAAGCCTCTCATACCTGGGTTTGGTAGCTAAGGAAGATTCTTCGTCGAAGAATTGTTCTCCTTCGAGGACGCATTTCTCCATGATGAACTTACAGATTTCCGCCTTAACTTTCTTGAAGGATGGCTTGTAGGTGTTCACCCAATATTTAACTCCTTCCTTGAGCTTCTTCCAAATTTTAGTGTACTCTCTGCACTGGCTCAGGTGCTCGCATGTGTACAAGCCTTATGTCTTGGATCCAACTGGTTGTTTGGCGCACTGCACGATCGTTATAGAAGGTTTAGAACAAACACATATGGAAACAAAGCAGAAAATGAACTTTGTAATTACTTTACTTACCGAGAAGTCGTGTCGGATTTTGATGTGATCGGTATTGTTCGCCTTGCAACTATCGGTCGTGCAATCCCAGCATCCGGGATCCTTCAAGTACGACTTATAAGCCCTGCACAAAATGTAATAGAGTTAGACATGTTTTGATTAATAATGATAACCGTAAAAGATGAAAAATGCTTATTGACTTACACTTTCAAGCAATCTTCAAATGTCTTGTACCCTGGTTTGTTTATTGTCCTCATGAGTCAAATACGACTACTGTGTCATCTTGAGGATAGATGAGATATGCAACCCAATGGCCCTCGAGGCCGTTGCTGCACGATTCAAATAGACTATTGGTTAGGATGATTACAAAGCTTGATCCTACCCACTTCGGATCTCTACGGACATGTTTTCATACTTACCCAAAGTGGTATGGAGCCATGATACACCGTGGCCCATCCTCTTTGACCTTCAACGATGTAGTCTGCCACTTTCTTCTTCTGATTCCTCATATTGTCTCTATATTCCTTTTCTCTCTGTTTGATTGTCTTTTTTTATCCGTTGGCATGTGACCCTTGATGACACTCTCATTAATATGCATTGGAGAGAGAAAAAGAGTAGGACGATGCTTTTTGTTGCGTATAGTGAAAGACATCCTGCATAGATACGTCAACGTACCATATAGTCTAATAAGTGTAGAGTTGACGTATACAACAGGAGAGATCTATGGAATTAACTCGCCAGTCCTCACTTACAATTGCAAACAGGGTGAGTTGGACGATGTCTAGGTCTTCTCCCCGCAGCAGCCTATACATGTCTTCGAAGTCCACCGGAATAGTGAAATCCTCGGTATCGGGCAAGTGGAAGCAATCCGCTACAATCTTCACGGTGAAACTTGACATGCCTTTTTTTGCCGCTTCCATGTACCAAAGATGAAACCTCCTTGTATCCCACAATTCTTCATCAAGGAGTGCTTGCTTGGTTATCATGAACTTCATGTTCTCAAAGTGGCCGGGACAGTCATCCAACTCTGGAAATAGACGATGAAGATCATCTTCAGGCCTGGAAAAGTCGGGATAGAACGTACGAATGTGACTTGAGGTACAAATGTGAATTGAACGTTGTGTGTGCTCGTCTGTAATATACCTTGGAAATGTAGTCAAGTATGGGAGCGATGTAGAGTCATCCTTCGAGTTGTCCGCCTCTGTACCTCCCTGTTGGCCTGGTGCACCTAGCGTTGGCTGCGTCGCCTGTTCGCCCTCCGTAAATCCCCCCGGTGCATCCCCTTGAGCCCCTCCTCATTTGTCGAGGGCATAGGCTGAGTGTCGGGAGGTGGAGGTGGCCCGCTTGGGCTCAGCTGGCTTGAAGGCATTGTGTTGCCCCCAGAAGCGGCCCCTGAACCTCCTGCCTCAATGGTCGGGCCGAAAGGTGGACTTTTCGAGCTCTGAGGAGGGCTCTTGGCAAGAGATGAACGAGGCGGGTCGTTGTCACGGCCTTCATCATCGCCGTCGTCATCACCTTCTAGGGGGGCAAGATCCAGCAACAGACGCTGTCGTCATTGGTATGATCTCAAGGTCGTCCTTCATCCAAAAGATGTCATCACATTTCGCTTCTTCAAGGGTACGGTGACATTGTAGGTGGGGAACATCTAGTTCATATTCTTTATGCTCTGGGTTAACACACCTTACGGTCTCCAGTGCATAGTTCTCCAGGTAACCGGGCCCGATATATTTTTGGGATTTCAATGATCGGATATACAACTCCCTCACCCACGACAGTCTTCTTGCTCCTACCAAACGGAATCAAAAGCTGCACTAGTGTCATCTCCTTGACGTCATCGATTGTGTGGCGCGGGCAATCCTCGAGTTGAGGAACGTCCCCCCCTTGTGGAGCCGGAGGAACGGGCACGCCAGCCTGGCGGAACATGTGCGACCTCATAGCCACCATATCGGGGTCGTTTCTCGTGAAGGCTTCCTTTATCGAGCTCTTGATCATATTAGACATGCCAAGCTCATAGCCCTTTTGAAAGATGCTCGCCTTGTACCTCTGCCTCGACTTGTATGAGGAAGCGTTGGATTGTCACGCCTGAATCGTGTTCCAGTTCATCTTTGACTGCACTCCACGTACGTGGCCACGGTGCTCTGGGGTTCCTAGGACCTCAGTAAGTAGGTCATGGCCCCTCTAAACCTCATAGGACCCACTGTCCTTGGATGCTTTGATGACAGCCTTCTCAAACACCTCGAACCCGGGCTCGTTGAACTTGGTTGCACCCTCCTTGAGCTTCTTTAGAATTCGAGCTCTGATGAAGTCCTTAGCCCTAGGTTCGACGTCCTGGTATGGATCTGGTTGTCTGGTCGCTCTCATAGCTTCATCTTGTGTTTGCCACTCTTCCCTCTTGCCAGCAATCCCATTCATTCCCAAGTGATGGGGCCACTTGTTCTTCTTCGCGAGTGCACTGAACTTGGCACTCTTTTCCTTTGCTTCATCTGAGTTTCTAAGTTTGCAAAAAGCCTCCCACTGATGATCCTTGATCATATTGTATTTGGTACACGGATTCTTGCCATTCTTGAACCAATCTCTCGCCAGCATTGACTTGAAATTGCGAAGGGAAGTCCCCGCCACGTGCATAACCCAATCCCTGCACTTGGCCAAATCAATGTTCTCGGGATAGTTGAACTTCCTCCTCTCCAGAGTCCAGATAAGACCCTTGTAATCCTCCGAGACAGAGTGCCAATCAGGCCAAGTGATTTCCACCTTGTTCTTGTAATCATGGCGAGTGTCGATGGGATATCCTATAGGGTACCCATGGATCGGCTTACCTGAGCTTTGGGCCTCCTTTTCTCGGCCCACGAAGGAAGACCGACAAGCGAAATTGAATTCTACTCAGTAAGGACGGCAAGACCAAAGCGTAGCTTAGGACTCAAAGTTTGTAACCGATTAGGATTAGAATAGCCCTCGGCCGGTTTCTGGAGTATAAAGGGCTGGTGAGGGTATTGTTCGAATATGCCCTAGAGCTAATCATGTAGATGATTATATTCCGGTTGTATCCATGACTAATAAAGTGTTATGAGAATATCCATTATAGACAACTAGTATTGATTGACAATTATGTGAATTGTTTGTGGAACTCAATTACTTGAATGGTTATTCTAATAGTTGTCCCTGGTCGGCATTCTTGTAAGAGCACACTTGAATATTAGACCAGCACATGTATTAGTTGATGGCTATGTTTCACAAGTCATAGACATGGAGATGACAAACTAATAATGTGGGCACATGTGAGACATGTAGGCTGGATTGACCCAACAAGAGAAAGTCTCTATTCATGTCATGTACGTTATGTCCTTAGACCTGAGATTGTGGTATGTATTCAAGATGTGAAACGATCTACTTAGAGACTATCAAACGCTACTCCGTAATTGGGTAGTTATAAAGGTGGCCCTTGGGTGGTCGGGAAACATGCTGTGAGACATAGACAATCAAGATGGAATTTGCCCCTCTCTTCGTGAGAGAGATATCACTGGATCACTCATGTGATTGGATCAACAAATGCATGGCCGTGCTTGGGTTAAGTGTTAACCCACGAGTTGAACCATATATCGAGTGGCGAAGGGAATAACTTGTACATGGTCATAGTGGTTCGTCTGATATGATCATAGCGTATACATAGGAGTTGACACGTCTTGCTAGAGGCCGCTATCAACTATTGGTCGAGTAAGAGTACTTGGGCCATGTCTATGTATGCGTGAGCCCATAGGGTCGCACGCTTAAGGGGTTGGAAGCCTAATTCGGGTTGGACCCGAATTAGACTAGGTTTAGGGTTTCTAATGGGCCTCCACCGTGGGAGCTCGTTAGGATGCCTATATAAGCAAGGGGTGGGTGCGGGGCGAATTGATCCACGCCTTTTGGCAGCCGCCGTCGCCTCCCCACGCTCGCGCCTTTTGCTCCTCGCGGACCTAGCAGTCCGGAGGCGCAACGCTTCCTCCCTGCACGTGTGGGATTCCTCGGAGGTGCTGCATCTGGAGCACAAGGACGAACCGCGCGAAGGGGACGTTGAGACGGACGACCACGCAACTGCACTGCCTACTGCGACGCGCACGACTACATCAAGTCGTCTTCCGCTGCACCTGCGCGTCTAGTGGTAATCCCGTAACCTGTAACTAGCAGTAGATCCTGGTTTATGAGGTCGAAAAGTTTTGTTTTCCGGCTAGCGTAGCAACCTCGTATTCCATCAGGTATCACCCAAAAACATCTAACATACTACATAACACCCGATACGTAGAGCGACACACAACACCTTGTATTACGAGATCAGAGCAATAACAAGCGACCCAACTCGACGTATGGTTATTACTCGACTGTGTCGAGGACCTGAACCAGTATAAATCATGTGTCCCTGCACTAACTATTATCTCGGGTAACCCCGTGGCAGGCTATCAGTGGTAAAACATTGTCAGCTGGGCACCAGGTAGGGGCTTTCGGCGATTTTTTTCTCGAAAGCTTCATGGACAACGACCTCGAGACGATGGAATCTACGAAATCAACGTTTTTCTTTGAATCATGGATCTGTGAGATCGACAACGATGGAAAGCTTCGAAGACAAATCCGAGAAGAAGGAATCAACAAAAAGATTGAGCAAGATCTTCAAGAACTGAATCAAAAAACCAAAAAGCTCATGAATTAGGATGGATACGAAACCGACTCAGAGAAGGAGACTTCACCATATACCAACTCCGAGACTAACACAGAGAGGCTAAGAACGAATCGAGTCGGAATACGCAATCAAGCCTCATTCAAAAGCAGGAACAACTTGGAGACAGTCAAGTACTCGGTCCCATACGGACTATGTAATTCTGCATCCACGTATGGAAAGTTTCATCGAAAGGAGATGACAAGATGCGTAACTCTGAAAGGCGCTCAAGAGGGAATGATAATTTCAACAACTCTAGAAGGATATATCGTGCACTGGCCAAACCAGTCTCCGAGAATACAAAGTTAGGATACGGAACTACAATTCCATGTAGGAGAAGAACTCGGACTCTACCGAGGATTATCATGCAAGACGAGAAAGCGAAACCAACAAACAAAAAGAACTCGGAGACCGCATACTATATACATGGCAGAGCTAGAACCTTATTTAGAGCCACCACAAATACCCGACTTAAAATCATCAGATGAATCAGAAGGAGATATCTCGGACGATGAGGAAGGCGACGACAATGAAACCAAC
Source organism: Microstegium vimineum (assembly GCA_022036555.1). NCBI lineage: Eukaryota > Viridiplantae > Streptophyta > Magnoliopsida > Poales > Poaceae > Microstegium > Microstegium vimineum. The sequence goes on along the minus strand of CM039133.1, from coordinate 26,190,509 downwards.
GATCACAAAGCTGCAAGGCTGAAAAAGAACAAGACTATAGCAGGAAGAAGAAACCGAGCCGCCTAGAGAAAGCAAATCTAGAACAAATACAAAGCGGAATTAACAGAATACAACAAGAAGAAGACAAAAAGAGAATCCATGAAGAACACGAAAAGAGAAAGAATTGAAGAACTGACAAAAGAACTAAACATCCTCACTAAAGAGGAAAGAATCACAGATGAGCCAATCAAAGAAAACGGAGACTCCAATAAACAACCCGACGACAATACACCTCAAGAAGGACAAGGAGAAAAACAAGAGGAACAACCCCCCAAGATGTTAATATTTCACAGATTGGGGAAATCAGAGGTACCACAACCATCGGAAAGACAGGAACAACATATCGAGTTGGTAAAACAAAACGGCCCAGATTGGGGCCAGCGCTATCCAAAAGAGTACGGTGAATCTGAATACAGAGGGGACAGAGATTATTACCGAAGAGATTGGTCACCAGACTTCAACAAAACAGAACAATACGACAGATTCCCATGCTTTGCAGGAAGACTGCAGGCATTGAAATTACCACACAAATTCAAACCAGCAAATCACTCCAAATACAATGGAAAAGTAGAACCTAGACAATGGATAAGAGTATATTCCCAATCCATTGAACTCGCAGGAGGAAACAATGACATTAAAGCCTTATACTTCCTAATGGCACTCGAAGCCATGCCTTTGCAATGGTTCGACAAGCTGAAACCACGATCAATCAAGTATTGGGAAGATTTGCATGAAGCCTTCTGCAACAACTTTGTAGGAATAATAACACACCCCATGACAGCGGCAGAATTGAGGAAAACTCTAAGGGAGTATTATCAAAGATTTGGAGAACTCAGAGCTCAGATACATGACATCACCGACAGAGAAGTAATAGAGACATTTGCGGATGGAATCCTAGCAAATTGGCAGTTCAAAGATTATTTCAACGAAAACCCAAGATCTAATGAAGACTTCAAAAGAGCTGTTGAAAAGATGATATCGTCAGAAGAAAGAACTCGACACAGATTCACCTGAGATTTTCATGAAAATAAAAGACCAGATTTTAGACCAAATGACAAAAGACCGAGACAAGACAACATGGTAGCAGCAACAGACAACAAAAGAAGATACAATGATAATGACAAAGGAGGGTACAACAACAACAGAAACACAAACCAAAATAACAGATACTCAAACAACAACTACTAGGGCAACAACTACGCAAAAAGGCCAGCAGAGAGGATAGAAGACCTACCATGCTACATACATCCTCACGCAGGGCACAAGCTAGTTGAATGCAACACCTTTCAACGAAGATTCACAAAGAAAGAGGATACACGAGCAAACAACTAGGATCACAGAACAGATGAACCCGGAAAGGATACAAAGAAAGAAGAAGGGAATTATCAAGAACCCCAACGACAAATAGTAGTAATCTTTTCCGGAGCATCATATACAAGAAATAAAAGACAGGAAAAGCTAGCACACAGAACCATCATGGCAGCAGAACCAGCTACCCCAAGATATTTAGATTGGTCAGAAGACCCAATTCAGTTCACAAGAGAAGATCAATGGACAAGTGCAGCAAATATTGACTATTATCCCCTAGTAATGGGACCAACAATAGCAGGGGTAGCAATATCCAAAGTACTCATTGATGGAGGAGTAGGACTAAACATAATCTTCACAGCCACCCTGAGGAAGATGAATTTAGACTATGAAGGCATGATAATACCGACAAGTATTCCTTTCTATATGATAGTACCCAGAAGAGCTTCCGTACCATTGGGACAGATCACCTTGCCACTTACCTTTGGAACACCCGACCAATATTGAACTGAGTTCATTAAATTCGAAGTAGCCGACTTCGAATCATGTTATCATGCAATTCTTGGAACACCAACACTCACAATATACATGGCAATACCCCACTATCCATATCTACTGCTCACGATGCCAACAACAAAAGGAGTTCTTTCACTAAAAGGACATCTAAAGAAGGCATATGACTGTGATGTACAAGCCATACAAATATCAGAAAAATTACAAGATTACATGGAAAAGGAAGACATTGCGAAGAAGGTTGAGGAAATTAATCCAGACGAAATCCAAATACCAACAATGAAGTCAAGCAACAATACACCTCCAAAAGAAACAGCCATGAAGATAATCGACCTATTAACTGGAGAGTCAGAAAAAACATTAATAATCAGTGCAAATCTGGACCCCAAATAGGAACTCGCACTCACCAACTTTCGAAGGGACAACAAAGAAATATTCGCATGGAAACCAGCAGACATGCTAGGAGTCCCAAAGTAGTTGGCTGAGCACAAAATTGACACAAACAAAGGATCAAGACAGTAAAACAAAAACTACGCAGATTACAAAAAGGAGATTACAAAACTACTGACAGTAGGATTCATCAGAGAAATAATCAACCCAGACTGGTTAGCTAACCCGGTTTTAGTGGAGAAAAAGAACTCAAAAGAATGGCACATGTGTGTTGACTACACAGATCTTAACAAACATTGGTCAAAAGACCCATATGGACCACCAAGAATTGATCAAGTCATAGATTCAACAGCTGAATCATCACTACTATCATTCCTTGACTGCTACTCGGGGTACCACCAAATATCATTGAGAGAAGAAGATCAAAGCAAAACATCTTTTATAACACCCTTTGGGGTATATTGCTACAAGTCAATGTCGTTCGGACTGAAAAACGCAGGAGCAACATATCAAAGAGCAATACAAACCTGCCTCAGAGATCAAATCGGAAGAAATGCCGAGGCCTATAATGATGACGTGGTAATCAAAACAAAGAAACCAGAATCACTATTGGAAGACCTGGAAGAGACCTTCAAAAATCTAAAAGCTTGGAAGTGGAAACTAAATCCCACAAAATGTGTCTTTGCTGTCCCATCAGGACAACTACTCGACTTCTTAGTCAGCAATAGAGGGATTGAAGCAAGCACAAAACAAGTCAAAGCAATAGTGGATATGAAGCTACCAAAAAAGGTCAAGGACATACAAAAACTCACAGGATGTATGGAAGCTCTCAACAGATTCATATCAAAATTGGGAGAAAAAGGACTACCCTTCTTCAAACTCCTAAAAAGGAAAGAGAACTTCGAATGGACAGAGGAGGCAAATCAAGGTTTTGTCAAATTAAAAGAATACTTATCATCATCTCCAGTAATGACACCGCCAAGAAATAAGGAGGACATGATGCTATATATCACGGAACAAAGAACGTAGTAAGTGCGATAGTCATTGTGGAAAGAGAAGAACCCGGACATACCTACTGTCGGTGTCTAAAATGGCGGGGTCTAGAGGGCCAACGAGTAAATTTCTAAGCGTGTCAGAGTTCGGATGGTTGCGCTCGGAGAACACAGAGGTTTATACTGGTTCAGGCACGAACGCCCTACGTCTAGTGTGTTGCAGGGTCGTATTACCGAGCGTGGAGGGCTCGTAGAGGGGGAGCTACAAGCTTTGGTGAGAGAGGGAAGGCGGTTCCCAGGTCTCGTGCGTATGAGGTTCTTGGTTCTGGTGGGTGCTCGCGTGTATGCGAGTTTGAGTGTGTGTGAATGAATGTTGGGATGTCGATAGTGCTAGATTGGGGGTCCATTCCCTCCCTTTATACATAGGGAGAGATGGAGGAGTACAGTAGAGAGAGGGGGAGTGATCGTGGGCCTGACTTGGGCTGTTGCCGAGGGAGGGCTTCGTCTTCATCCTGTCTTCCTTCCTGAGGAAGATTGCGCCAGTAGACACATGTCCGAGTCCTGTTCGTCCTTGTTGTGCTGTAGCCATGCACCTTGTGACCACGAACCCTGTTGTCCTGCTTTCTGGGCATGGGCGGAGGCTGTCGCACAGGACCAGGCACCCCCGCATTCTGTCGTACAGGGCGGATGACACCCTAATCCCTGTTGGGGTGTCCGTCGGAGACATGGCATGGATGTAACACGCAGAAGTCATCGGTTAGGCAGCACATGACCTTGTACCGCAAGGTGAACAGAGGTCGGCATGGCGACTCATGCCTTAAGCCCCATGCCTGAGGATGGAGGAGACTGTGGACCTTTTGACCATATGGGCTAGGGCACCCTAGGTTGTGGATGGCGATGAGATCTCCGAGGGCGAGAGATGTCACGGATGATGTTTCCTGGGCTCGGATGGGATGGAAGAGTCTCCAAGGATAGATGACATCATGGGCGTTGCCACCTTGGCTCGGGCAAGGCGGAAGAGCCCCCGAGGGTTGACGACGTCTCGGATGACGCCACCTTGGCTTGGGCAAGGTGGAGGAGCCCCCGAGGGTTGATGACGTCTCGGATGACGCCACCTTGGCTCGGGCGAGGCGGAAGAGCCCCCGAGGGTCGATGACGTCTTGGATGACGCCACCTTAGCTCGGGAGAGGCGGAGGAGCCCCCGAGGGTTGATGACGTCTCGGATGACGCCACCTTGGCTCGGGCGAGGCGGAGGAGCCCCTGATGGTGAATTTGTTTTTGTGGAGTCTGATAATTTGGGTACCCTATTTCTAGGTATCCGACAGTAGCCCCCGAGCCTTCAATGTAGTGAAGGACTACACCGGAGGCTTCCGAGAGCGCTTATGGTGGTTTGGCTAGATTTTTGTGGATTCTAGTGGGTGCGCGCGAGCGCACCCGCCGGGTGTAGGCCCCGAGGCCTTAGGAGGGAGATTTTTCCTCCTAATGGCTTATTCGGAAGTCTGGTACAGTGCTTGGCCTTTCGTTTCCCTCACAAGGCGGGGAGGGAGCGGACAGCTCTGTACGTCAGTGCCAGAGGCCTGGTCGCACGCTAGCCCTGGCGCGGGCTGCACTGTTAGCCTCAGGCTGGTGTGTCTTGAGACAATGAGTAGATCCTGCGCCATGTTGTCTTTCGGCCTGTATGGGCGATTGGCTGATCGAAGATATGTTGGTCGGGTTTCGGGGTCTGACTGCGCCCCCTCTCCCAATAGCCCGAAAGTGGGTGTGCCGTGTCTTTTCCATTTGAGGTGCGGTACCAGGGCACCGCTCGCTCTGTGGTCAAGATTCCAAACGGCGCGCCCTGAGCTCGCCCTTTGTTTGTCCATTTATGGCCCCGCTGCACCCTCTTGAAGTCGGTACAGTGCGGTGTGGTTGGGAGGCAGACGCTGTAGCCCTACGGGCCTGCCGCCGCGTGGATGCCCCGTCGGGCTATAAATAGAGGCGACCTCTTACTGAGAGATTCACATCCACACAGTATGGCCTGCCCCAGATTCTTCCTCCGAGGCCTCGTCGGAGAGTCCCTTGAGCCGCCCTAGTGGGTGGCATTTTGAGAGCAGCACCGGGTTCAGTGGAAGTTCTGCGTTGGGGGTGCATATGTCCCCTTTCGCTCCGTGGCAGGATCGAGAGGAAGCTCTGCGAAATGCGCATAGCTCCCACTTATCCTAACCACTGGTAGAGTGGAAGGTTGTGGCCACCCCTTGCACGGATCGCTCCCTGGGATGAAGGGCGTAGGATCCATCCCTTTTGCGGAATGGCCCCTGCCCCTCACCTCGGGGGAGTCGATGACGTGCTGCCCCTCTCCCGAGGGCAGCCAAGAGTTTGCCTGCGTGACCCCCGGTGACGACGCATCCTCAACTGTTGGTTGATGGCGTTGCCACCGTTAGCGTGGCTGGCGAGCTCGGAGCCACCCAAGCATGGCGGGCTCGGTGCTGCCTAACTGCAGAGTCCTTGATCATGGAACAACTGGGGTGACTTAGCTGTAAAGCGCCCAACTAACTTCGGAGGGAGGGCGCGGACCGGGGTGTTCTGAAGACGAGGCGGCGGCGGCTGCTCTCCTCGCAGCCGCAGCACGCCTGACCGAAGTGACCCATGGGCCGTGACACCGCCTTCCGATGTGATCTTGTATATCAGGCAGATGTTTCCCGGGCCTCGCGGCTGGGTTACCTGACCTTGATATATGGCTGCGTCGGTCGGTGGTGTGATAGCTAATGTGGGTGCCCTGCCGACACCCTTAGTTTTTGGCCTGTTGGCCTAGGATTTCGCTTCAGTCCAATTTTTTCGTGTTTTTGGTGTTTGATGATCGGGCTTCCCTCGTGGCTCTTTAGAGAGCGTGTAACCCCTGCAAAGATAAATATACATGTGGATCTGAAATGAAAAAAGGTGTCTGTGTTTACATGTGCGGACCTCTAACGGGTGAGGCACGATGCCTCCTTTTCCCTCTCCGTTATCCAGTTGCTAGAACTGGTAGGAGGGGTGCGGCGGCAGCCCCCGAGTCTCTACTCGGTGTAGAGAAACGTCTCGGGTCTGTGCCGTCTTTTCGTGCGTCCCCCGCGCATCTCTCCGCGAGATGGGGGGATGTGAGCCGGACCATGCTATCCTCGAGGCGGACGAACCATGGATGCTCGTCAAAGTGATAACGGGCAAATCTGAGTGGGGTGCTCGGTTCCCGTTCGCTGGGGTTCCGGCTCGTGGCCCATGTAGTGGCTCACCCCAAATTGGTTTCATCTAGTAGTCGGGTCCGTTCGATGGGTCCCGGGGCCTGTTGCCTTCCTTCGATAGGAATACCATGAACCAATCATCCGTAAAGACAGACTCAAATATGAAATCTGGGAATGACCTTAGCATTCGATTGCCAGGCTAATGACCGCTAGCGTGTCCATTCCCTATTCGCCCTTCGCTCTGTCGTCCTGAGATGGCCATTTCGAACCCCGCTGGGTTGGCCTTCATTCCTCTAGACCGTAGTGGGCCGTCGGGGCGTCTATGGCCCCTATCCCTTTGGCTTACCTAGGCCCATGGTCCGTTGCCACTGGTCACGCTACGTGCGCATCCCTCCGACCCCTGCGTTTGTTGGCCGAGCTCGGACGAGCCGGAGGTTTCATTGCTGTGTGCTGGGGACGCATACGGAAAAGATCTTGCGTGCGCGGCGTGCTGGTGGATGCGGGGATGCTGCGCCCGGAGCTCTCCGCCGATAATGATGCTGAGTGGATCGTCCCCACCGGCGTCGACAGGCCGGACCCGCCGAGTGGGTATGTGGTCTCCTTCTTGCCGTTCCACGAGCGCGGGCTCGGGACGCCGCCATCTCGCTTCTTCCAGGGGATCCTTCACCATTACGGGATTGAGGTTCACAATCTCAATCCCAACTCCGTCCTCCATCTCGCGGCCTTCGCGGCCATGTCGGAGGGGATATTGGCGACAGAGCCAGACTTTAACTTGTGGAGGATCTTTTTCAAGGGAATGGTGTTCCTCCTTCATTCTGGAGAGGTGAGACGGGTGTCGTTGAGCGGAGGGTGTGCCATCAGTCTTCATTCCTCCAACTCCACCCTTTACATGCTAGCGCGAATGAGCTCGTCCAACCGGGGATGGCACTCACAGTGGTTCTACATTTGGAACCACCCCGAGGCGCCACTCCCGGAGTACATGGGCCGGCGTTTTGTCGAAGAGCCCCCCAGCTAGAACGATGACTTGACCCTGGAGGAGCTTGGGGAGATAGCGCCCTATATCCAGAGCTTGGGGTGGCTCCATGATGCGGAGCTGAACCTTTCGGGTGTTGTCGCGCAATTCCTGCAGCGCCGGGTGCTCCTGCTCATGGCGTGGGTGCGTGCGCTGAACGACATTGTTCCAGGGACGTCGCGCGAGGGGTCCGCCATGGCGGCGGTGGACCTAGAGCTGGCGGACGCGGTCGAAGTCACCCGGAGGCTGCTCGGGGATGCCCTGGACGAAGATGGCGCCTACCGTTGTCCACCGATGCAGCCTGACCTCAACTTCGTCGAGCTGGTGAGTCGAGACCATAATGTAGTGTCTCTTCTCTGCACTCCCTTTATTTGGTGATGACAACTTGCACGCCACTCGTCCTTTTTCTGTAGGGGACCCTCTTGATAGCTCGCCACGTGGCCGCGCCTCTCCCCCCTCCGCCTGTGCTAGGAGCGGAGGACATGGATTGGGAGGCCCTCGGGGAGGATGACCATGATGATGACGATGAGAACCAGCGTCCTCCATCAGAGGTGGTCCCTGCGCTTCGAACGGTGGGGGCAGCGCGTCAGCCGGCCGCGGTCGCGACCACGGTGGTGGTACTGCCAGTGAGGGTGCTCGGCGCGCATCTAGCCCCTGGTAGTTCTAGGGGCGGTCCTGCCGGCGGCGCTCTTTCCACTCCTCTTCCCGTCCTGCCCGCGGAAGGCGGGGACGGCGAACGGAGCGGTGATTCGGGGTCCTCGAGCTGTGGCGTAATGGCGTCGTTGCCAAAGCGTGGCCGCGTCTTCTCCCCACGGTAATCCTGTTTTGCGTGGTGTCCTTCTCCGTTTTATAAATGTGATCGGTTGTTTGTGTGGTGAACACGGGCTGGACGTTGTAGGGCCGTTGGGAGACCCGAATACGCGGGCTGGAAGAGAATGTGCCGGGAGGTGCCTCTGGTCGGTCCGGGACGGGACGTCGTGGCCTTCTCCATAGGTTCGTTGGGCGCCGTAGGGACCGGGAGTGGCCCGGCCCTGAATGATGCCGCCGTGGTTGGCGCGACGTTACATACCCCTGCCGACGCCGGCCCTGCAGTTGTTGTGCCATCTTCTTCCCTAGAGGTGGTAGTCTTCGACGACTCTAGGGAGGAGGGTGGCCCGGACGTCACTGTGGCCATGGACGTTGAGGAGGTCTAGACGGACGCGACGTTGGGGGACGCCGCGGTAACGGCCGGCGCAGGGGTGGCGAGACATCCGGACGGCCCCCCTCCCCGTGGTGGGTCACCTCGCGATGTGATAGTCCCCTAGTCATTCATAGAGGAGGAGTTGGCGGCCACGCGGGCGTCGAAAGCTGTACTCCCCCTGCCCAGCATGACTTCGCAGAGCGCGCCGGCTGGCGCCGGGGGAGAGACCCTTCCAGGGCCCTTCGCCAACTTGGCGCTGACCGCCACTCCTTTGGGGATGCTGACCCGATCGCGCGGGTCAACCGGGAAGACCCGGGGGAGCCAGTGTTCTTGCTGGACGACCGGCGAGAACTTCGACACTGGTAACGTGTTGCGAGCGCTCGCCGGGAGCATAGCCGCCGCATGGCACATGCGGTGGAGGAGCTTCAACGGTCGATCGCCTCGCTGGACGATGACCTCTCTCACCATGGCAATGTGAGGAGCCATCTGAACGTAAGAGTTGTTTCTTTTGTTCCGGTCGACTTCCTGACATCCCTTTCCCTGCAGATCTTCATGGCGACGAGCGCCGAGAAGTCTGAGTTCCTCTGCTGTGAGGATGGGCGGTGGGACCCCGGGTCATGGGTAGCGACTGGGGATACCGATGTGGCCGAGACCCTCATGACCACTCGCCGCAGAGTGGTCGAGTTGGAGGATCAATTGAAGGCCTCAGCAACGAGGGAAGAAAAAGCCCGGGCGTCAGCGCGCCGGAGCGCGGCTGACGTCGAGCGAGTCGAACTAGAGTGGGATGTTGCCCGCACTGGTGCCGAGGATATCCGCAAGATGCTGACGGACGAGCGCGCGGCGCATCAGGCCGAAGTCGAACGTCTGATGTCCGAGCGTGACACCGAAGCGGCGCAGGCCGGCGAGCAGGAGGCGCAGGCGTTGTGGGAGGCCGTGCACGAGGGTGGCCCGGCAGCGGCCAGGACCCGCGTCGGCCTGCTCTGGGAGCAGGGCCAAGCGCGGATCCGGGAGGCCCTGCGCATCGGGGTCCACCGCACGATGGCCATTGCCGCCTGCCTCTACGACGCGGTGACCCCCGCGCTCGTCTGCTTAGGGTACCCCCCTGACACCCCAAAGGAGCTGCTCGACCAGATCGAGGCCGATGCAGAGGAGCCTGCAGCGATCCTGGCCGCCAAGCTTGATGACGATGGGTTCCCGCCGCCGAAGGAGTGACCCTGCGTGGTCAGAGGTTAGGGCCGAGGGCCCTTGTAACAGACATTTTAAGTTATCTTGTGATGTTCCCTAGGGAGGGTTTTAGATGACTTTGATAGCTCTTTGGTGAGCTCATCTTAAATTTGTTTGCTTGTTGGTTTTCACATTTGCCTTTTGCTTGGGCTACTTGCCCGACTTTCCCTGGGAGAAGCTTTGATCTGTTCGGGTGTGAGGTCGGGTGGAGATACTTGGCTCCGGGGAGCCAGAGTATTTCGCGGCCCATTGGCACGGTCCGACGAGATCTCTTCTTTCGGTGGAGGAGATCGGTCTTTCGCCTAGCGGGTTCGGCAAAGCGATTTTGAGCGAAAACGTTTTTGGAGTGAAAGATAGTGCACCTCGGTCAGCGGTCGGTCAGCGTTTTTATTCCTCGAACTTTTTGCTCCTAAGGAAGGATTACATGCGAATGTACATGGTGATAGGTATACTAGAAAATCGTGGAAAAGTGACATAGCTGTTCGTGCCGTGGGCGTCGGAGCTCCTCACGTTCTAGGGGTTGACGTCCATCTTGTTAGCGGCTTTGATCGCCGCCACTAGCTCCTCGCTTCGCACCTCGGCCATGGCGTTCTCGTAGCAGTCCACCTCGCACTGGTACGCCACCTTGACGTCGGAGGAGATTGTGATGATGCCGTGCGGCCCCGACATCTTGAGCTTGAGGTAAGTGTAGTTGGGAACGGCCATGAACTTCGCGTAGCACGGCCTCCCCAACACTGTGTGCTAAGTCCCTCGGTAAGCCACGACCTCGAAGGTGAGATACTCGGTCCGAAAGTTGTCCGGCTCCCCGAACGTGACGGGCAGGACGATCTGCCCCAGGGGTACCGTTTGTCTCCCGGGGATGATTCCCTGAAAGGGAGCCCCTGAGGATCGAAGCTTCTCCCTACGTAGACCGAGGGCCTCGAAGGCATTGTAGTACATGATGTTGAGGTTGCTGTCCCCGTCCATTAGTACTTTGGTGAAGCGCACGCTCCCTATGATCGGGTCCACGACGAGTGGATAACGACCCTGGTGAGGAATGTGGCTCGGATGGTCATCTCGGCAGAACATGATGTCGGGCTCCGACCAGTCGAGGAAGGCCGGAGTTGATGGGTTGACAGCGAAGACCTCGCGCCGCTCCTTCTTCTGCCGGCGCCTGCAGCTGTAGGCCTCTGGACCTCCAAAGATCAAGATGCACTTGTTGACGTGGGGGTAGGAGTCTTTGCGACCCTCGTCCCCGTCCTGGCCCTCTGATTCCTTTGGTCGTCCTTGTCAGGAACGACCTTGAAATACCTGGCCATCATGTCACACTGCTGGAGAGTGTGCTTGACCGACCCGTTGTGATACGTGCACGGCTTCGTGAGCATGTCGTCGAACTTGCCCACCTTCTTCCCGCCCTGGGGAAGGGGAGGCTTGCGGTCTGCCGCTGCGACAGGGTTGTCGCCGTCACCACACTGCGGCTTGCTCTTCTTGTTGTTCCTATTCTGGGCACGGTTCGAGCCGCCTTCGCCAGCGGTCTCGACTTCCATGCCCTTTCCCTTGTCTGGGTGGAATATTGCACCGACCGCCTCTTCTCCCGACGCGTAGCTCGTGGCGATGTCGAGGAGTCATTCGGTGGTGCGAGGGTTGTTGCGGCCCAGCTCGTGGACCAACTTTTTGCAGGTTGTGCCTACGAGGAAGGCCCCGACCACGTCTGCGTCGGACGCCGTTGGGAGCCTCGTGCACTGCTAAGAGAAGCGACGTATGTATTCCCGGAGGGACTCGTCTGCCTTCTGTCTGCAGCTGCGGAGGTCCCAGGGATTGCCTGGGCGCATGTAGGTGCCATGGAAATTCCTGACAAAGGCCTGGAGTAGAGACTCCCACCCATCGATGGTGTTGGGTGGCAGATACTCAAGCCACGTGCGGGTTGTATCCGAAAGATGAAGGGTAAGTTGTGGATGATGAAATCGTCATCGTCCATGCCGTTGGCCTGACAGGCGAGGCGATAGTCGTCGAGCCAGAGCCCGGGGTTCGTTTCTCCGGAGTACCGGACGATGTTGGTTGTTTGTCGAAAAGGGTGCGGGAACGGCATGCCCCGGATCTGACGAATGAACACCAACGGGCTAGGTGGTTCCGGTCTGGGAGGCCGGTCTTCATCGTTGTCATATCGTACCCCACGTCGGACGTGGTAGCCTCAGCTTGCGCCGTCTTGCTTGGCGTGCTTGCGCGCGTTGAGCGTGTCGCGCACGTCACGCTTTTTGCCTACGCGGGCGTGCACAGTGGGACGCCGGTGATCGGCCGGTGCGGGATCCAGGTGGATCGACCCCTCGCGGTCGCCAGGGGCCGCGCCGGCCGGGTGGCTGGTGCTGAGCCCACGCCTCCACGATGCGGAGTTCTCGGCCTGTTGTTCCGCGGCCCGCTCCAAAAGGGTCTTCAGCTCGTCGTGAGCGAGCTTGCCGTCGGGAGCATCTGGGATCGGAAGGTTGCGAAGCAATATCCTTGTTGCCGCGATGTTCTGGCTTGCCCGCGTGAACTGTGGCGTGCCATGCTCATCGTTGATGATGTGGTGGTGTACTGCCCGGGCCTCCCTGTGAGCGCAAGGCTCCATGGGATCCCTGGCGGCTTCGCGCTCGAGCTTTTCACGCTCGAACGTCACCTTTCGTGGCCGCTTCGCGAGCTGTTGCTCTATATCGCGGAGGTCGCGCAGCTGTTGCTGCCAGGCCTCCGAAGACTGCGGGTCAGGCCTCGGCTGGGGTACTGGCACACCCGTCTGGCGGATGGGCATGTGGCTGCCGTCGTCGTCGTCCCCTGCTTCGATGAGGGTAGGGTCGACGGCGGTTGCGGGTGGAGGTGCGTTGCACATGAAGCACTCGCGAACATGGTCCTCATTGGGATCGCTCGAGTCGGAGTCAAGCAGATAATCGCTGGCTTGGAGGAAACCGTAAAGCGCCTCCTGATCCTCCAGACCGTCGAAGTCCAGGGGGTCCCAGGGATCAATGCTCCCATGACTTGAGCCGGTGTAAGGTGTGGCCTCGGAGCTCGTGAGGAGGTCGGAGGGCGAGCGAGAGTGGTGGGACGCGAGCCCCATTCGTCTTCCTTCCGTGGAGTCAGCATGGAACCATGAGCCACCATCTCTGCATACGATGCGGCGGCATTCCTCATGCCGAAAGGTTGCGCCTCCGAGACGAGCGTTTTGACGCGCCCAAGGGAGAGCGGCTGCCCTCCCGTGAGTTGCGCCGTCACGTTGGCGAACGCAAAGTAAAAGTCGCGCAGAGACTCCTGAGTTGGCTGGGGTCCCTGGAGAGTGTCGAGCTGGCACTCGAGCGGAAAATGATCGACCCGCGGGGCGATGGCCCATCGAGTGGCTTGTTCCCCGGAGGGAGACAGATGGAGGTGGGCCATGGATGCGGTGATGGCATCCATGGCTACCTCGGAGGATACCGTAGGGCGACGGAGAGCCAGGTCGGCCCCCTGCTCGTGGCACTGGAAGTCCAGGCTACCAAAACGAACAATGGAGCCCGGAGTGAAATCAATGTGGCGATCAGCCATCCGAAACTCGAAAATACGGGTGACACGCAAAGTCCCCCTACCTGGTGCGCCAACTGTCGGTGTCTAAAATGGCGGGGTCTAGATGGCCAACGAGTAAATTTCTTAGCGTGTCAGAGTTCGGATGGTTGTGCTCGGAGAACACAGAGGTTTATACTAGTTCAGGCACGAACGCCCTACGTCCAGGGTGCTGCGGGGTCGTATTACCGAGCGCGGAGGGCTCGTAGAGGGGAGCTACAAGCTTTGGTGAAAGAGGGAAGGCGGTTCCCAGGTCTCGTGCGTATGAGGTTCTTGGCTCTGGTGGGTGCTCGCGTGTATGCGAGTTTGAGTGTGTGTGAATGAATGTTGGGATGTCGAGTGTGCTAGATTGGGGGTCCATTCCCTCCCTTTATACGTAGGGAGAGATGGAGGAGTACAGTAGAGAGATGGGGAGTGATCGTGGGCCCGACTTGGGCTGCTGCTGAGGGAGGGCTTCGTCTTCATCCTGTCTTCCTTCCTAAGGAAGATTGCGCTAGTAGACACATGTCCGAGTCCTGTTCATCCTTGTTGTGCTGTAGCCATGCACCTTGTGACCGGGAACCCTGTTGTCCCCCTTTCTGGGCATGGGCGGAGGCTGTTGCACAGGACCAGACACCCCCGCGTTCCGTTGTACAGGGCTGATGACGCCCTAATCCCTGTTGGGGTGTCCGTTGGAGACATGGTGTGGATGTAACGCGTAGAAGTCGTCGGTTAGGCAGCACATGACCTTGTATCGCAGGGTGAATAGAGGTCGGCATGGCGACTCATGCCTTAAGCCCCATTCCTGAGGATAGAGGAGACTGTGGACCATTTGGCCATATGGGCTAGGGCACCCTAGGCTATGGATGGCGATGATATCTCCGAGGGCGAGGGATGTCACAGAGAACGTTTGCTGGGCTTGGACGGGACGAAAGAGCCTCCGAGGATAGATTACGTCACGGGCATCGCCACCTTGGCTCGGGTGAGGCGGGGGAGCCCCCGAGGGTTGATGATGTCTCGGATGATGCCACCTTGGCTCGGGCGAGGCAGAGGAGCCCCCGAGGGTTGATGACGTCTTGGATGACGCCACCTTGGCTCGGGCGAGGCGGAAGAGCCCCCGGGTCGATGACGTCTCGGATGATCCCACCTTGGCTCGGGCGAAGCAGAGGAGCCCCAAGGGTTGATGACGTCTTGGATGATGCCACCTTGGCTCGGGCGAGGCGGAGGAGCCCCTGATGGTGATTTTGTTTTTGTGGAGTCTGGTAATTTGGGTACCCTATTTCTAGGTATCCGACACCTACAAAGTGCAAAGACCAGTGTATTACATCAGCGAAGTACTCACAGATTCAAAAGTCAGATACCCGCACGTACAGAAACTACTATATGCAGTACTCATATCATCAAGAAAACTGAGGCATTATTTCCACAAGCACAAAGTAACAGTTGTGACCAACTTCCCATTACGAGACATACTCAGAAACAAAGATGCCATAGGCCGAATATCAAAATGGGTAGTAGAACTCGGAGCTTTAAGCATAGACGTCAAACCAAGAACAGCAATCAAGTCACTGATACTACCCGACTTCATCGCCGAATGGACAGAAATCGCACAAAAAGAACCCGAGCCAATACGAGACCACTGGAAGATGTACTTTGATGGTTCTCTGAAGCTTGGAGGGGTAGGAGCAGGTGTGCTACTGATCTCCCCAGAAAGAAGACAATTAAAATACGTACTACAGATATTATGGCAGGCAACAAACAATGAAGCAGAATATGAAGCATCTACTCTGGGAATCAAAAGAGTACTCGCCTATGGAGATTCAGCAGTAGTAATCAACCAAGTAAAGAAAGGATGGGATTGCACAAAAAACAACATGGACGCATACTGTGCGGTAGTAAGGAAACTCAAGAAGAATTTCGAAGGACTAGAAATCCATCATGTCTTAAGAGATTCAAATGTGGCAGCAGATATCTTATCTAAATTGGGATCAGACAGAGCAAAGTTACCACCGAGAATATTCGTAGAAGAACTTGCAAAGCCATCAATTCAAGAAGTCAGTAAACAAAAAGAAGACCCAATGGACATTGACAAGATAAAAGAACCCGACATCTCAAGACAGATCCTCAACATAGAAAGCGATTGGAGGCAACTATACATCGATTATAAAAGCGAAAACAAACTACCCGGAGAAAAAGCAGAAGCAACAAGGGTTATAAGGAAAAGCAAAGCATACGTCCTCATAAAAGACAAATTATACAAGAGGGAAACATCTTCTGGAGTATTATTGAAATGTGTATCTACGCATGAAGGAATAGAGATATTAGAGGAAATCCACTCGGGATGCTGCGGAAATCAAGCAACATCTAGAACACTAATCAAAAAAGCATTTAGAAGTGGATTCTATTGGTTAACAGCACTCAAGGATGCAGAACAAATAGTCAAGACATGCAAAAGTTCCCAAATGTTTGCAAGACAATCACACATTCCAGCACACAATCTAATCGGCATACCGCTAGTCTGGCCTTTCTCATCCTGGGGGATGGATCAAGTTGGACCCCTCAAAAAAGAAAAAGGAGGGTTTGAATACTATTTTTGGCAGTAGATAAATTCACCAAATGGATCGAATACAAACCACTAGTCAAATAAAGCACGGAAAAAGCAATAGAATTCATACAAGACATCATGCACAGATTTGGGATGCCCAACAGAATAATCACAGATCTTGGATCACCATTTACAACAAAGGAATTCCAATATTGGACAAGAGATTGCGGAATAGAGATAGCCTATGCATCTGTATCTCACCCCTAAGCAAATGGACAAGTTGAAAGAGCCAATGGGCTATCATTACAAGGCCTAAAACCAAGACTATATGAAGACCTAAAAGACTATGCAGGTAAATGGATAGAAGAACTACCAAAAGTAGTATGGGGCTTAAGAACTCAAATGAGTAGAGAAATAGGATATTCACCTTTCTTTCTGGTATACGGGTCAGAAGCCATGTTACCGGTCGACTTAATATGGCAATCACCAAGAATAGAACAGTACGATGAAGGAGAAGCCGAAGAAACAAGACGGCTAGAGATTGACTCAATCGATGAAATAAGAGACAGTTCGGTAATACAAAATGCAAGATACTTACAAGGTTTACGAAGACATTACGACAGAAATATGCATCCAAGAACACTAAAGCCAGGAGATCTGGTACTACGGCTAATTCAAAAGAAAGAAGGAAGACACAAACTACTCAGCCCATGGGAGGGTCCTTTTATCATCAAGACAGCAATACAACCCGGAACTTATGAGCTAATGACAGAAGATGGAATTCAACTAAGCAACACTTGACATATCAGCCAACTCAAGAAATTCTACAACTAAAGACATAAGCTACAAGACTT
The DNA here is from genome assembly GCA_022036555.1 of Microstegium vimineum. Taxonomy (NCBI): domain Eukaryota; kingdom Viridiplantae; phylum Streptophyta; class Magnoliopsida; order Poales; family Poaceae; genus Microstegium; species Microstegium vimineum. The sequence goes on along the minus strand of CM039133.1, from coordinate 26,173,739 downwards.
CAAGAATAAACGATATACAAGTCAACCGTTTCGTGAGACGGCATGACAAAGCCGATAGCTTTGCACCATGAGCGGCACTATCTAGAATTCTAAGTCAATTGCTTCATGAGACAACTTAAGAAACTTACTACTTTGCACCATGAGCGGCACTGTCTGGCATTTTCAATCAATTGCTCAGTGAAGCAACATGACAAGCTAACTGACTGCTTTGCACCATGAGCGGCATAGTCTGGTTCATATATCTACAAGTCAACCGTTTCAAGAGGCGGCACGACAAACAGAAACTACTAGGCACAACAAAAAAAGTCTACCTCGACGACATCAAAGTCAATCATTTGTACAAATTAACACAACACATCAACTGCTTGAAGAGTAGCACAAACTCGGCGCGACAAAGACCGCACGCCGAATACTATCACATCAGAAAAAGACGGTTATCCCAACATGGGAAACTACTCAAACAAAAAACAACAGTACTACCCGAAACAACTCGGAGGATTGCAAAAAACGCAAAGACGAAGATCTATAAGGCCTAACTCAGAGGCACAAGGCATTCTATGAGCAATGCTTTCAGTATAGTCATCAAGGCACGAAGGCCGATAATACTACCTAGAAAGAATTCGGAAAATCAGATACAACTATTAAGCTTAGTACAAAAGCGCAATACTATGAATATCAGTCAAAAGAACTCGACATGATTCACAAGAGCTGGAAACAGAGTATTTACTAGAAGACGATGACATCTGCAGACAAAACTTAAAGCCAAGGAATCACAATATCAGGACGAAGCCTGACAATATATTAAAGCAAAAGTATCATTCAGAGTATATTACATGACCATCACTCAAGGACAAGTAAATGTTTGTTATCAAGGAGAAGATGGCAACACTTTCATCTGACCAAGTATCTCACTCAAAGACTCTTAAACTCAGGTTTCGATTGCTCCCACTTAGTTAAAAGATCGGCCTCCATAGGATCTTCCAGAATCCGGGCCAAGGGGACCTCAGGGGCAAGAGCCCGAACAAAGGAAACAACATTTCCAATACATCGTTCAAATCCATTCTGCACAAACTCACAGAATCGAGAGGACAACACTGGGATTATACTATCCACAACAACACTATCATCTCCAAGATGACAAACAACAACAATAATAGGCTTCATAGCCTCAAGCAGAGATTGAAGTTGCGCTCGAGCAGAATTCAACTTCTATTGCAAAGTCTAAACAGATTTTAAGGCCTGGACAAGATCACGATCAGCACCGCTTCGAATCAGCTGAGCTTTAGCTAGCAAATCTTGAGCCTTTTTTAAAGTGTCATCAGTAGATTCACTTACATGCTCAGCCTTATTTTCAAAAGACCGGAGAGTCTCGATCATCACCTCCCGATCTCTTTTCCAAGCCTCACGTTGGCGTTCGGCATCTGACAAATATCAAACAAATAAACAAAGGAAATCCGACAAAATCAAAAGCAAAAAAGTAGAAAGCAAATGATACCAGCAAGTCGGGACATCAAATCAGCAATCTCATCAGAAGCTCGGGTAGCAGCAGACTCCTGCATATTGTTACCCGAACCAACTCAGCTTTAACACAAGACAACTCGGCCTCAGCTTTACCAAGGCTATCCTAAATGAGGTTAGCTGACTTCTCTTCTTGAGGACCAAACAGTACATCTTGATCTTGATGAAAAACTTGCTGACAAGAAATTAAGACAAGGACAAGAAAAACATAAATACGATACAAAGATCATCGAAAGTACCTTGAGCTCAGCGCCATATTCTGAAGAAAAAGATTCCCAGGTTGAAAGCAACCTACCAATCCGCTCAGACCGAGCAGACAAAGGAACACAATGATCAACCGCAGAAAAAACTTGTGTAATAGGATGGGAAATCACGAAAGACTTCCCAAGAGACACCTCAGTCAAATCAGCACCACGGGGAGCCGCCAGATGACCTACAACAATGAAGTCAGCACAGAACTATATGAAGAGATAAAACCAAGAGAGATAAAAAAATAAACCAACCTTCAGAAGACAACCTCAAGTCTATGATAGCTTTGGAAGTAGGAGAATTATCTAAAGGAGTACTGCAATCAAACAACAAAATTTTGTCAAAAAGCTCAGCAAAGGTCAGAAAGAAGAGCAAAAGAAAGAAACAAAGCATACCTAGAAGATTTCCTGATCTGAGCCATGGTATGAGAGAAAGATAACTTTGGAATAGAAAAATCAAAACCAACATCAAAAGAAGGTGAGATTGAAGAAGAAGGTACAACAGAACTAGAATCAAAGGGAACATCAGCAGACACCCGACTACATTAAAGAGAACCAGGCATCAGCATACATCACAAAGACAAAAGCACATAAAAGGACAACACTAGAAAAAGACTCACCCAGAAGGACTCAAAGGGTCAACGGACTCATCTTCAGTCGAAAGAGCCGAATGACCGTCTACAAAACAAAAAACAAAGTCAAGAAACAAAAGAAAGAAAGGCAGGAGAAAACAACAAAAGAACTCAGCATTTTGATAACCTGACAAAGAACCCTGACACGAACAACGCCTCCTTTTTGGCCGAGGAAGCCTAGTATCAGCATCTAACTATCCTCGCTTTGGGGAAGTAAAACGAGAACCAGTGGCGGCATCGGTATCATCATCATCCTCGTCATCCAAATTTCCGCCATCATCAGCAGCAGGCACATTGAGAGCAAAGTCATAGACAAAACCCTGCAAAACAAAAACACATCAGACAAAGACAACAAAAAAAATAGATCAAGGATATAAACGCTTACATCAGGTGGAGGATTGACAACACTAAACTCTTGAATCGCAACAAGAAGAATAACAACACCACTCAATACTCTATTCATCATCTCAAGAACAACATCATTCGAAAGTTCAGCTTCAGGGATAAGGCGAGATGAATCAGAAGGACTAGTATATTCAAAACCGAGATGATCCTTTTTCATCAAAGGCTGAACTCGACGGCACAAAAAGCTAGCAACAACACCATTGTGTTGGGAATATGCCCTAGAGGTAATCATAGAGAAGATTGTATTTCCTTGTATCCATGACATGTTATGAGTTCAAGGAATATCCATTAAAGACAACTTGTATCGATAAACAATTATGTGAATTGTTTGTGAAACTCTTTTACTTGTATGGTTATTCTAAAGTTGTCCCTCATCGGAGTTCGTGCTAGAATGTGCATGAATATTAGATCAGCACATTATTAGTTGATGACTATGTTTCACAAGTCATGGACATGAGATGTCAAACTAATAATGTGGGCACATGTAGGACATGGTGCTTGACAGACCCGACATGAGATTGTCTCTATACACATCATGTACGTTATGTCCTTAGACCTGAGATTGTTGTATGTACTCAAGATGTGAAACGACCTACTTAGAGACTACCAAACGCTACTCCGTAACTAGGTAGTTATAAAGGTGGCTTTCGGGTTTGTCGGGAAACATGCTGTGAGACATAGTCAATCAAGATAGAATTTGCCACTCTTCATATGAGAGAGATATCACTTAACTACTCAAATGATTAGATTATGAAATGCATGGCCGTGCTTGGGTTAAGTGTTAACTCACGAGTTGTACCAAATATCATGAGGCAAAGGAATAACAAGTATATTGTATTGTGGTGGTTCGTCTCATAAGATCATAGCGTATGCATAGGAGTTGACACGCCTTGCTAGATGCGCTATCAACTATTGGTCGAGTAAGAGTACTTGGGCCATGTCTATGTGTGCGTGAGTCCATAGTGTCGCATGCTTAATAGGCTGGAAGCCTAATTCGGGTTGGACCCGAATTAGACTAGGTTTAGGGTTGCTAGTGGGCGTCCAACGTGGGAGCTCATTAGGACGCCTATATAAGCAAGGGGAGACGCGGGGCGAGACGAACACACGTCCTGTGGCAGCCGCCGTCGCCCTCCCCATGCTCACGCCTAGTACTCCTCGCGGACCTAGCAGTCCAGAGGCGTGACGCTTCTTCCCTGCACGTGTGGGATTCCTCGGAGGTGCTGCATCTGGAGCACAAGGATGAACCGCGAGTAAGAGACGTTGAGACGGACGACCTCACAACTGCACGACACTGCTGTGACACGCACGACTACATCAAGTCGCTTCCGCTGCACCTGCGCGTCTAGTGGTAACCCCGTGATCTATAACTAGCACTAGTTCCTGGTTTATGGGGTAGAAACATTATGTTTTCTAGCTAGCGTAGCAACCTCATAACCCTTCAGTGGTATCAGATACGTTAGTTGCCTCGTTATACATTCGGGTGTGTGCATATGGAGATATGCATGGTTTTGGATCAATCTCTGATCATGGTTCGTGATCTTGCCACATTGGTATTGTAACGATCTACTCGTACCGGTCGGGATTCCGCCATCCGAGTTAAATGATACATGTAAACCCAATTACAGTGAGTTGGAGATCAATAAGATTGATCGAATCGGATCTAGGTCAAGTTCCAAGCGCATGAGATGTGGAGGCGGCGGCGGATTGGATCCGCCGTCGGAGGGAAATTTGCAGAAAAGTGTTCTTTAGTAAAACAACCATAACTTTTGCATACGACCTCGGAACGAGAAAAACCTTAAACGAAAATCATGCGCCGGAAAATTTCGCATTCGTCAACAATGTCCTCTGTCAGTTTTGGCGAAAATTAGATTTGCGAAATTCGGCCCCGAAAATTGAGTTTTCGGCGTTTTAAGTTTAGACGTCGGAATCGGTTAACTCTGTTTTGCAGGTATTCGTGATTGGTATAGTCCTTATGTGTATGTGACGCATGTATGTAATTAATTCATGGCTTGCGCGTCATGATTAAGACTATATGGCTCGAGCCACATATATTGTCAATTCATATGTAATGGCCTGCGTGCCAATCTGTGATGATATTACGACTATAATTTTACTTCACTATGTTACTTCTATCATGGAGATGGCGATCACCATGATGAACAGATTGATGGAGATGGAGATCTCCAAAGGAATAATGGGCTATACCAAGTCAAATTTGTGTTTATGTCGTTCTTACGATGTTCTACTTTCACATGCGATAATGTTTTTGTCTACATATGCGGTAGTGAAGTAGAACGATCCTCAGCAATGTTTAAGTCATAATGCTTTCCCAAACCTTGCACTGTCACGTGTCTTGTACGATCGGTGGTAGGTCTATGAAATTAGGGTGCCACTGATTTTCCTTGACTAGACAGGTTCGTGTCGGACACTTACATGCAGAAGTTTTGGTTACTTGAACAAGGTTATCCTAACGGTTAGGGACCTCGGAGCATTAGTTGTTGGAAACACAAGCATAGAGATGCCACCCAACAACAAGAGTCATATGTGATATGATTAGCAAGGAGTTGCTTACGATCTACCATGTCGCCTAACGGTGATGCTAAAGCTCACTAGTTGACTTGTTAGTTGCGGGTCTTGAATCACTAAGTTTCAATAGAGGGATATTGATTTTAGTGGGAGTAGATTCTATTAAAAGGTTTAATATGTTTTTACTCTGTCTTGGATACTTTTGTCTTAGTATTTTGCATTACTTTTTGTTGTAGATGGCTCCCAGCAATCAACCATTTACTTTACGTTCAATTCTTGAGAAAGATAAGTTGAATGGAACAAACTATGCGGATTGGATCCGCAACCTGAGAATTGTTCTCAGGGCTGAGAAAAAGGAAGATGTTCTAGACACCCCATTACCAGATGAGTCTGCTAATAATGCACCTGCTGCAGAGAAAACCGCTTACAAGAAAGCATGTGATGCTGATCTTGAAGTGGGTTGCCTTATGCTCGCTTGCATGGAGCCAGATCTCCAGATGCAATTTGATAATAATCATGCAGCGTACGATATGATCATGGCGCTTAATGATATGTTTCAGACTCAAGCCAGGACTGAAAGGTTCAATGTGTCCAAGGCTTTTGTCGAAACCAAGCTAGCAGAAGGCGCAACAGTTGGCCCAATGATCAAGATGGTTGGTCACACTCAGAGATTGGAGAAGCTAGGTTCCCAATGGGCCCAGAGTTGGCCATAATTTCATACTTGCGTCTCTTCCGCCTAGCTATGGGAACCACATTTTGAACTACCATATGCATGGGGCGGAGAAGGGCTTGAATGAATTATGCGGCATGCTTAAAACAGCAGAAGCTGATATCAAGAAAGGTGCTGGTAGTAGCCATGTGATGGCGGTCCAAAACAAGCCTAACTTTAAGAAGAGGGCTTGGAAAAGGAAGAAGGCGAAGGCTAAAGATGAGATCTCTAAGCCAAACCTCCTCCTGCGCCCAAGGCTGCTGGACCTGCTGAAGCTAAATGCTTTCATTGAAAGGGAACAGGTCACAGGAAAAGGAACTGCATGTTGTACTTCGAATCCTCGAAGGATGGCGGCAGTAAAGGTACTCCCACTGCTTGTACACTTGTTGTTCATATTACAAACATTTTACTCGCTGATTCTTATATCAATTCTTGGGTATTTGATACCAGATCGGTTGCTCATATTTGCAATACGATGCATGGAATGATAAGAAGTAGAAGCGTGAAAGAGGAGAAGTTGATTTCCGCGTGGGCAATAATGCAAGAGTTGCTGCGTTGAACGTTGGGACAATGCAACTTCACCTCCGTCAGGATTTATCATGGAATTGAATAATTGTTATTTTGTTCCTAGTTTAAGTCGAAACATTGTATCACCTTCATGTTTGATGAAGGATGGTTATTCATTTGCGAGTAAAGACAATGGTTGTGTGATCTCAAAGAATGACATGTTTGTGGCTTTTGCATCCATTATGAATGGGTTATTTATTTTAAATCTTGATGATGAACCTATCTATAATATTAATGCTAAAAGGCCTCGGCTTAATGAGTTAAGTCCTACCTATATGTGGCATTGTCATTTAGGTCATATAAGTGAGAATCGCATGAAGAGGCTCCATTCTGATGGGCTTCTAACTTCATTTGATTTTGAATCATACGAGACATGTGAGGCTTGCTTGTTGGGCAAGATGACCAAGTCGCCTTTCACAGGTTTTCCTGAGAGGGCGACAAACTTATTGGAACTTGTACATACCGATGTATGTGGACCAATGAGTATGACAACTAGAGGCAGATTTCAATACTTCATAACCTTCACTGATGATTTTAGTAGATATGGATAATATCTACTTAATGAAACATAAGTCTGAAACATTTGAAAAGTTCAAAGAATTTCAGAATGAAGTAGAGAATCAACGTGGCAAGAAAATTAAAGCATTGCGATCTGATCGTGGAGGCGAATATTTGAGCCATGAGTTTAGCAATCATCTAAAGATTTATGGAATTGTTCCATAGCTTACGCCACCTGGAACGCCTCAGAGAAACGGCGTATCCGAGCGACGTAATCGGACTTTGTTGGACATGGTTCGGTCTATGATGAGCCAGTCAGACCTACCACTCTCGTTTTGGGGATATGCTCTAGAAACAACGACTTTCACATTGAATAGGGTACTGTCTAAGTCCATAGTTAAGACACCATATGAGATATGGACTGGTAAGAGTCCCAGTTTGTCTTTTCTAAAGATTTGGGGTTGTGAAGTTTATGTCAAACGACTTATGTCGGATAAACTTACACCCAAGTCGGACAAATGCTTTTTCGAGGGATATCCAAAGGAAACTTTACGGTATTACTTCTACAACCGATCAGAGGGCAAACTGTTTGTTGCTTGGAACGGTGTCTTCTTAGAGAAAGAGTTTCTCAATAAAGACAAGAGTGGACAAAAGGTGTATCTTGAAGAAGTTCAAGATGAGCCAATAGGGGATAACTCTACGAGTGATGCTAATGTAGCAGAACAAGTTGAGATACCTGTGGCAAGAGAAACACCACCACAACCACGAAGGTCAGCAAGAATCCGTGAGGCACGTGGGGAAGTTTATTATTAGACAATGACGAACCTGCGACATACACGGAAGCCAATGATGGACTTAGATCCGAGGAATGGCAAAGTGCCATGAGATCTGAGATAGATTCCATGGGAGACAATCAAGTTTGGAACTTGGTTGACCCGCCTGATGGGGTTAAACCTATTCAGTGCAGATGGATCTATAAAAAGAAAAAGGATATGGATGGAAACATTCATGTCTATAAAGCTCGACTTGTTGCAAAGGGTTTTCAGCAAGTTCAAGGAGTTGACTACGACGAGACATTCTCGCCTGTAGCGATGCTTAAATCTATCCGGATCATTCTATCAATTGTTGCTTATTTCGATTATGAGATTTGGCAGATGGATGTTAAAACAGCCTTTCTAAATGGAAATTTGGAAGAGGACGTGTATATGATACAGCCGAAGGTTTTGTTGATCCTAATAATGCTGGAAAAATATGCAAGCTTCAGAAATCCATTTATGGGTTGAAGCAAAGCATCTCGGAGTTGGAACATTCGTTTTGATGAAGTGATCAAAGGGTTTGGCTTTCATCAGAATGAAGAAGAACCTTGTGTTTACAAGAAGGAAAGTGGGAGCGCTGTTGTATTTCTAATCTTGTATGTAGATGACATACTATTGATTGGGAATGACATTCCTATGTTGCAATCCGTAAAGACTTCACTGAATAATAGCTTTTCTATGAAGGATTTAGGAGAAGCAACATACATTTGGGTATTAAGATCTATAGAGATAGATCAAAGAGGCTTATAGGATTAAGCCAAGATACATACATTGACAAGGTGTTGAAACGGTTCAACATGGAACAATCCAAGAGAGGGTTCTTGCCTATGTCACATGGTATGCGTTTTAGCGAGAAGCAGTGTCCTTCGACAGCTGATGAGCAAAATCGCATGAGTAAGGTTCCATATGCTTCGGCCGTTGGTTCCATTATGTACACCATGATATGTACTCGCCCAGATGTCTCATATGCTCTAAGTGTTGCGAGCAGATACCAGGCTAATCAGGTGAGAGTCACTGGACGCTTGTTAAAAACATCCTTAAGTACTTGAGAAGGACTAAAGATGTGTTCCTAATCTATGGAGGTGAGGAGGAGCTCGTTGTAAAATGGTTACACCGATGCCAGCTTTCAAACTGATGTGGATGATTTACAATCTCAATCAGGTTTTGTGTTCACAATAAATGGTGGTGCTGTAAGTTGGAAAAGTTCAAGCAGGAGACGGTGATTGATTCTACAACAGAAGTCGAGTACGTTGCAGCTTTTGCCGCTGCAAAGGAAGGTGTTTGGATGAGGAGGTTTCTCATCGAGCTTGGTGTGGTTCCAAATGCGTCTCGCCCATTGAATCTACATTGTGACAACAATGGGGCGATAGCGCAGGCTAAGGAGCCTAGGAATCACCAAAAGAACAAAACATGTACTACGGAAGTTTCATCTCATTCGAGAGTTCGTCGGTCGAGATGAGATCAAGATGTGCAAAATACATACGGATTTGAATGTTGCAGATCCTTTGACAAAGGCTCTTCCAAGCCTAAGCATGAGGCACACGTGAAAGCTATGGGCATTAGATATCTCCGAGATTAGATCTAGTGCAAGTGGGAGACTATTGGGATTATGCCCTGAGGTAATCATAGAGATGATTGTATTTACTTGTATCCATGACATGTTATGAGTTCAATGAATATCCATTAAAGACAACTTGTATCGATAAAACAATTATGTGAATTGTTTGTGAAACTCTTTTACTTGTATGGTTATTCTAAAGTTGTCCCTGATCGGAGTTCGTGCTAGAATGTGCATGAATATTAGATCATCACATTATTAGTTGATGATTATGTTTCACAAGTCATGGACATGAGATGTCAAACTAAATAATGTGGGCACATGTAGGACATGGTGCTGGACAGACCGACATGAGATTGTCTCTATACACATCATGTACGTTATGTCCTTAGACCTGAGATTGTCGTATGTACTCAAGATGTGAAACGACCTACTTAGAGAGTACCAAACGCTACTCCGTAACTGGGTTTATAAAGGTGGCTTTCGGATTTGTCGGGAAACATGTGTGAGACATTTTCAATCAAGGATGGAATTTGCCACTCTTCATATGAGAGAGATATCACTGGACTACTCAAATGATTAGATCATGAAATGCATGGCGTGCTTGGGTTAAGTGTTAACTCACGAGTTGTACAAATATCGTGAGGCAAAGGAATAACAAGTATATTGTATTGTGGTGGTTCGTTTGATAAGATCATAGCGTATGCATAGGAGTTGACACGCCTTGCTAGAGGCCGCTATCAACTATTGGTCGAGTAAGAGTACTTGGGCCATGTCTATGTGTGCGTGAGCCATAGGGTCGCACGCTTAAGGGGCTAGAAGTCTAATTCGGGTTGGACCCGAATTAGACTAGGTTTAGGGTTGCTAATGGGCCCCCCACGCTCACGCCTAGTACTCCTCGGGGACTAGCAGTCCAGAGGCGTGAATCTTCTTCCCTGCATGTGTGGGATTCCTCGGAGATGCTGCATCTGGAGCACAAGGACGAACTGCAAGTAAGAGATGTTGAGACGGACGACCTCGCAACTGCACGCATGCTACAAACGCGCACGACTACATCAAGTCGCTTCCGCTGCACCTGCACGTCTAGTGGTAACCCCGTGATCTATAACTACATAGTTCTTGGTTTATGGGGTAGAAAAATTTTGTTTTCTAGCTAGCGTAGCAACCTCATAACCCTTCACATTGCTATCAAACCAGATTGTGTCAAAAAACTAAGACGATCAATCAAGGCTTAAGAGGTTGCTTTACATAAGGGGAGATTTTATTAGACCAACTAGGAAGAGAAACTGGAAGAGAAGAATATCAAAAGGTTTAGGAAAAGATGGTTGAGAAACATAAAACAACTTCTCAGCCCAATCACGAACAGAATCAGATAGGGACAAAGAGGGAAAGGTATTTTTGTGGCCCTGCCGAGATTGAATCATGCAACATCCACAGCTAGGAAACTTTGACCTACAGTAAGATGGACCCGAAAGAAATAGCAGAAGAACAAGAGGCAAGGAGGAATTCCTATGAAAACCTCAGAAAGATGCACGAAGCATGAAAGAAAAAGGTAGCATTAGGAACAAGATGATGAAGTTGAAGACCATAGAAGTCAAGGAATTGAACCAAGAAATCAGATGGTGGAAAACAATGTCTAGATCTGACATAAGAAACAAAAAGAAGAGATTGAAAAAGGAGATGGATTTGGAGAAAAATTGGTCACCGGGCAATTAGCAGGCAAAAAGAGTCAATTTTGAAAGAAGTCCTTGTGCAATCAAGAGATCAAGATCACTTTGCTGAATGGAAGACTTCGGGATCCCTTTGCCCTTCATTGCAAAAATTTCTCAAGAAGAATGGCAGAAGAGGGTTAAGTAAAAAACAAAGGATAGAATTTCCCGTTAGTCGGAGACAGACTCAGTAACAAAAGGCGAGGAACTTATATAAAGCTAAAACAAAAAGATTAGTTCCCATAAATAGCCATTACTCGGAGGCAGTAATTAAAGAAAAATAGCAAGACGGTTGCCAAAACCATCGTCTCCAAAATTGCGCATCGGAAAAGGATAAAAACAATGGTCAGATTAGGCCAGCTACAGTCAAGTACCAAAAACAATCACACCCTGCAGAGCAGAGTACACCATAGCAAAGAAGCAACAAGTCGGAGACATAAACAACTTGGCAGAACATAAGATACACAGATTAAAGAGAATTCTTTTTTTGGGGAAAATATAACACACAACAAAGTTACATCAGAACACAGTGCCTTGACAGATACAAAAATTACCCGGTAAACAGAGAATAGTAGAATCAGAAGTAAAAACCAAAAACCGGTAATTTTTGTTAGGAAGAAGCAACTAGAAGTGCTTGATTTCAGACGAGATGAAGCGCACCTTGCTGGCATGGCAGTTAAAACCCAAGAAGTCGTCCCAGATGAGTATCATCAAGGGTAGCGAACCCCGAACAACCTGGAGGGAATCACAAACAAAACGACTAAAGGGGGTCCTGACGTACACACCAATCCATCACAAGGCCTACACCATTTGCTTCGGTTCTCTCCAGGAATTCTACTACCTAAACTGTCCTGCAACTAGATCCTATCACAAGAACTACCCCATTCACCAGATTGCAACCCAGGAAGGAAAGAAGAAGCCGGGGGTCGTCAGCTCCCCAACTACAGTACCATGATACAACAAGGAACTTTTACAAGGGAAAACAGAAATATAAGGCAAGGGAACCATATACAGCTATTTATAGAAGAATAATGGGTGCACATACCCCAAAGTCAATGAAAAAAAATATTACAACAACAATAGTACATAAAGGAAGCCTAAAGCAAAAGATTTTTACTACATCGATGAGATGAAAACGGCTACAATAAAGGTAGTACATCAGGGTATATACAGAACATCCGGAAGAATATTCCAAGGACAATCATAAAAACCAGCAATAGCTTGAGGCATGAAAACAACTCGGACAATAATCTTACAATAACCAGACAAGACAGATAAGCCTCATCTACAACAAAAGACGCAAGTGGACAAAATATAAAGGTTACAACCAAGGTTACATCAGGTCTACCTCCAAAGAAGACCAAATACCGGACAAAAACCTTACGAGACAAGACAAACTAAAATCTCCAACATCGTGAAGAAGTGCTGGAATTTACATTAGAATGTCACCCCTAGCAAAGGAGATTGGACAGCTCCAACTCTAGTCTTTCAAGAAAGAGTGGGGGTACTAACTGCACAATAAGGCAGAGGCGCATCCACATCAACCAATTCGGGAACGACAACTATGACAGTCCGGAGTTCACTAAACAGGGAGAGAAAGCATGTAAGCCAGGTCACAAGAATTCTCTACCCGCAGTAGCGACTTCGGGAAAATATCACAGAAGAGTTAGTTACCCCAAAATCCTTTCACAAAAATCCCCTACCACTCAACTACCAGAAGGGGACATTAGCCGGGGGGTGCTCAGTTTCACTCAGCGCATGATCATCAAGAGAAAGATAGAACCCAAAGATAAGCTATCAGTGCGAGCACCCAGAATTTATAGCAAGGAAGGACTACCAAAAGCCAAAGTCATGGAAAGAAAATCAAAGAAAAAGACAAAAGCTGACCAAAGCAAATAGTAAAACTAAGATTCTCCATCCCCGTGAAAACACAGTACCTCCCATGAAAAAAAGGGACAAAAAACATGATATTTCAGACCCTTTGCCTAGCTCTTTTTGATAAAAAGAATCGGAGAAAGCTCGGAGATACCTCCTTACAAGAATTTTTTCTCAGATCCTCCGAATACTTGTACCAAGTATCCAGAGGCTCGGGGGTTACATCAATGAGTGCACATTTTGTCCAGAAACAAAATGTGAGAAGGCCACAAGGGGAAAACTTTTTTCTCAGACCCCCGAATACTTGTACCCAAATATCCCCGAGGCTCGGGGGGCTACACTCAATGAGTGCCCCTTTTGTCCAGAATGAAATATGCAGAAAGACTACAAGATAAAAAAACAGAAGAAACATCTCGCGATTTTGCTTCAAAAGAATCGGTTGCTCTCAAAGCAACCGAATATTGAAGAAAAATCATGAGATGCTCGAGGGCTTGTCGATGGGATATCCTATAGGGTACCATGGACGGCTTATTGGCTTTGGGCCTCCTTTTCTCGGCCATGAAAGGGAAGACATACAAGCAAAACTAAATTCTACTCAGTAAGGACGGCAAGACCGAAGCGTAGCTTAGGACTCAAAGTTTGTAACCCAGTGGATTAGAGCATCCCTCGACGGTACCCGGAGTATAAAAATGATGAGGACATTTCCCGGTTAGATATGAGCATGCCAACCTTCTATACCCAAAAGGTTTAAACCATTCTATATGGGTTTATCATTTTTTACATTTGATGAATGGGTTTCTGCATATGAAGTGTGTATGTTTTATTTTCAGAATTGCTTACATGGATTCAAGGAAGGGTTAGATTGATATGGAACAACCCAACACGTTTTGGAAGTTCAATTTGGACTACATAAGAGTCCAAACTTGCCACGGCTGCCCGACTTCTTCAGATACGATTAGGAGTTCTTGCATTTTTTGGAAAGCTTATCAAGTCTACATTCAAGAGTCGGACATATATATATTTTACCGATCCGACCGCAGTCGACGATTTAATTCCAAGACCTTTTTGCCAACGGTGTCGCATACCTTATTTTGGGCTTATGGCCCTGTTCAACTTGGTCCATTAGGGATACTCCTGGGTTGTTTGGACGACCCCAACACCTTTTTGGGGTCTCCCCCCCCCTTTATCCCAAAGAGCCAACACAAACAGATTGAGTTTTGTTTAGATGAAAGTTTAGTGCTCCTACTTCCTTGTAGACGCGTGTTGTCGGCTAGACCCTCCGTTTACTTGATTCGGAACCCCCTTCATGTGTATCACATCTGAACCTTCATCTCTTATTTGCAATTTAGTGCTTGTTCTACTTGTTCTTGCTTGTTCTTCGATGCTTGCAGGAATAACCCTAGTGGTTTGGTTGGGTTGTGTATCGCAAGATTGTGATCAACTGCTGGATTTGGTGTATTGATTGCTAAGGGCAACGTCCTTGGGGCAGTTGTAGTCGGGGTCGTGAACATCGCTCTAGTCAAATCGAAGTTATCTATCACCCACCGAAGATGGGACAACCCTACACTCATCAAGTGGTATTCAGAGCAAGGGGTTTTATCGGCGACAGACTTTTAATCTTTTGCTGTTTTTTCCTACAAACCACCAAAAGCCAAAAAAAAAAATTATTAGATTTTGGGTTCCATAATCCAATAGACATTTTTAGCCTTTTTTCTAGTACTCTTGGTTAGGGCTGGTTGAGTTTGGTTTGCATCGGTTGAGTCGAGTTGTGGTCTTAGGGTTTAGGCTTTTAGAGTTTTGAGTTCTTGTCACGTTTTGGGACTATATTTGTATACTATCCACTTCATCACCACCACCATACTATTTCCACTACCCATAAAATTTTATTGCAATCTACACCTTTGTTGTCCATATCCATCTCCACTATTTTTTTTTACCCCACGAAAATCTGATTTGGGCATACAGAGATAAATCTCTTTGCAATCATTGTACCATATATATCTTTGCTGCACCATATCCATCCACCCTTTTTTTTTCTCATCGAGAAGTTTTGATTTAGGCAAAAAGAAAATCAGGATTGCTAGTTCTATTCTTGTTACCCGTAAAAAGAGAGAGAAACACATTGTCAATTGCTTTTGTTGAAATCTGATTTGTTCTAGTTGAGGAGAGT